>VZQC01004414.1:3058879-3244084 GCA_009823505.1 Rhizomys pruinosus
CACAGTGTGTCAGGAAGCCCAAGGAGGGCTGGTCACAGTGTGTCAGGAAGCCCAAGGAGGGCTGGTCACAGTGTGTCAGGAAGCCCAAGGAGGGCTGGTCACAGTGTGTCAGGAAGCCCAAGGAGGGGCTGACACAGTGTGTCAGGAAGCCCAAGGAGGGCTGGTCACAGTGTGTCAGGAAGCCCAAGGAGGGCTGGTCACAGTGTGTCAGGAAGCCAAGGAGGGCTGGTCACAGTGTGTCAGGAAGCCCAAGGAGGGCTGGTCACAGTGTGTCCACAGTCAGCAGAAGCCCAAGGAGGGCTGGTCACAGTGTGTCCACAGTCAGAAAGCAGAGCACAATGAACTCTCACACGCAGCTCACTTCTCCCCTTTGGTCAGTGTGGAACTCCTGCCCATGGATGGTACTGTCCACATTCAGATTGGGTCTTCTATCAGCTGCTACGCTCTCTGAAGACGCTCCCTCGGAGACATACCCAGAGGAGTCTCCCCCAGGTCATTCCAAATGCAGTCAAGTTGACAGTGGCCATTAGCCATCACACCAAGTTCATAGACAGCTACCTCCGCCGTAAGAGGCAGAGCCACTGTGAAATGGAGATCAGGCCTATCCCACCAGTGAAGAACCCCAACCAGATGAGGGGTGGTACTCTGGAAAGGTCAGAAGGAATATCAGTTGTGACCTGTGACCAGCAATAATGTCTGTGTCACCTCTGCCTGCTTTCTCTCCTGCTTATGTATATTAACCAATTTCTTCTCTTGTTCCTCTTTCCCATTACACTAATTAATTTTAGGGATTACTGGTGATTAACCTCAAAACTTAGTCTTCACCTTACAGATATTTATATGGAACTGTAACTGAATTAGAAAAACAATTAGATGGATCCAGCGACTGTTGGGAGTTCTGTCTCCCGCTTAGACTGGAGAGGGCATGCTCATTTGTACAAAGGATAATTTCATCTCATTAGGTGGCCACACAAGTTGGTGAATGGAAGTTCAAATATGCAGGCGGCTGCTGAGTTACCGAGGAGGTGGGTGTACTTGTGAGCCAGCTGTCCACTTAGCCCCAGCGCTCCGTTCTGCATTCTTCTTTGGGGTCCAGAGCTAGAACTGGAAGTGAACTTCTCCTTTGCCTCCTGGATCTCCTGTGGGTGCCACCTTCAAAGCCCCCCCAGAAAGAAGCAGGAGGAGTGGAGGGGAAGTCCCTGGTTCCTCTCCCCTCACCCCAGCAGGCCATTTAACTGTGGTCTTGGTGGCTGAGTCCAATCTCCAGCCTATTTTAATACCAATTGAGTAGAGCCTTCCTCAGATATCCGGACCCCAGGTCCCCAGGGCTCCTAATGCTCTCCATCCTGATAAAGAAAATTCTAGCTCTTCCTTCTACTCCCCAACCTCAGGCTACATTCGCTTTCTTTTTTTGTTGTTGTTTTGTTTTGTTTTTGTCTTTTCGAGACAGGGTCTCCCTGTAGCCCCGGCTGTCCTGGAACTCACTCTGGAGCCCAGGCTGGCCTTGAACTCATGGAGTTCTGCCTGCCTCTGCCTCCCAAGTGCTAGGATTAAAGGCATGGGCCAACACGCCCGGCTTACATTTGCTTTCTCTATTACCGCTGGTTACAATGAAACACTGTTAATAACCTGACCTTGACCCTCACCTTGGCTGAATTCTAACAGCACTAACCCAGCTGTTATGACTGAGAACTCACCCAGTAGAGTAAGCAAGCTGATCAGCAAGCTTTAAGGATCAGCAGTCCCCATTGCCTTAGCACTGAGATTATAAGCATACGCCACCACACTTGGCTTTTCCTTATGTGGGTTCTGTGGAATCTAAGTCAGGTCCTCAGGAACAGAGGACAAGCCCGTTGCCAAAGATGTGATCTTGCCATTCTCTATCAACATCATCAAAGCCTGCAGAGTGCACACCAGGCATGGGCTGAGAATTAACTCTGTCTGCAAAGGCCCTACCTGCCTTGGGGCTCTCCATTCTTCTAGCACGTGCTCAACAGCTGGTTGGCACTATTATTTTAGATGCCCTTGTGGTCATTTTTACTTTCTTCTATGAGTCAAACGTGGCCTGGCCTCACTGACCTGGTCTTTGGCAGTCACAGTCCTTTGGGCATAATGAATACTGGTCATAATCAGTCCCATAGAGAGGGGGTACATAGATGTATCCATCGTACATGGCTGAGCGAGCTCCTGCCCGAAGGCGCCCATGGCATGCCAGTAGTGTGTCTGTTTAAAGGTCTCCATGGCTATACGCATGCTCAGAGATCCACGAGGACATTGAGCAGAAGGCTGTATTTAGAGCTGAGATGTTCTACCGTGCTGTAGGACAGATGTATATGTTACTAGATCACAGACAAAGCCAGTTTGGATCCACATGTAGAAGTCCCTCTATTTTCCCTACCACAAGGGGCCTCTCTCCTGCACCATGCATACCATGTTTCTGCCCAGGGAAACTCACCAAAGACAAGTTTTTTTTTATTTAATTTAATTTAATTTATTTATTTATAATTTTTTATGTGTATGAGTGTACTGTGTGCATGCAGGTTGGTGCACTCGTGTCGTGCAATGCCATGGAGGTCAGAAGAGGGCATCAGATTGCCCTGGAACAGGAGTTAAAGACAGTTCTTAGCCACCATGTGGTGCTGGGAATCAAACCCGGGTCCTCTGCAAGAGGGTGCTCTTAACCGCTGAGCCATCTCTCCAGCCCCTAAGGACAAGGTTTTCAACAGAGGACAGATCACCCAAGAGACCTCTGCCTAAGTGTGGATCAAAGCCATAGACTACCAAGAGGAAAGTAGTTGTGTGCAGCACAAATGGGTGTCATTTGCACAAACAGCACAGAGTCCCATGTCAACCTCTTCTCAACCATCCTCTCCCACAGCCAAGAGACAGCTGAGACTTCCTGCTCCCGCAGAGCTTGGTGGATCCCTACCCGCAGGCAGTCGGTCCTCTCCCTCTGGCAGAGGAGAAAGGTAAACACTGAATCCTTGCACTTACCTGGTTCCAGAAAATACATTCTGAATTCACGGCAACCACAATTTACCAAGACTTGTGGGATTCCAGGTCTTACGTTAACATTTTTAAGGGCCTCTCACCCCCTACAAGATGGAGAAACAAATTCAGAAAGGTGAATGACCCACTCTGGGTGGCCCAGCTAGTCTGTCAGAACTGAGCGGAGACCCAGGGGTTGGGAAATCCCCATTGTAGTGGTTTGAATGACAAAGAGTCCCTCCAGCCTCTTATATTTGAAACTTGTCCCCTAGTTGGTGGTGCTGTTTAGGGAGGTCATGGAACCTTCCGAAGGTAGAGCCTTGCTGCAGGAAGTACGTCACTGGGGGCGCCCAGCCTCTGAGGTTTTATAGTCTTGTCTCTCTGGAATCATAAGCTAAAATAAATCCTTTTCCCCTCTAAGTTGATTTGAGTCATGGGACTTTATCTCAGCAACAGGAAAGAATCTGATTCGCCCATGGTATAGTATGGGATGAATGAGCCAGCCAGTGGGGTGGGGCAGTCGGGGTAAGTAGAGGCAAGTGACACAGGCCCCAGTGATGACACTGGCTATGTGGCCCTAGTGATTCCAAGTTCTGGCAGCTCATAATTAATGGCACAGCTTACTAGAGAGGGTGAATGTAGCGGAAACAGGCAGGCAATGAGGTGCGTAGACAGGTGAGAGCCCCCACATTCCTTCATCCTGGCTGTACCCCCTCCTTTGCTGATAGGGAAGGCAAACCCCAAGCAGACCTTCAGAAGTGGTTGTCCTTCCCACATCTTTCCCTGGACTCCCCTTAAATGATGTGAGGTAGGATCAGGAATAAGGGGGGGGGGGGGGCCAGGACAAATCCCCGCCCTACAAGAAAATGTTTTTCAGTGCCAGAGACTTAAAGGGACAGACAACCCTGCCTCAGTCCAACAGACCTGAGTCAGGTGTTCACATCTGGAGCCATAGATGGACTTGGCCACGCCCCTCATTGGGCCAGAGAGCCATCCCTGGATATATTCACATATTCTAAACCCAAAGTATAAACGTCACTTAGTCATTGAAAATCAAAGGGGAGAGTGTCTGATCATCCTATTACTGAGGAAAAAAAAAAAGAAGAAACTGTGACAATTGCCATTGATAATAGGATGCAGTTGACTTGTGTTCTCACGGTGCTGATTATTACAAATTGTGATTTCAGAAATGCTGCTAATCAGGAGGAATCGGGGGCCTTCACAGAGGGGAGCAAGAATTGAGGGAGCTCCAGCTGCTGGAGATTCTGCATGGTGGGAAAGCAGGGAGAACCCCCCCACCCAACTTGCAGCAAAGTGTGCCTGGTCTCTGAAGGACAGTGTCCCAGGTTCAGCCTTGGGGCTGCAGGTTCAGAAGAGAGAGCTGGAAAACACACTTGGGCCCCAGCCAAAGCCAAGGCCACACCCACCCTAAGAGCCTCTACTGAACCAGACCAGAAGACCAGCCAAGTCACGGCCAAGAAACAGCTCCTGATGTCGGAAATATGCTAAATGAATGGTGGGTCTAAGTGATGAGGCCCGTGCAGGAGAAGCCCCAGCCTGCTTACAGAGGGGCCTCTGGCCAAGGGAGGCTGCCAGCACTCTGTGGGAGATAAGGATTTCCTGTGGGGCACAGCCTCTCTTGCCACCCTGTGTACAAGGATAGAGTTCTAGCCACAGCTCTCTGTCATAGGGGATGAGGTGCGGGACCAGCCTTTATTCAGACACGACACATACCAGAGTAGAACTAAAAGCTGTTTTAAAGATTTATTTTTATTTACAAATGTGTACCTGTGTATCTGACATGTGTGGAGATACACAAGTACACATATGTAAATAAATATATGCTCAATGTGCTGATTATTGCAAAATATTTCTGCTGTAGAGGCCACAAGACGGCATCAGGTCCCCTGGAGTTGGAGTTATAGGCAGTTATGAGCCACCCAACATGGGTGCTGGGAATCGAACTCACATCCTCTGGGAGAACAGCAAGTGCTCTTCACTGCTAAGCCACTTCCACAGTCTCTAAGGGTGCTGTTTCAGGGGCAGAAATAAGAGTTCACCATTCTTCAAAGACATGAGACACAGCTTTTCAGCCTTCCAACATGGACTGAAGACTCATCTCTCCATGAATCCTCCAAACCTTAAGTGTCAGATGGGGACTGCTGAGACATCCAACTTGTGGACTGAGCTACTACTGGGGTTTCAGCCTCTTCAGAGTATAGACTGCCATTGTTGGACTACCCAGGCTGTATCATGGAGACCAGTACAGGAAGATCAAGACAGGACACGGTGCTTACTGGGCCTCATTTGGTAACTATGGGAAGGGAAAACCCCAGTGTGGAGCACAAGGGCAGAACTGATGGTGGTTTGGGCTTGCCAAGGAGGAGCCTTCAAACATGACATCTTTCAGCCTAATAAAGAAAAAAATCATGAGCTGAAGATGCTTAATCCTATGATATATGTGACATGTATGTGTGCATATTTTGGAATGACACATTAGAAGGAATAACAACAACAACAATAACAACAACAAAAAGACTGGGTCAAAGAAGTGACTGAAACAGTGAACTTCTCCTCGAAACAGTAAACTCCATTGAGAATTTTGAGAGAGACTGAGAAAAAGATGAAAAACGTTTGACAGAATGCATGAGCTCTGGTGGGGTGGGGGGGCAGGGAGATGGGCACGGGTCTAGATTTGATTGGAAATTTTGTATGAAATGCACAAAGCTTCAATGAAAATTAGCTGTGGAAAAAAAAGAAAGAGTTCAGCCTCCCAGGAGCAGCGGGGGACTTCCCAGGCTTTCTTCCAAACTCCTGGGCCGGCCTGATCTCAGCACCTATTACACTCTGGCTGCTCTCTGCCTGGCTCCCTGGGGGCGGGGACTGCCTTGAATGAACTCTTAAGGAAAATATGAACTCCTGTGCACCACCCAATGAGTATGTGTTAGTCAGCTTTCTGTGAGTGCAGCAAAACAGCTGAGTCAGTTCACTCATATAGAGAAAAGATTTGGGGGCTCACAGTTTGGAGGTTCCAGTCCATGTTCAGGGCACTCATTGCTTTTAGGCCTCTAGAGGGAGTGTGGGATGGGAGGATGGTGGGATGGGAGGACAGTGGGATGGGATGATGGGAGCACAGGACAGAGTGAGGGATGGGAGGATGGTGACGAGAAGCACAGGATAGAGTGAGGGATGGGAGGACGGTGACGAGAAGCCCAGGACAGAGCAACTGCTCACATCATGGTCTGAAAAGAAAAGAGGAAAGCGCTCAGGTCCCACAGCCTCCTTCCAGGACACATCCCCAGTGACCTAAGGACCCCCCAGAAGACCCTCCTCTTAAAGGCATTCAACACCTCCTCAACATGCTGCCCTGGTACCTGAGCCTATACAGCATGGACCCTGACGACACTCAACATCCAGAGCACAGCAGTGTGGGCAGGACTGACTCCGAGTCCCAGACGTTGCAGAGACACGAAACAGTGTCCACCAAAGACAGATCTTCAAGAAGGGCTGCAGTTCCACCCTGGGCACCTGGGTGGTGACAAAGCTGAGCACAGTCTAATTAGACGGTCATCTGTGACTGCAACCCTGTGACCTTCTATGACTGCACATACACCGTCCACTACATGTGGCCCAGCCAGGGAAAGGGGGCGTCCTTGCGCCCTCCTACGGGAACACTATATGCTGTGAAGTCCAGCACACAGCCAGCAGTCTTGGCACGTGGTGAAGAGGCAGCATCACAGCTTTGCTTCTGCAGGTTCCATGCATTGGTGCTTTAAGGGACCCAGCCGGGGTCACCCAGAGTAAATATAAAGATGGTGCTTTCCTGCTTCTGGCCTCTGGTCAGGGAGCCTGGTCTAAATTCCAACCCCCCCCCCCCACAGGTCCCTTCAACTGACCTCTTAAACACATGAGGCCAGGGCACCTCATTTCATTGGTTGCTGTACAACCCATCAGCACCACTTTGTTTAAGTTGAACAATCCAAAATTAGGGGAGGGGAAGCCACTGAAACCTTTAAAACCTAGATTCTCCCCAAGGGATGCTGGATTTCAGTTTACTAGGTCCCCCCCCCACACCTGTGCAGAGCATCCTCTTTCTGTAAGAGGTTTATGTGTGTAGTGTGTTCTAACTTTCGGATAAAAGTTGTGGGCGTGGGAGATGGCTAGGGTTAAGAGCACCGACCGCTCTTACAGAGGACCCGGGTTCGATCCCCCAGCACCCACATGTGCGGCCAGACGAGCCGCCTGTAAAACTCCAACTTCCAGAGAACTCCAGCTCCAGGGGAACTCTGAGGACCCTCTTCTGACACTCCGCAGCATTGCACGACACGGGTGCACAGACCTGCATGCAGACAGTACATTGATACACATAACAGAAATAAAATAAAAAAAAAATTAAAAAAAAAAAAGTTTGTTGGCTGTTGTTCTCTGCTGGGCTGAGATTTGTTCTCCTGACTTTTAATTCTTTAATGGTCTGAGAAAACAAACCCAGAAATGCCCCTAGATGTATAATGATGTATAGTGCCAAGGCCTGTGTGGGGACAGAAGTCCCGGAGAAAACCACAGAATCCTCACCATAGAATAAGCCCTGTGTAGCATCATCCCAAGATTTCCTTCTGATACCCTTGAGTCAACTCAATGAGGAACTCAAGTAGCCGATGTCAAGTTCTCTGGAAGAAATACTTGTCCAGCCTCTGGGATATGATGTGCATCTTTTTATGCCACAGAGAGGCAGAGCAAAGAGATTTGACACAGTCTATTTTTTTCTAAGCATTTTCTAGGCATGTCACTTGAGCAGAATTGGAAACATGAGGTACCAAAAGACAGCCAAGGTGTGTATATCTCTAGACAAGCTCCAGGCACAGGAAATCCTAATGAGAAGAGATGAATGTTATGTTTGTTAGGGGTGGAGGGGGACACTGGCAGACAGTTACATATGCTGTCCTCTAAATTAGAGCTATTCATTCTCATAGAATTAATTGCAGAAATAAATAAAATTTATCTTAGATATTTGGCATGTGATCCTAAAAATTAGAATTCATGAGCTCACGTTTTCAATAACTCACATATAAATATAGACAAACGGATGTTTTAATGAAAATTTAATATACAGTAGTTAAATTAATGATTTTTCTCTGTTCGTTTTTAATTGGGAAAAAAAAAACCCTCACTGCCATACCATATAAATCAAACTCACCCAGCATGCTGGCGAGACAGAGAAGCCGGCACATTCATGGACCATGAGTCAAGATCCGATTTGCTTAAAATCAATGGCTCCTGTTCCCAGCACAAACACAGCATCATGTTAATGCATATTCATAACTGGGCATTTATTTACATTTTTCTCTTTTGAGTTTAATATTTTCTGGATTAGAAAAAATAACCAAGTTCATCTTTTCCCAGGGGCTACGCAGGCCAAGAATGCTGGATACAGTACTATTAAACCTGTGAGGAGAGGAGTGGGCCTGGCTTAGTGGATGTACAAACATGTCGACCTGAGTTCGAATCCCCCAGACCGCAGAAAGCCATATGTGTGTTCAGGAGCATGTGTAACCCCAGTGCTCCAATGGTGAAATGAGAGGTGGAGACAGGAGAACGCACAGAAACTTCCAGATCAGCTAACCAGACCTAGGTAGAGGAAAACAACAAAGGTAACAGGTCTCAAATAGGTGACGGTAAGGCCTGGCGCCTCAGGGTATCTCTTAACCTGAGTACATTCACATGGAAAATCGGGTGCACACACATACACACGTGTATACAAAGATTTGACCAAGTCTCTTCAGTTGACCTAAACACAGAGAAGACTTTCTGTTTCAGAACTGGACTTACATTGCAGGATTGTGTGCGGAGCCCTCCCCGCCAGGGCAAAGGTGGGCAGCACTGGAGGTGGTGAAGGACGGTACCCAGGACATGCAGCTATGCTAATTGCTCCTGCACGGAGCTCATCTCATCTCATCCACAGTGATTGCCTCTTGATTTCATGCTAGATAGCTATACTGCTACCAAGAGCCTCTTGGTGAGTTTGTGGACCGTGCCAAAAAGGCATTTTTATCACCGGTTTAATGCCCCATGGCTGACAGGGAACAGGCGAGAGAGAAAGAAGCGATGCTGGTGCTCGGGCATTAAAGGGATCATTAAGCTCTGTGTTGGGGAAAGGGCTTGTTTTCAGTTACGTGCCCAGCACAGGGCTGAAAATGATGGGTAAGCAAAAGATAATCAGAGGGGGGACACTCACCTTGTCTGCCCAGCTACAGCCACCCACTCCCTTACCTTGTCCTCCTACTACACTGCCAGGTCAATTCAGGGTGGGTGTGGACAGAAGAGCTGGGCTGAGCCCTAAGTCCCCTACTGGCTATAATCCCTGGCCAGATGATGTGACAGATGTTGTCTCCCATCACCCACCTGCTGCTTCTCAGTCCTCCCGGGTGGCCCAGACAGGCGGCAGCGGCTCCTGACCTCTGTCTCACCCCAGACCTCTTCTGCAACAGAGCTTTCAAAACCCTTCCTTCCAAACACACACAGAGGCTTCTCTTTGGCACCTGCATGGGAGGGTACATGTGGGTTTCCTTTTGGCCCTCTGGTATCTACTGACTCATCACTGAGATATAGTTTGTGGAACATCAGTATTCAACCACTGGACTCAAAATGTTTCAAGAAATGGGAAACTGTCCTCCTGGTGCAATTAATGGGTGTGTGACTATCACCCACAGTGAGGGCAGCGTGGAGAGACGGCTCCACGTCCGGAAGAAATCAGGCGTAAGGGCTGCATAATTTACAGATGACCTGGGGCAGCTGTAAATAATGAACATCTCCAAATTATTATTCATTGTTTTATGAAGCCTCCTGATTCTTCCCAAAGAGCTGCTCCAGGGATTGAGATATATGTGTGACAAGATTTAAATGGCAGCCACGCCGTTGTAGTCTACTCCCGGAGGGCCTGCTCTACGGTACCTATAAATTGTGTTCTAACAGATGGTAGCATTAAACTCCAGACCATGTGAACAGGACCTGTCTGGACCTAGTGGTGGTCAGGGAAACACAGTCCTAATTTTCAAAGTGCAAGAGCAGTAACTCCTTTGATGCTAAGAGCTGTCAGGTACCCACCCATGGGAGCCCCCCTGGGATGGGTTCATCCGTTCTCCTGAGAGTCACTGTCTTGTGTATGTGTGTGTACATGTGGGTGTTTGGGTGTATATAGGTAGACGTGTGTGTGCATATAGGTGGAGGCCAGAGGTCACCGTCGGGTACTGTTCTTCAGTTTCCCTCCCTAATATTTTCATATGTGTATGCATGGTATGCATGTGCATGCACATGTTTTTGCATGTGTGTGGGTACATGTGTATGTGCATGCCTATGCATGTGGAAGCCTGGGGGTTTGTATTAGTCACTTTTCTGTTTCTGTGATAAAACCACCATGAGCAAGGGAACTTATAAGAGGAAGAGTTTATTTGAGCTTACAATTGATTGATGGTTCCAGGGAGTCAGAGTCCATTGTGGTGGGAAGCATGGTGGTGGGGGCTGGAGCAGCAAGCCGAGGGTCACATCTTGCAATGAGCACAGGAAGCAGAGAGAGCGAGACTGGAGACCGCAAGGCTTGTTAAACTCACTAAGCCCGCCCCCAATAACGTACTTCCTCCAGCACAGCCACACCTTCTAAGACCTCCAAAAACAGTGCCACCAACTGGAGACAAAATGTCTGAATACTTAAAGCCTGTGGGGGGACACTCTCATTCAAACCACCACAGGGTTGATATCAGGAATCTTCCTCAATTACTCTCTTCTACTTTATTCATTGAGGCAGGGCCTCTCAATCGAACCCAGAGCTCACCAATATGGCTGTCTCACTAGCCAGCTTGCTCTGGGGATCCTCATCTCTGCTCTCTGAGGCAAGGTCTGCAGCTGTTGGCTGAGTTGGGAAGGAGATGCTGAAATGGTCTAAAAAGAAAATCCCTGTCCACACAGCAGTGGTCACTAGGGGCCTGACCCAAACTGTGTCTATGGAGAGAAATAAACACAAGTTCAAGTGACATGGAGACACATGCTGTTGTAAACAGTGAAATGCCCACAGATGTACAGAGCCGGCCACTTCATGTGACTGTGTGAACTCAGTGCTGTTCTGTGTGCCGATGCAGGCCCATCCAGGATGGAGCTGTCTCCCTTTGTCCTTGTTAGCTTTCTGTTGCTCTGATAAAACACTGAGCCCCATACCAACTTGGGAAGGAAAGGGATTGTTTTACCTTACAGCTTACAGTCCATCATCAAGGAACGCAAAGGCAGGAGCCTGGAGGGAGCCAGGGAAGCAGCGAGCATGAGGAACTCCGCTCCCTGGCTGGTTCTCTCCTGGCTCGCTCAGCCACTTCCCTTAAGCAGCCCAAACGACCTGCGCAGGGATGCCACCGCCCACGTGGTCTGTACCCTCCCGTATCAATAAGGCATCAAGAAAATGTCCCATAGGCAGGGCCACAGGACAATGGGATGAAGAAAATTCCTTAGTTAAGGCTCCTCTTCCCAGGTGTGTAAAGTTGGCACCCAAAGCTAACCCGCACCTCTGCTGCTACCCACGGACAATTCAGTCTGATTCTCCAGGCCTATCAGGAAGATCACAATCATAACGAAGTCTGGGATCATTAGCAGAAGAGGAGCAGAGAAGACAGGACATAACTAGTCCTGGCAGATGCAGTGAGCCCCAGTTTTCTCCAAACATGGAAGACAGGACATAGCTAGTCCTAGCAGATGCAGTGAGCCCCAGTTCTCCAAGCATGGAAGACAGGACATAGCTAGTCCTAGCAGATGCAGTGAGCCCCAGTTTTCTCCAAACATGGAAGACAGGACATAGCTAGTCCTAGCAGATGCAGTGAGCCCCAGTTCTCCAAGCATAGATGCCCATGAACTCCCTTCAAATCATGTGTCCTTGCTGTGTTCCAGCTGCACGTCCCTGAGCCAACAGCTCTGACACACTGACTACTCCTTTATTTTTCCTATTCTCTCCACAACTGCTTCTAGAGGGGCATAATTTTCCCCCAGCAAGTATCACAGTTGTCATAACCCCTGACTAAGAGGTCTGTATTCATTACTGTCAATTGTGCTGGCATTGTGTCTACAAAGGAGCCAACCGTCAGCATACGGGACGGGGTTGGAGATCTGGCTTCTGATGCCAAACCACAGGCGAATTAGAGCATTTCTCATGTTTCTGTGACCAGCCTGCTCACCCTGGATGTCTTGGGAACATGTTACCTGGCAAAGGAAATAGTCAAAACTGCACAGCCAGGCTCTGTATCATAAACAGTGTTTTCTCTCTCTCCAGCTACTCATCTCTAAAGTGGGACTAAGAGAAGAGGTGGTTTAATTCTTTGAATGTGCAATGCTATAAAATGCTTAAACAATGTCTGGCACACAGTAAGTGCTTTGTAAGTGTTGGAAACAAATGAAACTCATTTGATTGGGCATCGAAACTGATCATGCATGTTGGATACTACTTAGAAGCCATCCCAGTCGCACAGCTTGGGTAACCGATAGGCCTGTGTGCATGGGAGAAGACGGTGACATTTAACTCATGGGTGATCCCTTGGGACCTACAAAGCCTACATGACATGGGCATTCGGAGCATTTCTTTTGTCCCCATTTCATACACAAAAGGATTAAAGTCAGAGGGATAAGGGAAAGGACTTCCTCCAAATGACAAGATGTTGTGACTTGAATGTGAATTACCCCCCATCAGCTCATGTGTTTGAACACTCGGTCCCCAGCTGGTGTCACCGCATGAGAATGCTGTGGAAACTTTAAGAGGTAGAGGCTCACTGGTTCCGGAAGTGGTTCATTAGGGGCAGGTCTTGAGGCTTGATAGCCTACACGGCCTGTTTACTCTCTGCTTCCTGAGTGTGGATATAATCTGAGCAGACAACTCCCAGCTTCTGCCATCTAATGCCATTCTTCCCCAGGATGAACTGTATCCCTCTTGAACTGTGAGCCAAAATAACCCTTTCTCCTTTAAGCTGCTTCTGTCAGGATATTTCATCACATCAACAGAACTGTAAGCCAGGATCGAATAAAACCAAAGTGACTTGACGTATTTGTGAAATTCATTGAGGTGTATACTCAGATCCTCATGCCTGGGATGAATATGTAGGTAACCCCTGGTGGGAAGCTTCCAGGGGAAGATTGCACTGTGGGACAGCAAGTCTAGCCAGCACAGCAGAGGGTGGGAAGAAGCAAAGGCCGACTTCTAGAGAACAGAAGGGCCGCAGACAAAAGCTTTGGGAACNGGAGAGACGGCTCCACGTCCGGAAGAAATCAGGCGTAAGGGCTGCATAATTTACAGATGACCTGGGGCAGCTGTAAATAATGAACATCTCCAAATTATTATTCATTGTTTTATGAAGCCTCCTGATTCTTCCCAAAGAGCTGCTCCAGGGATTGAGATATATGTGTGACAAGATTTAAATGGCAGCCACGCCGTTGTAGTCTACTCCCGGAGGGCCTGCTCCACGGTACCTATAAATTGTGTTCTAACAGATGGTAGCATTAAACTCCAGACCATGTGAACAGGACCTGTCTGGACCTAGTGGTGGTCAGGGAAACACAGTCCTAATTTTCAAAGTGCAAGAGCAGTAACTCCTTTGATGCTAAGAGCTGTCAGGTACCCACCCATGGGAGCCCCCCTGGGATGGGTTCATCCGTTCTCCCTAGAGTCACTGTCTGTGTATGTGTGTGTACATGTTGGTGTTTGGGTGTATACAGAGTAGACGTGTGTGCTGCATTAATAGGTGGAGGCCAGAGGTTCACCGTCGGTACTGTTTCTTCAGTTCCCTCCCTTAATTACTCTTATTATCTATGTAGTGGTGGTATGCATTGGTATGCATGTGCATGCACATGTTTTTGCATGTGTTGGGTATACATGTGTCTTGTGCATTGCCTATTGCATGTGGTAAGCTGGGGTTTGTATTAGTCACTTTTCTGTTTCGTTTGATAAAACCACCATGAGCAAGGGAACTCATATAAGAGGGAAGAGTTTATTTGAGCTTTTAGCATTGATTGATGTTCCAGGGAGTCAGAGTCCCATGTGGCGGGAAGCCATTTTGGTTGGCGGGGGCTGAGCAAGGGCCAAAGCCGAGGGTCACATCTGCCAATGAGCACAGGAAGCAGAGAGAGCGAGACTGGAGACCGCAAGGCTTTTTAAACTCACTAAGCCCGCCCAATAACGTACTTCCTCCAGCCACAGCCAACACCTTCTAAGACCTCCAAACAGTGCACCAACTGGAGACAAAATGTCTGAATACTTAAAAGGCAAATGTGGGGGGAACACTCTCATTCAAACCACCACAGGTTGATTATCAGGAATCTTCCTCAATTACTCTCTTCTACTTTATTCATTGAGTCAGGGTCTCTCAATCAACCCAGAGCTCACCAATATGGCTGTTCTCACTTAGCCAGCTTGCTCTGGGGATCCTCATCTCTGCTCTCTGAGGCAAGGTCTGCAGCTGTTGGCTGAGTTGGGAAGGAGATGCTGAAATGGTCGAAAAAGAAAATCCCTGTCCACACAGCAGTGGTCACTAGGGGCCTGACCCAAACTGTGTCTATGGAGAGAAATAAACACAAGTTCAAGTGACATGGAGACACATGCTGTTGTAAACAGTGAAATGCCCACAGATGTACAGAGCCGGCCACTTCATGTGACTGTGTGAACTCCGGTCCTAGTGCGTGTTACTCCGCATTGTTTTGCCCCCAGTCTAGCTGCAAATTGTGCCCGCCCCAGTTGCCATGGATGGAGCTGTTACTCCGTCCACCTACATGGTGTTGGATTCCTCCTGTCTGGAGTTCTCCTGGGATTGTAGTTTCAGACGGCTCGGCCGGCCATGTGGGTGCTGGGGATCAGGACCGGTCCTCTGCCAAAGCAGTGGCACTATTAACACTAGGCCATCTCTCCAGCCCACAACTGTCTCTTAAAAATAAAATAAAATAAAAAAATTGTGTCTTTGGATCTTAACATTAACTACATTTTCGTATGAGTGATGCCTTGAGTTATAAAACTAAGGAATTTGATCAAACTTTTTACTACAGTTGTTTAATGTAACATTATTAGTAGTATATATCATATTAGGGCAATCAAATTGGACAACACAACAGATTGGTCAAAGACTCACTGAAACGTAAACTTCCCCAATCAATAAACCTTTACACAGAAACTTTAAATCTGAGAAAAATGCAAGACATGTATGGCAGAAATGCACAAGCTGGTGGATGCGGGCTTGGAAAGGGGAAGTAGCTAATTGATTTGAAAGGTGTATTAAATGCAAGCTTCAAAAATATTAATATAATCAAAGGTTTGAGGAAAAAAACAGGAGCCAGAGCTCCAGAATAAAAAGGAAGAGAAGTAATTTGTGTTCCTGCTTGGTGTCCTGACACAAGATTTTCTATTTAACCAATAAACCACCAGGATGACCTAGCCTACTGTCATCCCCTAGATAAAATCATCCACGACTCTATGTATAGAGAAATTACTGATAGTCCTGTGTCACGATGTCATCATGTACCTACTCCTTTAAGTCAAGGGTCCTTGTTAGCTTTCTGTATTGCTCTGATATAAAATCACTGAAACGCCCTCAGTACAGCTACTTGGGAACGGTATAAGGGATTTGTCTATTACGCTATACAGCTTAGCAGATGCCATTCATCAAGAGATAACTACTCAATAGTGCCCAGGAGCCTGGAGGGAGCCAGGGAAGCAGCGAGCATGAGGAACTCCGCTCCCTGGCTGGTTCTCTCCTGCTCGACTCAGCCACTTCCTTAAGATCTCCATAAACGACCTAGCCGCAGGGAGATCACACCGCCACTGATGGTCCTGTACCCTCCCGTACAATAAATGGCAATCAAAAAGAAAATGTCCCATAGCAGGAAAAAAAAACATCATCAACTAATTTAAGAGTGGCCCCACAGGTAAATGTGGGATGCAAGAAAAATATTACCTTATATAAGGCTCCTACTTCCCAAGTGTGTCAAATTGGCCACCCATAAGACTTAACCCCACACCCTCCTGCTGCATACCTCACGACAATTCAGTCTGATTCTCTCAGACCTATCATGAAGATGCAACAATCAATAACCGAAGTCTGAGGATAATTAAAGTCACCGAAGAGGACGCAGAGAAGACTAAGGACATAACTAGTCCTGGCAGATGCAGTGAGCCCCAGTTTTCTCCAAACATGGAAGACAGGACATAGCTAGTCCTAGCAGATGCAGTGAGCCCCAGTTCTGCAAGCATGGAATAAACGGACTACTTACAGTACCTAAGCAGATCGCACAATGTAGAGAAGACCCACAGTTTCTCCAAAACGAACTCATGGAAAGACCAGGACAGTTAGGCTAGAGTCACTCTAGCAAGATGCAGACGATGATGCCGCGCATGTTACAATTCCTCAAGCATGAGTATGGCCATGAAACACTACCCTTCAATATCATGTGAATCCTTCTGTGTTCCAGAACTGTCACCGTAACCCTTGAGAAGCCCAATGCAACTGGACTTCTGTCAACACACTGACTACTACTTTATCTTTTCCTACTTCTCATCCACATACTGCTTTCGTAGTATAGGGCATAATATTTTCCCCTCAGACAAGGATCACAATGTCTCATACAGCCCTGCTGACTAACAAGAAGGGTACTGTAAATTCCATACTTCATAATTGTATGGCTGGCATTGCAATTCTACAAAGTGGAAGTCCAACCCGTCAGACTAGGACAGAAGGACTGGGTTGGAGACTGGCTATCATGTTGATGCCAAGTAACCACAGTGCGGAAGTAGTAGTGACTGCATTTTCTACTGTTGTCATGTGTGACCTGCCGCTGCCTCACCACTGGGATAGTTCTTGGGAGAAAAGGTTTTACACTTTGGCATAAGAGTAAATAAGGTGATACATACTGACCTCCTACAGCCAGAAGCATCATTGATAGATACCTAACAGGTAAGATTCCATCTCGGTCCATGCTAGATATATATTCCATAACTAATGTTCGCAGTTACACTCTTTGACTCTATAAGAGTTGAAGAGGAAGCGTTGGTATGTTATGAACCACCATAACTTATAGGATGCATCAGAAGCCGCTTACATGCTCATTCTTATTCAATCTTTACCGTGCTCGTGTTTGATTGATATCGAAATGTCAATGGAAGGATCTACACATTGTATAGGCGAACCTCTTATTGTAGGTAGATAGAGTTGGTATAAAATCAAAGTCCCTGAATAATTACAAGTTAGAGTATGGGACATAACGGAAATGAATGCTGAAATCAATGCAATAATGTTGGCATAATATTTAGTAACGCCAAGTACCCAGTCGCACAGCTTGTCAGGTAACGCGTATTACGGCCTGTGTTTGCTATGGATTTAGAGAAAGGGACATTAGTTGGGACAGTAACGTCATGGTTGGTCTACCCTTAAGGGAATCCTATACATATCAAAGCCTACATGACATGGGCATTCGGAGCATTTCTTTTGTCCCCATTTCATACACAAAAGGATTAAAGTCAGAGGGATAAGGGAAAGGACTTCCTCCAAATGACAAGATGTTGTGACTTGAATGTGAATTACCCCCCATCAGCTCATGTGTTTGAACACTCGGTCCCCAGCTGGTGTCACCGCATGAGAATGCTGTGGAAACTTTAAGAGGTAGAGGCTCACTGGTTCCGGAAGTGGTTCATTAGGGGCAGGTCTTGAGGCTTGATAGCCTACACGGCCTGTTTACTCTCTGCTTCCTGAGTGTGGATATAATCTGAGCAGACAACTCCCAGCTTCTGCCATCTAATGCCATTCTTCCCCAGGATGAACTGTATCCCTCTTGAACTGTGAGCCAAAATAACCCTTTCTCCTTTAAGCTGCTTCTGTCAGGATATTTCATCACATCAACAGAACTGTAAGCCAGGATCGAATAAAACCAAAGTGACTTGACGTATTTGTGAAATTCATTGAGGTGTATACTCAGATCCTCATGCCTGGGATGAATATGTAGGTAACCCCTGGTGGGAAGCTTCCAGGGGAAGATTGCACTGTGGGACAGCAAGTCTAGCCAGCACAGCAGAGGGTGGGAAGAAGCAAAGGCCGACTTCTAGAGAACAGAAGGGCCGCAGACAAAAGCTTTGGGAACAGCAGTACAAACACAGAAAACAGAACACGCAGAAGCAGGAACTAGGGATGGCACTGGGGGCTGAAAGTCACATATGCTCAGGGACCCGTGCAAGGGAGCTGGGGCTGGGGTAGAGGCGACAGCCAGGTCCCAAGGGTCCCAAGACACGGGTGCCATCTTGCAGTCAGTCAGAGCTACAGGGTAGATTGAAGGGTGTGGGCTGTGTGGTAAGATGTGTATGACAGGAAGATTAAGAAAAGTAATTGCCCCTCATCTGTGGATGCCAGCACCAGGTACCTAGCTAGCTGTAAGGCACACTGAGCAACGTTAATGTTATGTTCCTCTTGACCTGAAAGCAACTGTGCTCTTATAATGTGAATCCCTTAACAGGTTCTAGAACTAACCTACCACTTATTTTCAGACTTTGGTATCTTAGTATGTGGGTGGCAGGTATGTATGCATATTTTAGAGTAATATAAAATTAAAAGGGAAAATGTGAATCCTTAAATATGTTTTGGAAATAATATATGGTTTGTTTTCAGTAGACATAATTTTAGAATAGGTAAGACACACACACACACACACACACACACACACACACACACATATATATATATATGCATATGTTGAAGCAATACAAGTTGGAGGGAACAACAATAACAAAAGAACTGGGACAAAGAACTGACTGAAATAATGAAGTTCTCCCCCAAATGATAATCCTCTGCTTTGAAAAAACTTTGGAAACACTCAGAAAAAGATGGAAGACGTGTATGGCAGAGTGCATGAACTTGTGGGGTGGGGTGGGGGGCATGGAAAGGGAAATGAGTCTAAATTGGACTGAGAAATGAGGTATGAAAAAGTTTAACAATAAAAAATATGCAAACATAAGTAAATTAATTAATTAATTGCAGGGGCCACATTGGAGGAAAGGACAGTGGATTAGTCATGTTCATGTCACTGTGACCAAATGCCTAATAAGACGCAACTTAAGGGGAAGGGTTTATTCTACCTGAGAGGTTGTGAGGGTTCAGTCCACCATGATGGAGAGGGCATGGAGGCAGGGCCACAACACAACTAGCTGGTCATGTTCATAGCCAGGAAGCAGAGATGAATGTTCCTACTTCATTCCATCTAGGACCCCAGCCATGGGGTGAGGCCACCCACGTGCAGAGTGTATCTTCCCTCCTCTGTGCAATGCTCCAAAGACATTTTCGCAGATGCACCCAGAGACATGTTCTGTGGGTGGTTTTAAATCCAGTGAAACTGCCACCACAAGCGATGAATTCAGGGGCTGGAACACAAGTTTTGAGCTTGTACAGACAGTGGAGCTGTCTAGATAGTAACTCAAAAAGCCTTTACTGAGCACCTATTATGTGCAGGTCTTCTTAGCATATGAGAATAAGCTATGAAAAGAGCCAAGCCCCTTCCCCTTGGAGTTCACATTTCAATCAACAAGAGTAAAGAGGCCTTCAATCCAAGTAGAGACTGTCAGACAGAAAGAAGGACAGATAGCTGATGCATATTCAGGGGGGGAGGGTGTGTCCCAGGATGGAAGTTTTTCAAAACTTTTTGCAAATTGGAAGGTTTAGAAAGTCTTTCAACTAGGGGCTGGAGAGATACCCTAGCAGCTCTTGCAGAGGACCCGGGTTCAATCCCCAGCACCCACATTGTGGCTAAGAACCATCTGTAACTCCAATTCCAGGAGAACTCCAGTTCCAGGGGAATCTGAGACCCTCTTCTGACCTCTGCGACATTGCACGACACAGGTGCACAAACCTACATGCAGACAGTACATTCATACACATACAAAAATAAATAAAATTTTAAAAAAAGAAAGTCAACCCTTTACTCGCTAAGGACTACCCTGAAAACAACATGCTCAATATCTTTTCCCCAAAATTCTTTATTCTTGAGAATTTCATACATGAATACAATGAAATATGATCATATGCATCCCGTAGTTCCCCCTCCAACTCCCTCAGATCCCTCTCAACACTCCCCCCTCCCAAATCCAGGTCTTTTTTTAATAACCCACTAAGTCCAGCTAGTCTTCCCACGTGCACATGGGTGTGAGGCCAGACAAGGAGCATGGGAATCCGACCAGTGACAACATCGTCCAAAAAGAATTATTCTCCCTCCCCCAAGAACTATCCACTGCCAACAACTAACTTCTCAGTATGGGGTGGGGCCTGGAGGCCATATTCCCCGTCCGTGCTGGAATCTGGCCCGGTTTGATCTCGTGCAGGTTTTGTACGCGTAACTCCAGCTGCTGCGAGTTCATGAGCATAGCGACCAGGTCACGTCCAGAAAAGCGCACGTCACTCCTCCCCAACCCCCAGCCCTTTGCATTCTTTCTACGTCTTCTTCCTCCATGTTTGTTGAGCTTCCGCTGGGGAGAAAGGTTGGTACAGGCAGGGATTGATGCAGACGTCCTGTTTAGGGCTGAGCACCCAGTGTCTTATTCTCCACACTTGGAGCACTTATCTATCTCTGCAGTGACTGCTGTCTACTGCAAAAATAAGCTTCTCCAACCATGGCTAAGGGCAGTCCAGGTCCATTGGTATAGGCATACATATTTAGAAGACACTTTGACATCGTGACTGTTAGATTTTTGGAAAGGGAAAAGGAAGGAGCTTAAAGTTAAGAAACAAGAACCACAGCCAGACCTGCAGCAGGCAAAAAATGTAAACTTTGTCAGAAGGAATATATAGTATAATGAGTGATGTTCCATCACTCAAAAGGAGCGTCTGCAACCTAAGGAACAGAAGTGGAAGGTTTTATTCCCTAAGCCCAGCTGGAATGTGTTTGATGTCAAGGTTGGGTGTCCGTGGTTAAGTGAAAGCCTTCTTTTAAGATTACTTCCCAGGCTGAGCAGGGCAGTATCTCAAGGCCCTAAGGAAACAGGTGGGTTCCACAAATGCTCCACCTCTGACCCGGAAGTGACCAGTTGATAAGGCTTCAGCAAGACCATACTGCCAATTTAGGGCCAGTTAGTCATTTTAAGGGATTTACAACTCTATGGCCTCCTTAATAAAGCCTGGGGCTCCTCCACTATTCACATATTCTATCAATGACCATGGAGCAAAATAGTAAGAATAGGTTCTACATTAGAGCCTACGACCTCCCCAGCCATGGGCTTCTATCCAGGATTACAGTTCTATGAATGAAATGCCCTCCCATGGAGCAGGCTCAAATCCAATCTAAAGGCCATTAGTCGCCTCCAAACACTCATGACATTGTTGCCCCAGAAACAAACAATACAAAGAATGAATGAGACAATGAGCTGGTTCTTTGAAAAGATAAAATAGATAAGCCTCTAGCCAAAATAACAAAAAGAAGGAAAGAACAGACCAAAATTAATAAATTATTTGGGGAGGGGGGAACAACAAGATGCCTGTGTGTGGATGTGTGCATGTGTGAGAAGTCAGAGCTCAACCTCTGTGCCTTTCCTCAGGAGCTCTTCTCACAACATCTTCTGCGACATGAGCTCTCACTGGCACCCCGGCCTGCCCAGTTCTGCTAGGCCGGCTGGGCCTTGAACAACCTGGAACCCACCTGTCTCCGCCTTCCAGGCACTGGGATCATCAGGATTTCACAAGCTTCAGCCTGGTGCTTTACTTGAAAGCTAGAAACAAAAATCAGGCTCTCAGTGCTTGTGTGGCAAGCACTTCACTGACTGCCAGCCCCATACATTCAAGTATTTCCCCTTTGTCAAAATCTTTAGGTATTTTGTCTGTACAATTTTTTTATTTTCCAACTGTATACATTCAACAACTCTCAAATTAAAAAAAAAAAAAAACGATAAATGAGGATTTGGATGCCATTTCTGAGAACAGATATCCAAAACAACTGCAGTGGAAGTGAGTGAAAGACGGATTTCTTGCAGGATGACGTGGGCACGTGGGTCAGTCTGGCACGGGTGCTGCCTGGTCCCAGAGCCCAGACTTCTGACTGCTCTCCACTTCCAAGGGGCTCAGATGTTCCCCATCCTAACCAACATTAACCTCTAGATGAAGTAGGAGAGAAAGGGGTGGAACGGAGGGCACAGCCTTGCAGAGGACATCCCGGAAGAGGCTCACGTTGCTGTCCTTGCCTCTCATTGGCTAAAACTGAGGAAACGGCCAGACTTGGCTGCGAAGAAGGCTAGAGAATAGAACACGCGTGCCCTGCTGAACGCTGATGGCTCTCGAGGAGAGAGTGGCTCTTGGGGGACAATCAATTCCCTCCAGCAACAAAGGTTTTTGTGCTTTGTCATTGGAAAATGCTTTCTGACTTAGCTGGGAGCAGCCATTCTTCCCTTTTCTCCTTCTGAGATGGAAGAGAGGCTGGAGAGGAGCTCACTCAAAGCCAGACGCCTGGATTTAACCTTCTAGGGGGACAACTGGGTCTGATTTGGGACTCCTTTCTTCTAAATGCAATTACTTTGACTTCCAAGGTGAACATGTGACTTGACTGTGATGGAAATGGATACAGGATCTGTCTCGGAAACCTGAGTCGA
The DNA here is from genome assembly GCA_009823505.1 of Rhizomys pruinosus. Taxonomy (NCBI): domain Eukaryota; kingdom Metazoa; phylum Chordata; class Mammalia; order Rodentia; family Spalacidae; genus Rhizomys; species Rhizomys pruinosus. The sequence goes on from VZQC01004414.1 coordinate 3,081,480, forward strand.
GCTGCTGACTTCCCTTCACTTTTCCTTTGTCCCCAGATAGAGCCTGTGATGACACAGCTTTAGCCCCAAGCCAGAGGAGTGGAGGGCCTGAACTTATCGCCCTTCACATAGTTTGATGCTTTAGCTCCAGGGTGTGGGTAGCGGCCACTCAGGATGACAGGAGCCGGCTTCATCTCTTCCTGTTGCTGTGATAAAGCAACTCAAGGATTTATTTTAGCTCACAGTTCAAGGCCAGGGAAGTCGAGACAGCAGGAGTTAGAAACAGCTACTCACATTGTCTGACATCAGGAGACACGGCAGTTAGTGGCTGCACATCCTGGGCTACTCACGTTGTCTGACATCAGGAGACACGGCAGTTAGTGACTGCACATCCTGGGCTACTCACGTTGCCTGATGTCAGGAGACACGGCAGTTAGTGGCTGCACATCCTGGGCTACTCACATCTGGCATCAGGAGACACAGCAGTTAGTGACTGCACATCCTGGGCTACTCACGTCTGATATCAGGAGACACAGCAGTCAGTGACTGCACATCCTGGGCTACTCACGTCTGACATCAGGAGACACGGCAGTCAGTGACTGCACATCCTGGGCTACTCACGTCTGACATCAGGAGACACGGCAGTCAGTGACTGCACATCCTGCTTTCTCCACTGTGTACAGCTCAGGTTGCCAGCCCCCCCCCCCACACACACACAATTAAGATGGGCTTCCCACCCAGCGTGGTGGTGCACATCTTTAATCCTAGCACTTGGAAGGCAAAGGCAGGTGGATCTCTGAGAGATCAAGGCCAGCCTGGTCTCCTTAGCCAGAGTTCCAGGTTAGCTGCAGCTACAGGGAAATCCTGTCGCACCTGTCTTCCCCCCCCCCAAGATGGATATTTCCACATCATTTGATTCCCCACAGGAATTCCCAGAACCCTACCTCTCATGTGTATCTAACAATGAACACTGTGTATCACAGGGCACTGGCCAGAGGCAGAGCATCTCACAGTATTTCTTCACTCAGCACTATGGGCACCACACACCACTTGCCCTTGCCATGGTCCTTAGGGCTTCACTCTGCCCTTCACCTCATTCTCTCTACGATGGCTCTGCTGCCTAACCAGTTCTATCCCCTCTCCAATCACCCCTGGACCCCACTAGAGAATTACTACTTCATTCTAGACGAGCCCAACCCTTGTCCAAACATGCCCCAAGAATACCTTACCTCTGGGGCAGGAAGTCCTCTTCCACAGTAAACTAGCTTCTCACATCCAGAGTCATTAACTCAGTTCACAACAGGATGCTTGGGAGAAACCACAGTGCCAAGCAGCAGTTTGTATTTGGTTGATCTTTTTGCAACAAGCCTGCATCTTCCCATAATAGCTGCAGTGGATTCAGGGACAGTTGTGGGTGCCTGTGTGAGCACTACCACTCATTCCATCTACAGACAGGAGCATATGTTGTACTGGGTGTCGCGTGGGAGGATTCTCTGCACTAACTCAGCCTCTCTCTGGGGGTGGGGGGAATCACAGTCCATTCAGTAAAGGGAAAACTGTATGGATGACCCAAGCTCCTGTTGAGCATTTTCAAACTTACCATCCGTTCTTCCCTAAATTCAACTCACAACCACACTAGACAGTGGCTTCAGGATTCTCACTGCCCCAATAAAATGACCCCCATGCCCTCCTCCACTCACTTGTGCCTTCCCGAGAATGCATCCATCTCCTTTCTCTAGCACAAAAGAACCCCTTCTCACATTCATCACCAATTCCATCATTTTTTTAAATTTTATTTATTTTTGTATGTGTATGAGTGTACTGTCTGCAGGCAGGTGTGTGCACCCGTGTCGTGCAATGCCGCGGAGGTCAGAAGAGGGTCTCGGATTCCCCTGGAACTGGAGTTCTCCTGGAATTGGAGTTACAGATGGTTCTCAGCCGCCATGTGGGTGCTGGGGATCAAACCCAGGTCCTCTGCAAGAGCAGTCGGTGCTCTTAACTGCTAGGCTATCTCTCCAGCCCCACCAAATTCCATCTTAAGGTAAGATATGGATCTAGTCCTCCTTCTCCAAGAAGCCGTCCTGTCTTCCCAGCCTTCCCTGATTCCTGCCCAAGGAGGACCTCAGAGTCAGGTCAAGCTTGGACTACACTGCACTTGCTGGCTTTGTTTCTGAAACAAGTTGCTACTCTCCTGAAGTGAAGCGTCGTGCCATATGTCTCTTACACTGTGCACGTGCCCCACATAAGAGATCGATAAATACCTGATGGCTGATTATAGTTATCGACAACTTAGCAGTTGATTACAGTTATCAGAGAAAGAATAAATCAGTTCCAATTTCTGTCTATGTGCCTACAGCTGGCCCCATGGAGGGAATATCAAGCGTCTGGGCAGATGATAAATTCTGATGACAATCCAGCTGTTTCCAAATATAAATATATGTGGCAAACTCTGGAGGGATGAACTGAATTCTCAAATTTTCATATGAATATTTTAGCACTATGCAGGCACCACTTAAAATCCCTTCTGTACAGCTTTGCCCCAAGAGATGGTGACGGGCAATCATCTTCTCCAGCAATTTCCAAAGTCAACACTTCCTATCCTTTTCTTCTAATAATTTGCCTCTACATACCTGCCTGCCACTCTATTATGACAGGTGATTCAGAAAAAAAAACAAGCCAACCTTGGCCGTCCCATTTCTTCCTCCTTAGCAGGAGCATCACAAGACTTGTGCCATCTTCCAGAAAGCTCCATGAAGGCCAAGCTGGGGACTGGTGAGATGGCTCTGCAGGTAAAGCGCTCGCCAGAGGTTATGGCTACAGTGATCAACCTGACAGACTGTAGAGTCACTGGGAGATGGGCCTGCAGGGCTTATCTTGATTACGCTGATGATGTGGGAAGCTCTGTCTTCATTATACGAGGGACTATTGCCCACAAGGGTTGTATGCGAAGGAGACGGCAAGCTGAGCAGTAGCATGCATTCCTTCCTTCCTTCCTCCGCATCTTGACTGTGGATGCAGTGTGACCAGCTGGCCTGAGCTCCTGCGTCAGGACTTTCCTGCCACCATGGCGTGAGCCCTTTCTCCCCAAGTTGCTTTGGTCAGAGTATTTTATCCTAGCATCTACCACACAAACACAAGTGTCAGGACCCAAGTTCGGATCTCCAGAACCCAGGTAAAGCCAGACTGGGTAGTACACAGCTATCACCTTGCACTTCCGCAGTGAGCCGAAAGGCAGAGACAGGGGAGTCCCCAGAAGGCCACAGGCCAGTGAACCTAAGGTATTCGGCATCAAACAGGAGCCCCTGCTTCAAACAGGCGAAGGGCAAGGACCCCACACCTGAGGTTGTCCTCAGGCTCCACATGTATGCACATGAACATGACTGGGTGTCTGCACATGTGTGTGTGTGTGCACATACACACACGCACATGCACGCACAGAGAGAGAGAGAGAGAGAGAGAGAGAGAGAGAGAGAGAGAGAGATTTTAAAAATCAAGGCGAGTACGTAGCTGAGACTTTGGGGCCCAGGGTCCTTTCCAAGAGCACTTACACCCTTGTCATTCTCTGTGTCTGAGGCCACTGAATTAGACCTTTCTTCCCTTTAACCACATTGGATTTCACAATTTCTCTGAAAAAAATCAATTTGGAAAGGCATTTTTTGGGAAAAGCAAATAAAATTTTGTTACTGAATTTTATTTAGAGAAAAATATAGTGCTTTCCATAAAAATGCAATTTGATTATATGCAATTTCATTTCTAATCTGTATTTCCTATGCCAAAGCATTCTTTAATAGAGCTGAAGTACCTAACTACTAGCCGTAGACTCCGCTGCAGCCTTCGGAAGTAATGTGCTTCTAATGTCTTCTCGCAGGCTCCCCACTACTGGCCAGGCCCTGCCACGAGTGGAGTAGAGTGGAGTAAGTCTGTCAGCGAGTCAGCTGTGATCAGGGAGGGGCTTCAGGCCCACATCTAAGTTTTCGGCTGCCCAGAGCTGGGAACGCGGGGACACAGACCTCTCAAGTCATCTCCATGTCTGCGCTGTTGCAGGAAGGAATCAGGGCGGAGCCACTGCTGAGGCCTCTGCAGGCCCCGATCATGGCAAGCCCTGTAAGGATGGACTCCTGAGGCCGGAAACATGGAGGTGGGAGGGCTGTCCATCCTCTAGACTGACTCAGACAACAAGCAGAGAAAGGATGGATGGGTACGCGCACACACACACACACACACACACACACACACACACATACACACAGAGGCCAAATGACAATTTCAAGTGTCATGTGTAGGAGCACCACTGGTCTCCTTTGAGGCAGGGTCTCTCGTTGGCTAGGAGCACATCAGTTAGGCTAGGCCGACCAGTGAGCCCCAGGGACCCTCCCATCACTGGCTTTTCAAGGACACACCACCACACGTGGTATTTTTACATGGGTGGGCCTTGAACTTGAATCCTTATATTTGCAGGGCAAGTTCTTTACCAACTGACCCAGTTGGGTCACTCCTTTGCTCAATACCTCCCATAGTCCAGGCAGTGTATAGACAGAAATTATACCATAAATAAGACGGGTGTGTGCTGAGCAACATGAAAGTTAGAGCACAAACAGTGAAAAGCTAAGAAAACCGAGGCAGAGGAGGAAAGCAAGGACCTAGCAGCGCCGTCTATCCAGAGCTGTGGTCAGCCTCCCGGAAGAGATGAACTTTCGTCTGAGAGCTGAACCGTGGGGTAGATGCTTGCAGGTCGAGGAGTGAGCAGGCGGGCAGCCAGGTGTCTGCAATGTGTGGAGCAGAGGCCCTGCTACCCCAGGAGCTTTGAGGCTGGGGGAGCCTCAGCAGGGGTTCTGTCCTCTGGTAGTGGGAAGCCACTGGAGAGTTTGAGGAGGAGTGTGGTATGCTCAGATTTGACCTACATGAACACATCTCTGGCTGGGAAGGAGGGTTGGGAGCCACGGCTGAATCTAGATGGGACAGACCCACCCTTGTATCACAGGAACTGGGCTCAGTCCCCAGATCCACATTTGCAGAGCAGAAAGCCACACCCCAGGAATCCCTCTTGCAGGTGCTGATAGAGGGGGCTGGCCTTGGCTGGTAGATGGGGGACCACTTCTCCCCAGCAGAGTAGAAGTTCTGTGTGAGATCTGCATGTCTATATGCAGGAAAGGGGCCAGGAGAAGTCTGGTATCTACTGAGCGTGCACAGAGAGAAAGTCAGACTCCCCCCTTGAGGCTGTTCCCTTGGTCCTCCCCCCCTGCACCCCCCTCCCTGCTTCCCCCCTCCCTGCTCGCCCTTCATTCAGTGACTTCCTGTTCATCTTTCACATGTCAGTTGCTTGGGGAGACACCTTGTCAGTCCCTCTGCCACCCACGTCCACTGCCCTGTGCACATCACATCACGGCTGTGACTATGTGCTAATCAATGGTATTATTTTCTATAGGTTGCCACCCACCCCCCTTTATGGAGCGCTCCGTGAATGGCAGCTCTATAATCAGGGCCTGGCCGGCCCAATAAATGCTTGCTGTATAAGTGTGAGATAAACACAAGCAGTTTGTTTAGTGAGGTGTGCAGAGACTTCAATTTATAAGAAAGTTTCCTCAGTCCTGGGTGGGCAGGGCCTGCATGGGCCATTGTCTCACTTTGATGGAAAGATCTAGATGCATCAAAAAAGACATCCACTTCACACAGTCCAAGCTCTCTACTGGCTTTCAACGGAAATTTAAAAATGGGAAAAAACTTTCAAAGAGAGACCATTCTGGAACTGAAAAAAAAAATACTCTTGTAATTAGAGGATTAGAAAGTCTTTTATGGGGACAGAGCTATAATCATCACACTTTATTACAAGGAATTATATACAAATTACACAATTATAAAAAATATGTTGCTTCCTCCCAAATTATATCACCCTATATACCTTCTGAGGAAAATTACGCCTCTGTTTCCATACAAAGGGAAGAAGAGATTCTGGTCTGACATTCTGAAGACAATTAGTATGGCTTAGTGTCAGAAATCACAGTTTGTTGTTATGGGGACCAAGTTGGCTGTCCCAGCTTTGTGCTCCCAAGGCCTGTGACTGCATCTTGATATGGATAACTGCTTCCTGTGCCAGACCCAGGAGCCCCAACCAGACTCTAACCCAAGTGCAAGCACCTCCTTCCATCCCCAGCCAAGCCACAGAATGCACCCAGGATGGGGGTGTCGCATCTATATTACACTGTCCCCTTGACCCAGTGCAGTCCAACTGTGTGCTAACCAGTCTACCATGCACCTGAGAGCCTACACAACACTTGGCATAAGTGATCCACCACTCTCTAGAGTCCTAGTTCCATAGAAGCGTCCATTCTTCTCTCAGTCAATGACAGTTACCTACTCTCTTAGTGTCATTGCTGTTGTGATAGAATACACCAAGGAAAGCAACTCCAGGTAGAAAGAGTGTACTGCAGTTTACAGTCCAGAGGGGACTGTCCATCATAGCAGGAAAGGCAGAATGGAGGAGGATGAGGTCCACCCGTCACATTATATCAGCACTCAGGAAGCAGAGAGTGACTAGGAAATGGGACCAAGCCATGAAATCTCAAGGCCCACCCCCTGATGAACCATCTCCTCCACCAAGACCCCACCTCCTAAAGATTCTATGACCTTCCTAAACAATGCCATCAGCTGGGTGCCAAGTAGTCAACGCCAGAGCCTATGGGGCAACTTCTCACATTCAAGCTATGATACCCACAAAATATAAGTATTACATGTGAGGCACTCCTCTAGACTGTGGGGACACACCATGAGAAGCGAAAGAAGTGCAGTATGTGAATCAGTTTTCCATTACTGTCGCAAAATGCCTGCGATAGTCAATGAAAAAGAGGAAAGTTTTATTTGAGTTCATGGTTTCAAGGTTATAGTCCATGGTCACTTGGGCCTGTGGCTGCAATACAACAAGGTAGGTGTGCGGGACAGCGGTGGCTACTGGTGTATGGCTGCTGAAGTGAAGAAAGGGGAAGAGGCCAGATCCCAATATCTCTTTCCAGGCATGTACCAATAACCTAACTTCTCCCTCCTGGGCCCTGCCTCCTAAAGGTTTCAGTACTTCCGGATGGCACCTCAGGCTGGAGTCCAAGTCTTTAATGCACGAGCCTCTCACAAGTATTCCAGACACAAACTGTAGCATATGGTTTCTGCCCTCTTAGAGCTTACAGTCTAGCACCCATGTTCGGTCCAGACCTCTGTGAGGGAGAGGCTCATTAGCATTATTCCCAAAGGCCCTACTTCCCAAGTCCATCATCTTGGCTGGGTTTGAACAATAAATCTGAGAGTGAACACACATTCAGCTCATAACATTTCATTTTTTAAGCTACCATCTTATGGTACCACGTAAGTTCTTGGGTCCCTGGATAAGCAGGCTTTCCAGCAGCCAGAGGAAGCTAATGCTACAGCCCTACCAGGCCCGCCAGGATTTGTAGTTGCCTGCAGATCTCTTTGTTCATCCCCCTTCATGAGTGTGATCAAGACACCAGCACAGCTCCCAGCCTTGCACACCCACTGAAAATGAACCTCATTAGTACATTTTCCTCTCCTCCCCTCTGGAGTCCAAACTGTTACCATCACCACCAGAGTCAGGTTCTGGCTCTCATTCATGGCCTGCAGTCCCAGCGTGCAGCACAACAGCCAGCACCCTCATCCCACATAGCAGCTCAAAGGACAGGATGACATAGCTCCCTGCTGTCAAATGTCAAAAGAAAAGGCAGGCTTCAAAAATGACTCAGCACGCAGAACTTTTCTTTGCCTCAAGTTGTCACTTTTCAAGGGATTGTACACAAACCCAGGTTCTACCCAAGCACTCCTTCCCACAGAGACCAAAGAGATCAGAGGATAGAAATACCCCACCCACAACCTGACAATAAGGAAGGGTAAGGGAGAGGGCCAAACGCGACACTAACTCCAACTTGCCTCAGTCAAACCCTGTGTGCTATGGCTGAATGGGACCCCAAAGCTCATGCATAGACAACTCCCAGATTCATATGTGAGTAGGCAAGGTATTGGGAGGTAATCAGACAGGGCCTGCATGATGGCAAGAAAAGAAGAGATATGAGCTAGCATACCAGCTGTCTCCCCATGTGATGCCATCCACCATATAATAAGATGCAGTATTAAGCCCTCACCAGACGCTAAGCCAACGCTAGCACCATGCTTTTGGACTTCACACCATCCAAAACCACAAACCAGATAAACTTGGGCATGTTTATAAATTACCCAGTCTCGCCGGGTGTGGTGGCGCACGCCTTTAATCCTAGCACTTGGGAGGCAGAGGCAGGCGGATCTTTGTGAGTTCAAGGCCAGCCTGGTTTACAGAGGACATCTGAGACTATAGGGAGACCCTGTCTCAAAAAGACCAAAAAAAATAAAAATAAAAATAAATAAAATAAATAAATTACCCAGTCTCTGGCACTTTGTTATATCAACAGGAGATCAGAGCATCACTATTGTATTTAGAGAAGACCAAAGATATCATGCCACAGAGTCACAAGATAGGAACCTAGAATGCAAGAAGAAGAGATGGGCTATACGTAGATCAGGACACAAATGGACTTCACGGAGCTCAGCCTCAGGGTAGATGGAGTTTTTTAATTTTAGTTAAATAATTAATTAATTAGTGTGTGTGTGTGTGTGTGTGTGTGTGTGTGTGCAGCTTTCTTTTGTGCTAAACAGGGACCCCGAGACCCTGCTAAGGGGATGGGGACACAGCACCTGCCAGCAGCTGCTGTAGGGAGCCGGCTACTTCCTGTATCCTGGCCTGGGTGGTACTTCCAACTCAGGCCCTTAGCCTGGACCCACGAGACATGTGTTCCACTCTTGGCCGTGACTTCCCACCTGCCCAGAGACTGCTGAACCCTGGACAGGAATTTCCAGGCTGATGGCTGATTGCCTGCCTTCAGCCTATGTCCACTCGCAACACCAGCCACCCAGATTGGTGGTCCGCACGGGGACCTCTTTCCAACCCACTGGCCACCCGAATGAAATGCAGGCCTACCTTGGCCTGTATGTGCACAATAATTAATAAAAATGACGGCTGGGAATTCCGTGATGATGTTACTGGGAAATTCAAATTTATTCCTTGCTAAATGATGTCAGTTCGCAGGACCAATCACAGGACCCCCAACTCTGTGCCACTGCACACTGTTGCCCCACCCAGCATCACCCTGCTAGGCCACGTTGCTTGCTCCTCCTTGGGGTGGGGTCAGAGAAATCCCTTGACTCTCATCGACGTGGTGCCCTGAGGCGTGCTAGCTGAGAACTAGCCTCCAATTCAAACTGGATCTTCCTACGTGTGTGTGCGTGTGTGTGTGTGTGTGTGTGTGTGTGTGTTTATGAGTGTATTGTCTGCATGTGTGTAAGTGTACCTGTGTCCTCCAATGCCTGTGGAGGTCAGAAGAGGACACTGGACACTGAATTTCCTAGAGGTGGCATTACAGACAGTTAGCTGCCATGTGGGTGCTGAGAATTGAACCTGGGTCCTCTGGGAAGAGCGGCCAGTGCTCTTAACCACTGAGCCATCTCTCCAGCCCCTCTGCTGACTCTGTGCTCAGGCCTGCCCCCATCTATCACCTCTTCTTTGAAATCAAGCCATACATTTCCCCATGTTTTATCTCCATTAAGGTGTTGGGACAGAATCTGTGCTGAGGGCTTTATTGCCTATTATCCAATTTGATGTCTGCACATGAACCCCATGAGGTGGTTCTTATCCTGTCCACTGTGAGGACAGAGGTTTAGAGAAGTTGTGAGGTAAGCCTGTGGTCACACAAATGGTGTGTAGGACCCTGTGGTAGACTGGAGTCTGTCTGGCTCTTGGCTTCCATATTATCTGCCCCTTGCCTGTTCTTTGTTAACATATAGTTTTCAGGGCACAGGGACTGGGTATTTCTGTGGCTCCCCTGACTTTGTCTGGGACTTCTGAGGACAGGCCTGCTGCTGGGCTCTGAGTTTTGTGTTAGGATGTTCCTGAAGTCCCAAGATGGTCCTCTGGGAGGTTTCCCCACCTGATGGCTTCTCTGAAGACAGGGCCTAAGATCTGTGCTTGTTACCTCTGCTCCTGTGAACCCTGTCCTTGGAATGTCTTGCCCTACCCCAGCTTCTGTAAAGCATTTTAGAAGGCCAGTGCAGGCTGATCTCTGTCCCCTTTAAGCCCCAAAGTCTTCATCTGATCTTTTCTTCTAGCATGTTGTGTAATCATTTTAATTAGTGAAATCTTTCTGCCCTCATCAAAGATCAACTCTGACCACGATAAAGCTCTACATGTTTCTGGTATATGACTTCTCCTCAAAAATTATCAGTCAAGGGGCTGGAGAGACGATGGCTCAGCAGTTAAGAGTGCTGGCTGTGCTTCCAGAGGATCTAGGTTCAGTTCCCAGCATCCACAAAGCAGCTAACAACCATTTGTAACTCCAGTTCCAGAGGATCTGACACCCTCTTCTGGCCTCTATAGGCACTGCATGACATAGGGGCACTACATACATATAGATGAAACACCCATACATATAAAATAAATAAATGCATAAATGATCAGTCAAATGGGTGACCAGACAGACAGATGGATTCCCCATGTGGAGAATTCTCCTTCATCTAGGTCAGGCAAGGAAGGTCACGGAGTGTGTATTGGTTACTTTTCTTGTTGCAGAAACTGAACACCCAACAAGAAGCAACTAAGCAGGGAAGGGTTGGTTTGGGCTCATGCTTCAGTCCGTCATCGTGGGAAGGCCTGGCGGCAGGAGTCCGTCATCGTGGGAAGGCCTGGCCACAGGAGTCCGTCATCACGGGAAGGCCCGACGGCAGGAGTCCGTCATCACGGGAAGGCCTGGCGGCAGGAGTCCGTCATCATAGGGAGGCCTGGCGATAGGAGTCCGTCATCACGGGAAGGCCTGGCGGCAGGAGTCCGTCATCATAGGAAGGCCTGGCGATAGGAGTCTGTCATCACGGGAAGGCCTGGCGGCAGGAGACCGAGGCAGGTGGGTCTCACATTATGTCCACACTCAGGAAGCCAAGCAAGATGAGCACTGGTCCCCACCTTGCTTTCTCCTTTGTATTCAGTCAGAATCCCCAGCCCACAGGATGGTGCTGCCCATATTCAGGGTGAGTCTACCTCGCTTAGTTAACCCAGTCTAGAAACTCCCTCACAGACATCCCATGGCGTTGATCTCCTAGGTGATTCTAGATCCTGTCAATATGATACTCATTAATCGCCTTAGGCATTCCAGTCAGCATTGACAGTTGTGTAGACACACACATACACACGCACGCACGCGCGCGCGCACGCACACACACAAGCACGCGCGTACACACACACACACACCTGTAGGAGGGGGTCTCAAGATGGTGGCAGGACATTGTCCAAGTGTCAGGCTGAGAGGCAGCCTTTTCTGGGCCTGGGTAAAGAAGCCTAACTGGATCTGAGCATAGCCAGGAGGACCCTCTGTGAGAGAGGAGCCCCAATACCCGGGTGCAAACTCCTGAAACCAGACAGCGCCGAGCTCAGCGGCAGTTCCTGAAACACAAGGTGATTAGGAGGAATTAGCAGAGGGCAAGAGGGAGGCTTGGAAAGTGCCATGGCAACAGTGGGCACATGTTTTGTGCAGCTCTCCTCTTTGTCCCTGCCAGTAAATAGCCAGAGCATTACGTAAGGCAGGAACGTGTTCCCTGAAGGGGCTCAGCTGGCTCGGCCGCTGAGCCAGGGCCTGGGAAGAGCTACTGAGAACCCTCTTCCCGTCCACCACTGCAAAGAACGGAGGGGGAGCCTGCAGCCCAGGTCAACCCAGGCCGCAGTCCCTCTGGGCCACACTGGGCAGCCAACTTGGATCTAGCAGCACCTTTCCCCAGACCATGCCAACATGTCTTCCCACAACAAGGGTGTGCATTCACCCCGTCAGCCTCAGAAGGAAGGAAAAGATGGACTCTACTTTCTCCCCCATTTCAATGAATTTCCCCCAAGAAAACCCAAGGCTTGCAGACAGCTTGTGAAGAATGAAAATGGAAGCCCCATTGTCTGAACCTCTTTTTCTAAATTTTTTATTTATTTATGTATTTTTTTTATGTGTACGAGTGCACTGTCTGCATGTAGGTTTGTGCACCCGTGTCATGCAATGCCTCGGAGGTCAGAAGAGGGCGTCTGATTCCCCTGGAACTGGAGTAAATGATGGTTGTTAGCTGCCATGTGGGTGCTGGGAATTGAACCTGGGGCCTCTGCAAGAGCAGTCAGAGCTCTTAACCACTAGGCCATCTCTCCAGCCTCCTGAACTTCTTTCTTTTAAAGAGGTTAAATCAATTTGCAACCTCAATCAGAAGTGGGCCCTCCTTGATATTGACAGCATTCATACAGATGACAGCTTCCATGAGCCTTTCTAGACTCTGGCCTCCAGGGGCAGGAGACCACAGGGCCAGTGGTCCATGGCCCAAAGGAAGGTCACCACCTTCAGGAGACCTTGTAAGCTTATGTGCCGGCATGGACTTGCAGAGGCCCCAAGTGCTAGGAAAAGCTGTGGTCCTCCCCGGCTCCTTTCCTGCTGGGAGCACCCGGTCCTTTGTGCCCTCCCATCTGTCACTGTCACCAGGGAGAAAAGTTTCCAAAAATGAAAAGAACAGCTCCGATAGTTGAAGGACTCATCTCCAAGTCCTCACCCTTGGCATTGCTGTTTCATTTCAAATTGAGTTCTAGCACCTTCTGGGTGGCGGGCTCCATTCTTTTCCTTCAATTTAATTCGGTGTGGATGTATGAGTGATCCACTGTGCATACAGCTCTGTGGCAGTGATGCAGGCTCCATCAGTTAAAGAATTAAAAGACAGGAAAATGGGCCAGGCGTGGTGGTGCATGTCTTCAATCCCAGCACTCGGGAGGCAGACGCAGGCAGATCTCTGTGAGACTGAGACTAGCCTGGTCTACATGGTGAGTGCCAGGCCAGCCAGAGCTACAATAGTGAGTCTCTGCCTCAAAAACAAACAAAACAAAAATAGTAAAATTGCTCGGTGCAAAGTCAAAGCAAGGTTTGTTGGCACATGTTACTGACTTCTCGGGTAGGAAAGGGGCCCCTTCAGAGTTGGGGAGACTACTGATGCTAGGGGTGTTTGCTTCCTATTCGGGGTTAGGGTAGCCCACCCAGTGACCCCTTTTCCCCCATTTTTCATATTGGACTAAAGGTGTCTATGTGCTCCTTCTATAGCAAAGACTATGTCTCTGTCTCTGTAATTGTTGACTGGCTGGGGTAATAGTGGACACCCCATCCTCCTCTGCTCTTTGTAGTATAACAGGAACAGAGAGATTCACCTCAGGGGAAGAGGAATAAGCCATACTTCAGAAAAATGAGAATTTACTGCTGGAAACAAAAAGCGAAAAGAAACAGGAAGTGCTGCCATTGCTGGGAGCAGAAAGCCGTCTCGGAAGCACACAAACTGCTGTTATTGTACCGCCCTTCTTCCGTCCTAGTGAGGACTAGAAATCAAGCAAATTCCCCAACAGGCAGACAGACAGAGAAAGGGCGAGTGACGAATGACAAGGATGAAACTTCTGGCTTTTCTTCACCTGAGACAAAGGCCTGGGGGCTCCCTCTCCCACCAGCAGGGGCCCTCTCTTCCAGCTGGCCAGTCCAGACCAATTTGAATAAGTCCCAAGGCCGGACCTAGACACATCCTCACTTGGAGCTGTGAACCCATCAGCTGCTTCTTCTTTGTTTAAGTTGACCAATCCAAAATTAAGGGAGGGGTCCCGCCCTATAGCACCGAAACTACCTAAAAGACCCAGGCCCTCCTAGAGCTTTTGGATTTCAGTTTCTGAGTCCCCTGTCCACTGTGGAGAATCTTTCTCTCTGCGTGAGTGTGTACACATGTGTGCACTGCTTTACTTTCAATAAAGGTTGTTGCTAGGTTGGGGATTCTTCCTGCCTTTTAATTCTTTCATTGGTGGGGAAAATTAACTAGATGAAGACCCCTCATCAAAACCCAAATAGAGGCAGACCCTCGTACCTTCTGATGGTAAAGTCAAAGCCGCAGAGAGGAAACAGTTTCTTTGTGCTGTGATACATTTGCCTCCTTCCCCTCCAGGAAGTATCAGGGAGTAGCAAGGAGCACCCTTGGGGGGACAGAAGGTGCACTAACTTCCCAGAGCCTACGACTGAAGAAACTTCCAGAGAAAGAGCTCATGCACCTGTACTGTAGGCCTTGTGCTCGTCTTTGTTTTAGTCCCAAAGAAAGAGAGGCTCAGAAGTGAGTCACGTGCCTGAGGAGTGGCCTTGGGCCCTTTTCACCTTGTAAAAAGCACTTCACAATCCCAGGGCCCTGTGCAGCATCTCCCCAGGCAAGCAGACTGGCTACAGTGGAGCTCACACAGCCCAGCTCAGAGGCCCCAGACTGGATCCCATGCTGGGTTCACATTCACACATGGTCTTCATTCTGCAGCCCCTGTGCAGACTGAGCAGCCAACTAGAGGTTTCCAAACCACACTTCAAGTGACACAAGGAGCAAGTGGCGCGCTGAAAACCTCTGCTCACATCCTGCTGTAGGGTGATGTCCCAGTGGCCCGGCCCACAGCACAGATAGTGGGGCAGGCAGGTCTTCTGCCATGCCAAGGACAGGAAATCTTCCAAGATGAAGTCAAGGCCAACCCTAAAGCCCCCATCAGCTACCTGCAAACATCTCCCTGGTACAAACATCTCCCATATAGCAGTGGTAGGTAGCCATTTTCTCTAAATTGAAGTTCCTTTCTTGGAAGGAGGAAGGCTCATTAAGATGAAGGAAGCAAGCCTCACAAGCCACAGGAAGTTTCTGAAACTTAAGACTCGTGCCCCCCTGCCCCTCCCCCCCGTTATACAAGCAGAAATGGCTGCTAGAGAAAGGAGACTCTCTAGCTGAACTGTCTGCAAGGTGTGTGAAGAGTTCCAGGGACCCAGCTTTCGTGAGATCTCACCCAGGAGAGGGTGGGCTTCCTGGTGATGCAGACCCAGGCATCTCATTGTCACTCTGCTGTCCCAGTGAGCAAGCAATCTCTGGGGCCTGGGTTTGCAATTCTATGCACACTAGGCATCATTATTGCATGTAAGTCACAGCTATGAGCTGGGAAGGTAGCTCAGTCTGCAAAGGACCTGCCTGTGTCCCCAGGCTTTCCAAGTAAAGGTTAGTAAAGTGTGAGGACAACTCAGGGAACCCAGCTCTCTATTCAGGAGTGAGTCACTCCCAGCCCTTGGCTGCCGATTCCTCCAGATCCCAACTCTCACAGGGACAGACAAGATCAGAGAGATGAAAGGGCAGAGCTTCCCTGCAGCTAAGAAGGATGGGCCTCTCTCTGCCACTTCAGACCCAGGGATCCTGGGGCACATTCCATGTGAATGAGAAATGTCAGCATCCCTGTCATGATTGTGACAACTGTCAAGGCTTGGCCTGGTTGACATTTCATACTGAATGCAAATCCAGGTAAGCCTTCATCAGAAACGTGCGCATGTGCACACACACATACACACAAACAGACACATACATACACATATACATAGACACACACAGACACACACATACATATATACATAGACACACAGACACATACAGACATGCACACATACAGATTCACACAGAGTCACAGAGTGCCCACAGAGAGAGTGCCCACAGAGAGAGCACCCACAGAGACAGTACCCACAGAGTACCTACAAAGGATAGAGTGCCAACAGAGAGTACCCAAGGAGTACCCACAGAGAGAGTGCCCACAGAGAGAGTGCCCACAGAGAGAGTACCCACAGAGTACCCACAAAGGATAGAGTGCCAACAGAGAGTACCCAAGGAGTGTCCACAGAGAGAGTGCCCACAGAGAGAGTGCCCACAGAGTACCCACAGAGTACCCACAAAGGATAGAGTGCCAACAGAGAGTACCCGAGGAGTGCCCACAGAGAGAGTGCCCACAGAGAGAGTGCCCACAGAGTATGCACAGAGTACCACAGCAGAACACATTCTTCAGCTTTTCCTACCTCAAGGCGAGGGCGTGTGCCCCACACGAAGACCTGTGTTCACCCCACCTGGACCCACGGCAAACAGCTGAGAGAACGTATTCTGTGGAATCCCTTCCTGGACCCAAGTGACATGAGGGCTCCCCAAGGACGTCCATGTCAATCACACACTGAGGCTTCTAGAAGTCTCGGTAAGCACTGGCATTATCAATATGGCCCTGCCCCACTGACAGGAACCTACAGAAACCATCTACCCCCAGCCCTGACATCTCTCCAACTCTTACACACGTTCTGGGAAGCAGATAGTCACACATCCCCAAGGAACCCATTTCAGTACTGAGCAGACATCACTGCAGTCTGATTTTAGGCATCACTGTGTAAACACACAACCCTTTAATTCTATTTCAATTCAATTATGCAAATCTAATCACACATTCAGCTTCAAACCATTTTTCTTTTCTCTCAAAACTCTGCCCACCAATGGCCAACAGATTCTTCTACCAATCCGGGGACTCCAAGTGAGCAGAATCCCAACATCTTGATTAAAACCTGGAAGACGCTATAGCTCCCAGCCTGACAACAAAGCCAGGCCAGCAGAAGGGCTGAGCAAATACATAGCAGCCCTAAAAGCTCAGGGCCCGGGCAGGAGTCAGAACCAAGGACATCTTGCTGCTCCCTGGGGTCTTAAGTGTCCAGGAAATGATGCCTCAGGCGCTCCCTGCGTAGGTGGTCAGTGTCATGTGGCAGGAATGAAAGGCCCTGTCCTCTACTCATCCCCAGCACCACCCGTCAGTTGTCTGTTCTACAGGGGAGGTTCCACGGAAACCTTCCTTTCAAAGAAAGAATGTATATATGTATGCGTGTGTGTGTGTGTGTGTGTGTGTGTGTGTGTGTGTGAAGTGGTTAATTAACTGCTCTAGAATGCCTGTTCTAGACATGGAGAAATAATCCCAGTAAGGAAAGGTGGAAGCAAAATGTTCTGAAGCCTGGGAGCCCCAGGCAGGAGTGGAATCCAGGCAGGTCTGCTTCCATGTCAGGGCCCAGCCCTGCCAAAAGAGAGCTGGAATACAGGGGCTTCCGTGGAGGGGGACAGGCACGCACCCATGACAGGGCACCACATGCCCATGGCTCCTGTCTTCTCTCCATGGGGACAGGAGAGGAAGGGCACCACGCACAGGGCCCCTGGCACAGCCAAGCTGCTGCTGACCCGTGTTCTGTCCACTCTCCCTTCAGGGAAGCCCGTGGGGCAGGGCGGCCAGGCTGATGGGGTGAGCCTGCAAAGTCGTAATATGACCTGTCTTAGCTTATTAACGGGTGATGGATAATATCTGACAAATGACAGGAGATAAATTGTTAAGCAATATGCAAATATGCCTGCAGCAGAAATGGAAAATTACTATACAGTAAAAAGCTTTTACGACTGCAAGAAAATTCAGAGGTAATTTGTCTCTGCGCCTCCTCAAATTCCAATCTCGCTGTTAGCTGTGGCAGAATGCTAGCTACATCCGTTACCATTCCAATTAGATCACCACAAAGGGGCTCCTGCACCAGCAGCAGCTCGGAGGGGCAGGCAGAGAAGTTTTTCCCAAAGCCAGGGTCAGATGCCGCCACAGCAGCCCAGGGGCTGATACACTGTCTCCTTGAACTGTCACTTAAACAAGAGCCCGGGTCGGCACTGAACACAACCCATCCGATCACCTCTTAGCTCTGCAGCAAGTATGATAGACTACTCTCTACCAGACACTTCCATAATGCATTAAAGAGGGCTTGCAAATGACCAGAGTCTGTCCTGACCACACGGAGGGGCCCATAGGGGTGGGAAAGGACTTGAGCCTGGGAGAAGTTTCCAGAGAGAAATTGAAGCAGCTTGAAGTGAGATCTCACAGCTCCTACAGAACACCCAGACGGGGGACACAGTCAGGAAATGACCCAGGGACCCAGAGTCTCAGGCAGGAAGGAGAAGTCCAAGGGTCAACAAGGTCACTGCAGGGACTGGTGGGCTTCCAGATAAGTAAGTCCCTGGAGAGAAATGAGAGGTCAGCCACCCATCCAAGCAGGAGACGCCGCCGCTGCACTAGCTACTCCAGAACACACAGTCAACCTGGCAGTGAGACTGTTGAGTCCAGTGTTCCCATGGCTCTCTTCCACTGAAGACAATCTGGGCACACAGGCCTCTGAAGGAAAATAGCTGCATGCCAAATACACTTGTGTAGAGCACCTACTTAGCATGAGATTTGAGACCACCATCCTAACAGCAGATGGAGTGATGGGCAGCCAGTAGGGCCGCACCAGACTGGACCACAGCACCTGAGCAAGGACGGGCCCAGGATAGGATGGGGGAGGGGGAAGAGGGTTCTGGCCGGAAATAAGCTGAGTTCAGCCCTGTAGACATAATGGGGGATGGGAGGGGGAACTGGAGACTTCAGCTCGCTAAGTAACTCCCTAGTGAAAAAAAAAAAAAAAAAGGTTTGTTTTTGCATTTAAATTGATTGTTGTTATTGATAGCACTAAGAATCCGAATCCGACAGGACTTGCCGGACTGACTAGTGGCTTGGAGAGTCTGTGAGCATAGTTTTAGTTAAGGATCTAAAGCAACGGATGGAGACCTCTTGAGAAAAACATCATGTTTCTTGTGCCTCCTTACAAGTCAAGGCTAAGTGCACAGCAGCGACTGGGAACTCAGGGCCCCAAGCACAGGGAAACCCTCACCCCGTGTAGAATGCCAGTCCTAAATCCCAGGTCCTTACCATGGAGACCCCATGTGTAAGGTCATCCATGTTCATACATGCCAAGAAGCCCCCAGGGCCTCACGCAAACACAGCAAGGGACAAATTCACAGAAGCTCAGTGGGTCTCTCTTCCCACACAGGGCCCCAGTCCAGGCATGGTCAGGCCCCGTCACAGTGCTACGTGCCTGCCATCACAGAGGCAGGTCTGTAAGCAGAAGTCCTTGCTGCACTCCAAGCAGGGTGTCAGGTGAGCCACATGCTAGGTTGTAAAGTGATTCATGCAGCTGTCCTGAGATGGGAGACTGCTGTGGAGAAATTTCCTAACAGTTGAAACAGACCTTCCTGGAGAGAAGGTCCTTAGGAGTCAGGAAATTATACAGGGAGGCTCTGTAAGACTCAAGATGTTTTTAAGGGAAGTTCATTCAGACTCAGAAAGTAAGTGGCTCATGAGACTCCAGAAGCCCTTGATACTGACCAGATGCAGAAGGGGCCCCCTCACTAAACCATATAAGTAATAAGGACTGCTGATGAGACTCAGACCAGCTGAGACGCCTGAAGAGACTCTGCCACCTGTTGAGCTGCCCGCAGTAATTCAGAGAGCCCGAAGGACGAAGCTCTCATGAGTGGACACCTGAGCTAGGTGGGCTTTCAGTGCTGCTGCTGCCTTTGAGTCATCCATGCTCCTGTAAGTAACCCCTCACCCACACTACGATAACTAACCCCAGTCAACTCATTGCCACATTCGCCAAGTTGGACTTCACAGCTATAGCTACTTTGGTCTTTAATTGATTCCTTATCTGGGGTGATTCCATATCTGTGTCGTGTCTCCCCAAAGAATGATGTCACACAACAGAAACCCACACCCTCTGTGA
Source organism: Rhizomys pruinosus (assembly GCA_009823505.1). NCBI lineage: Eukaryota > Metazoa > Chordata > Mammalia > Rodentia > Spalacidae > Rhizomys > Rhizomys pruinosus. Next base: position 3,101,006 of record VZQC01004414.1, read on the forward strand.
CCTGAGAGCTTGACAAAGCACTGCCCACTTCCTGGGAGCGGTCCCCTCAGCCATCACCTGAACTTCACAGACACTTGATTCTGGGCCACGTGTGGGATGTGAAGATTTATGGAATATGTGTTTTACGGGTTCATTCTAGTCTTGCCTAGAGGGACGGCAAAGCAGCTGCCTGCAGCACCACATCCTCCTTCTGGAAAAGGGACTCCCCAGCTCTCCCCTGCTCCAGCCACAATGAGCCCTTGGTGCCGGCTGCCCCGCTCCTCTCCTGGCTCTGGACGACCTCAGCTGCATCAGGAATCCTCTCAAGCAATCTCTATCAACCTGGCTCCCTGTGTGCATTCCTGGGATCCTTCCGGGACCCACCGCCATCCTGGGGTTCATAGAGATGATGCGTGGCATACACTGCAGCCTAGAGAGCTTGGGTTCCACGCTACCTGAACCAGCTTTGGATCCAAAGCACTCTGTCCTTGAGTCACACAGCACAAGAACTTACACAGAGCACTGTGCTCCTCCCTACGGGACTGTGCCAGTGGAGATTATACATATGTAAGACCATTTTTATTTGCTGATTAATTTATGTACATTCTTATTTATTTTCTCTTTCTATGTGCATTCTTTTTTTCTTTTTGTTTCTCTTCCTCTCATTCTTTTTTCCTTTTATATTTTCTTTATTCTTGAGAATTTCATACAGGCATATAATGAGATATGGTTATCTCTACACACCCCCATTTCTTCCCTCCACCTTCCCCCCAACACATCCCCCTCTCAAATTCATGCCTTTATTTTTTTTTAATTTTTTTATTAATTTTTATTTATTTATGTGTATGAATGTACTGTCTGCATGCAAGTCTGTGCACCCGTGTCGTGCAATGCCGCGGAGGTCAGAAGAGGGTCTCAGATTCCCCTGGAACTGGAGTTCTCCTGGAATTGGAGTTTCAGACGGCTCTCGGCCGCCATGTGGGTGCTGGGGATCGAAGCCGGGTCCTCTGTAAGAGCGGTCGGTGCTCTTAACCGCTAGGCCATCTCTCCAGCCCCTCATGCCTTTATTTTTATAACCCATTAGGTCCAGTTAGCCCACCCACGTGTGCACGGCTGTGGGGCCATGCACAGGAGCATGGGAATCTACCAGTGACCATAGCCTCACAAACGGATGATTCTCTCTCCTCCAGAAACTATCCACCACCATCAGCGCCTTGGTAAGGGGCACAGCCTGGGGATCATGTGCCCCGTCTAAACGGGATTTTGGCTGGCTTCATGTTGTGCAGGTCTTGTGCAAGAACCCCATTCAATCCATCCCCATTTCTCATATTTTCTTTCTTATCCTCTTTGAAGACTGTGTGGGCCATGCGATGTCTACACTCACCAGTCTTGTTGTTGCTGTCGTAACATTTGCAGTTATTGCTGCCTCTGCCTTCTGAGTGCTGGGATTAAAGGCATGCACCACCACACTTGGCTCTGTTTTCTCTTTTCCAAATGGTGTTCAGGATAAGCAGAATACTCTGGGTACCTTATGCAGATGCTCTGATGCTGAGCTACACTTCCAGCACAGAATGGTCAGTGTACCTTGCCCTAAACAAAATCCATCTCTGCCTGGGCTCCAGGAAGTACTTAACCTCAGAGAACGAGAGAAATAAAACCCTCAGCCAGGGATAGCTGGTGGGAGCATCAAGAACTGCTGCTGATCCACAGCCCCTTTAACAGCAGCAGAAAGAAGCAACAAAAAGACTGAACACTTAGGCTATAGGGTGGCGGGGGGGGGGGGGACGCGACACTGCAGGATGTGTCCACATCCCTTCAGAGCAGAGGAGCACTCACAGGGGCAGAGGATGTGCCCCATGCACTCCACTGTCTACAGTACATCTGTCTGATTACTAGGAATATCGTTCTCCTGTAAGACCTACAGCAAAATCAAGTCCTTCAGACTCAAACACAGTATGCACTGTATCACACCTCACTAATGGTAATCAAGGAATTAACAGGGAAATTGTGCTACAGAATTCAGCTGAAGATAGTCAATATTTAACAATATGATAGCCCAAGACACATCATCAAACAAAAATGGGGGGGAAGCCTGGGTTTGATGCCCTCTTCTAACTTCCCCAGGGCATCACATGACATGGATGTATTTAACATGGATCCAGGCAATATACTCATACACATAAAATAAAATAAAAAATAATTAAAAACAAGACAAAAAAATCATACGCAATATACTCATACATATAAAATTAAATAAAAAATAATTTAAAACAAGACAAAAAAATCATATGGGTATGGTGTTGCACTCCTTTAATCTCAGCATTTGGGCGGTAGAGGCACTGAAATTTCTTTGAGATAGAGGCCAGCCTGGTAAAGTTGCAGGTCAGCTGGAGCTACAGAGAAAACCTATTTTTGGAAAAATTGTAAAGACTAAATGACTCCTCCAAAAGTATGTCACTCTCTAGCAAATAACCCAAAAGGTGTTGAAATGGATAAAACACTGGCTAAAGAATGCAAAAGAAGCATTTTTAAAGGGTTTCTCTGTAACTCCAGGTAGCCTGGAACTTGCTATGTAGACCAGGCAGGCTTCAATCTCACAGGGATCTGCCTGCCTCTGCCTCCCAAATTCTGGGATTAATGATTGTTGTGTGACAATGAAGGAGGAAACAAACCAGAGAGTCAATCTCAGGAAATAGTAATACAGTTGATTTCAAATTATCCTACAGTGCTGTAGTAGCCCAAAGAGCAAGGCGCTGGCCCCCAAACAGATGTGTAGACCAATGAGATAAAATAGAAGAGCCAGAAATAACTCACCCAGCTACAACTACTTAATTGGGGGGGGAGGGGTGCCCAAAATGTGCTTTGGGAAGAAAAGCAACTTCTTTAACAAGTTCTAGAACACTGAATACCCACATGTAGAAGACCCTGTCTGTTACCCTGTTCCAAAGTTATCTGGAAATGGATCAAAGACCTTCACGTGAGGCCTGAGTCTTTTTTGTTTGGTCGGTTGGATGGCTTTTTGGCACACGGTCTCACGTAACCAGGTCAGCCTCACTATGAAGCTAAGGATGGCCTTGATCCTCCTGCTTCCACTTCCAGATGCTGGGATTACACGTGCATGCCTCCCTCCCCAGCAGTCTTGAATCTGATAGAGTAAAATGCCAGGGAAATACTTCAAGACATACATGTTGGCAATGGATTCCTGAGTGTGTGGTCTCCAAGAGTTCAGGACATGATAGCAATAATTGAACATTTTGATTGGATTAAGTTAAAATGCCTCTTCATAGTAAAGGGAGCAGTTAACAGACTGAAAGAGCACAGAACGGGAAGGGAGGTCAGCAGTCACCCAGCACTGGGTGAACACGGAGCTCACATAAAGAACTCAGAAAGGAGACATCAGAGGAACAAGTTCTTAAAACGGCAAATTAACTGATCCAATACCTTTCAAAAGAAATATAAGTAGTCGATAAATTCATAAAACAGTGCTCAACATCGTTAGCTGCAAAGGAAATGCAAATCAAAGCTATATTATTAGGTTAAAGACAAACAACTGTAGCTTCAAGGAACTGAAAATTTCAAAAATTTCATTTGAGAAAATCCTGGTCAAGAGTTGATTGTTTTAAATATATATGTGGCATTTTTATTTATTCTTTGAAAATTTCATACATTTATATAATATATTTTGATCATATTCATTCGTTCCTCTCTGCCTCCAATTCCTCCAAGATCACACACACACACACACACACACACACACACACACACACACTCCCCCCTCTCCCAAATGCATGTCTTCTTTTTTTAATATAACTGAGTCTAATCGGTGTTGCAATAGGCACATGGGGCACGGCCATCCCCTGGGGCATGGTGGAGATACTGGAGCCGCACCGAGGAAGGAAATTAATTAACACCTCCCCCACTCCATCCCTTACAATCATCAATGTCAATAGCTTCTCAGTTAGGAGTGGGGACTGATGAACCCCTCCCACTCCACGCCAGAGTGTTGACTGGCTCAGTCTTCCTAAGGTCTCATGCAGGCAAGCCCAGATGCTGTGAGCTCACAGTGCAATGGTCCCGTCTTTTAATCCCGGTCCCCTCCAACCCCTGACTCTTACAATCTTTCCGCCCCTCTTCTGCCATGCTTCCTGAGCTTTGGGGGAGGATGTGATACAGACATCCCATTTATGGTGAGCCTTCCACAGACACCTGTTCTCTGCATTTTAACCAGTTGAGTGTTAAACACTGAGCAAAGAAGCTTCTCTGATAAGGCCTGGGAGGGACACAAATCTATGGTTAGGAAGATACAGATTTAGAAATCCGTTTGATACTATGTCCATTTAGCAAAAAACAATAGTAGTAGGCTTACCCCTAGGACTTATGGCAAGGGGGTCTTGGCCAGGTTTACACCAGGCATGAGTTGCCTCCTATGGAGTGAGCCTTAAATCTAATTTTTAAAAAATCATTTCAAGGCCAGGCGTGGTGGCACACGCCTTTAATCCCAATACCTAGGAGGCAGAGACAGGCAGATCTCTGTGAGTTCGAGGCCAGCCTGGTCTATATACTGAGTTCTAGGACAGCTGGGGCTACAGGGAGACCTTGTTGCAAAAGACAAAAAAAAAATAGTCATTTAGTTACCCCCATAATATCTGTGCCACTATTGCACCCATGGGCATATTTTGCCAGGCCAGTTATTATTGTAGTTCACAGGGAATCCTAAAGTTCATTCCAGGTTTTATTCTATAATCCTACAATTAACTGCCTCATTTGCAATTGATGTCGAAAATAAATCTCTCACTTGGGAAAAAACTGCACTGAGTTTTCCCTTCCTCCCTGTCACAATGACTATCCTGCTTATAATTAGTTGTGTGACATTGTTGTAATCAATACTGGAAACGTGATTGGTGATTTTTCATTTACCAATCACAGTTACCAAAAGGATGTCCTCATTAGTTAAGCATATTAATTAAAAGGAAAAATATTAAACTTGCTATACTGGAATTCGCAGTTTTTCAAAGAATAACACAAGGTAAAATAGACTTCAGCTTGAGAATTTGAACAAGTTTTTTTTTGTTTGTTTGTTTTGTTTTGAGATAGGATCTCACTATGTATCCCCAGCTGGCCTGGAGTTCACTATGTAAACCATCCCAGGCTGGCCTCAATCTCACAGAGATCCACCTGCCTCTGCCTCCCAAGAACTAGGAGACAAAGTGTGTGCCGAAAGACACATCTAAAACATCACGTGATGAGATGCAAAGGTGGAGAGGGATTCAAGGACCAGAAATTCTTTTTATAACAGCTCTCTCGTGGGAACTCATCAGAGTCCCTCAGGAACTGTATTAATCCCTTCCAAAGGCAGCCTCTTCAGTCACCTAAACACCCTCCACTAGGCCCCACCTCTTAAAGGTCCCACCACCTCGCACCACCAAACAGGGGCTAAGCTTTCAGCTTAGAAGCCTTTGAGGGAGAGCAAACTCGCAAACGCAGCAGTGGTCATCTGTTTTGCTGGGAAATTTCCCAAATAGATGACAGAACACAGAGCAACGCCCCTGAGCACATACTTCTAGTCAGCCCCTTTCTGCTTGATGGAAAACAAGATACTTTAACCCCACTCTTCTCCTTCCGTGTGCCAGAGCCCTCGGGTTTGGAAGCCAGCGTGTGCAGGAAGAGGGGTCTGAGAGCAGCGAAGAGCAGGTCCCAGCCAGGAGCAACTTCCAGGATTCTCTGGAAGCGGGTCATGACACAGGGCATCTTACCAGGCCCCCGGGGGCAGGGAAAGGTGTTCTCTGATGTTAGATCAGCAGTCGTGAGCACAGTGCCCTCGGCTCTAAAGTTGCCTGCATCTGTAATGATTCTCGGGGTAAGGTCTTTCTCCTATAAGGAAAATATTGAGAACTGAATTCGAATCCAGCTCAGTAACAGATCCAAGCAGCGTCCGGACCACCCGCCTCGTTGCCTCTGCTCTCTCGGGCCCTGACCCAATGTCAAGGCTGGCTAATTTTCAAAAACGCTCGCAATGATTTTACGCCCCAGGTCCTCCCCGTGTTCCGGTCTCATTGGTGTTTTGCCTATTAGAGAAGAGGTTTGCTCACGTGGACACGAGGCCCACAAAGCCCCCTGGAGCCCAGAGTGGCTGCTGGCATTTCAAAAGGTCAATCAATCACTCCATTTCGTGAAACGTAATAATCTCCCAGGACCTAAATGCAACAATAAAACCAAAACAGAGCCATACAACCAGGGAAAATGAATGATGCACGCACAAGAAGACTGCCATTAGCTCAGAAAACACCCCACAGCCTGGCGCAAACACAAGGGCCTGGAGCCTGGAGCTCTGGGTTTGAGCTCCCTGCTACTAGCTCTGAGTACCCTTTCCTCTCCAGGCACCGGAAGAGTGAGAGGACTTAGAGATGCCATGTACTGAGCACTGGACAGAAGTCTCTGCATAGAGGGAGTGTAGGAAGCAGAAGGAATTCTAGAGTGTTCTTGTCTACTCCTGGGGAGAAGCCCTGAGTCTCATATAGCATGCCACAAAGAGCCAGGCACACCAGTGCACCTGGGAAAGGGAGCGCTAGGCAAACCAGCCCAGGAAAGCCTCCGCAGGAGACCCAGAGGCCTTGTCCTCCTGTTCCGCACACAACCCCAATCAGCTCCAAGACTGGTCATAGCTCTCCGTGGATCTCAATGCTAGGGCTCTGTTGGATGTGCTCTGTAAGATATGCTGAGTTCTGGCTGGAGAGATGGCTCAGCAACGAAGAGAAGAGCACTGACTGCTCTTACAGAAGACCCAGCTTTGAATCCCAGCACCCACACGATGGATCCAGTTCCAGGAGTCCAATGCTCTCTTCTGTCTTCCACGGGCACTGCAAGGCAGGGGTGTTCTTGCACGCATTACCGTGTGTGCACATACAGAGGCATAACACTTGTACACATAAAATAAAATTTAAAAATAAAAAAAATTTTGGGGGGGTCTTTTCGAGACAGGGTCTCCCTGTAGCCCTAGCTGTCCTGGAACTCACTCTGTAGACCAGGCTGGCCTTGAACTCACAAAGATCCACCTGCCTCTGCCTCCCAAGTGCTAGGATTAAAGGCATGCGCCACTGTGCCACCACGCCCAGCTTTAAAAATAAATTTTAAAAAACTGATATGCTGGGCTCTTGCCTGCCCCTCCACGTGAGCGGCTCAGGGACTTTGTGTTCAGTTGGTGTTTTCTGCCAGTTGTCTGCCTCCTAGAAGCACAACCGCTACTGCACCCTATACTTAACTTTCCTTCCTTCACTGTTTTTTTAATTTTTTATTTTATGTATGCGAGTGCTTTGCCTGGATGAATTTAAGTGCACCCATGCGTGCCATGTCCACAGAGGCCAGAAGAGGGCAGCAGATCCTCTTGAACTGGATGTACTAATGGTTGTTAGCTGCCAGGTGGATGCTGGGAACTAAAATCAGGTTCTCCAAAGAACAGCTGGTGCTCTTAACCACTAAGCCATCTCTACAGCCCCCTTTCTTCAATGTTCTAAGGAGAGATGAAATGGGCCTTCTGACTGGGCTGGTTCTACAGGAAGGGGCTCATTCTGTCTTTCCATCTGTGCTTCTGTGCAAAGCCCCATCTACAGCTTCCTTATCAGCCAGAAATGTGTGTCCCAAGGCCTATGCGGAGACTAGATCTTGCTACATGGCAGTGCCGCAAATAGCCCTGGAGTAGAAGAAGGGGTAGAAGAGTGAAGTCAAGGAGGGAGGGTGGAGCCAGCTGCGCAGCCCCCACCCCACTCCTGACAGGAGGGGGCTCCATGCTTACTCTGCAGGCCTGCCAAGAAAGGTTCTTGGTGCACCCCCTCTTCTCCTCTGAGTACTGCTTGTGGGTGGGTCTCTGCTCTGTTTTGCATGAGCCAGATGCTACACGAAGGCCATATTCCAGGTGACCTAAGTCCTCTGACCCCCAGTCACCCTCTAGCTGGGACACTGCTGGGCCTGAGACTTGGAACAGTCAGTCTCATGGGTCCTGACTAGTGCTCACTGTTGACCCAGGCATGGCTCTGCCCCACTGTGGTAGATAGATGGATGTGGCTCCTTGGACAGCTACTGGCCTGCTGGCCCATAGGAGACTCCACAGAAGAGGGACCAGTCAAGGCCCTGGCTGCTTGATCCCTTGTGTTCACTTCATTTCTCTTTCCTCTTTTTTTTTTTTTTTTTGAGACAGGATCTCCCTGTAGCCCCAGCTGGCCTAGAACTCACAGAGCTCCACCTGCCTCTGCCTCTTCCTGAGTGCTGGGATTAAAGGCATGTACCACCACGCCTAGCCTCTTTCCTTGTTTTAAAAATAATTGTGTGTGCATGATATGAGTGAGGGGCATGCCACAGCACGGGTATGGGAGTCCAAGCACAACATTATGAAGTCGGTTCCTCTCCTTCTTCCTTTACACGGGTTCTGAGGATCGAGCTTGTGTCCGGCTTGGGAGGCAACACTGTTACCCACTGAGCCATTTCACAGGCTTGGCTCTCACTATCCCTTTTAAAATGTGACAAATGTCCAGTTAATTGGGCCTAGATGTGGGCAGGGCGTGGGCTATCTGCGATATGGGGCTATCAGCTTGTGAGGATCTCAGGACAGGGCCTGGAGTGGGGGTGGGTGGATAACAGAGCTGGCCTGAATTTCCAAGGGAAAGGGAAGCACGCTCATAGTCACTTCCAGGTCCCCCCAGGCAGTCTCTGGCATAGAGTAGACAATACATATTGCCTATCATTTTGGATCACAGTATCAATCTATAACAACCTCCCCAGAGCGTTAAAAAGGATTCGACTTACAACTGTTCTAGACACAACGCGTTAGACGCATGGGCCAAGCTGAAAGTGAAGCACAGCTGTGACAAATGGGTGGGAAGGAAATCTTCCAGATGACAGAGCACCCACACCAATCTCATTCTGACCACGTGCAGAATGGCTGAGAAGACAGGAACCAAGGAAGGAGCGGTTTCTACAGAGACAGCACCAAGCATGCCCCAGTGACAGAGCCCATCTCTTCACTAGGAGCAGCTCATCTTGAGACGCCCCCGGTGGCTTTGCCAGATCAGGCCTGTACTCTCTCTACCTGATGCCCAAATCCACATTTGACTTTTGCTTGAGACAGGAGCTATACAAACACCTCTTCAGTAGAGTTTCCCTGCTGTGGCAACAGAAGAGCATTTTCAGAGATGTTGATTTGCTCTGATAAAATCCAGTGTGGACTGGAGAGATGGCTGAGTGGGTGAAGTGCTTTCCACACAAGCAAAAGGACCTGAGTCAGATCCCAGAACTCATGTAGGAAACCTGATAATGGTGGTACATACTTGTTAGCTCAACTCTGGGAAGGCAGAGGCAGCCAGATCCCTGGGGCTCGCTGGCCAGCCAGTCTAGCCAGATAGGTAAGCTTGGTCAGAAGTAAGACCCTGTCACATTTTACAGGAAAAAAAAATATAACTCATAGATTAACATACCATCCAAATATCTGTGTCTATACCAAAGTAACCTACCATAACAATTAGTACTGTTTAAATGCCTATATATCTAAATGCCTGTGCTTCATTAGTAGGACTGAAAGGTTATTCCTGGACAAACTGTCAGCCCATGAAAGGAAACAGCCAGAATTCACCAGAGTCCAAAATGACAGCTCCAGAGAAAGTAGACTGTTTTGCTTCTCATCCACCTGTGCCCCTTTTCTAAGCCTAGGGAACAATCTGCGGAAGAGGGGGCATGGTAGAATGTAAGGGCTGTGGGAGTGAATGGTGAAACTACAGCAATATAGACTGGACACTTACTTGATCAACTTGATTGTACATACAAGCCCTCCCCCCCGCTGGATGGTGGGACCCTTGGGCTGTGTGGGTTTGGGCACAACTGCTTGCAAATTGGTTTTACATGAAGGATGCTTGTACTTATAAATTATTACTTATTGTTAAAAAATGAAAAAAAATTTAAATATTAAAAAAAAGAGAGAGACTGTGCCTCAAAGCACAATGTGGAAAGCCACTGAGGAAGACATACAAGGCTGAACTCTGGCCTACACACACACACACACACACACACCACACACACATGCATGTACTTTCCCCACCTCAGGAACATGTACATACACATACATGCACACACATACAAAATGCATAGACATACACTGGTACTCCGGGCATTGCACCTGAACACTCTGGAGCATCTCAGAGCAGCCTGAGGCTCCTGTGCTTACCACACCGGTGCAGTGACTTACTTTGGTCCATCTTTTCATCCTGGTCTTCCCTTACTGCCCAGGTGCCTGAAGAAAAGGCATCTCACCTGGAACTACCCTAAAGGCCAGAGTCGCCGCTGTGAGAAGGTTCTAGACACAGCACGAGGCTCGTCCACTGCGTGCACACCCCAGCTAGCTCTAAGGGATCCATCAGAGAGGAGAGTTATCGCTTTTATGAGGGTCATCAATTTTATTTTTATTAGCTTGAAGATGAAGGTGCTTTGACACATCTCTGTAAATTTGTGGGAGTCCAAAGTGCTCTCCCTGGGGCATGCTTGGCAGGTAGATCAGAAAGACACGGGCTTTAAGAAACAGTTCTTGCAGAGCTTGGAAGTCTCTTGCCCTACTCTTCAACCCAGAGACAACTGCATCCAAAACGGCTTTACTGGAGCTGAGGCTGGCACAGTTTAGCCACATAGCATCTGCAGGACATGGGGCCACTGCTTCAGCCCGCCATGTGGGAGATGTGACCTGTCACTAGTTATTAGCCCTCAAGGAAGCCTCGACTCACCACCACGTACATGCCACCAGTTTGACAGGGTCTAGAATCAAACTCTGGGCATGTCTGTGAGGAAGTTTCTAGGTTTCTAGGTTAGTCGAGGTAGGAAGACCCACCAACTGTGGGTGGTCCTATTCCACAGGGTGGGGTCCCAGCCTGAATGAAAAGGGGAATGCTGGCTGAGCACCAGCAGTCATCGCTCTGCGTCCTGACTGCAGCTGCAATGTGACCAGCCGCCTCATTCCTCCCACCGTGATGACCCTATCTTGACGAATTCTCACAGCTCACAAGCTGTGAGCCCAAATGAACCTTTCCTTCCTTAAAATTGCATTTCTGGGGTATTTTGTCATAGCAACAACAAAAGGAAGCGACAGACTCACCATGACAATGTTTTGTTGCACACGACCAAACCATCCTCTCCTGGAGGTGCGCTGCCTGGAGACCCAAGTCTTTCCCTCCACCAGGCTCAGTTGTCCCTCACTCTGTGGTAGGGAACCTGCTAGGGTTCGGAGCTGAAGTGCCTGTGTGTTTAGAGGCTTTGTCACCCGGCTGCAGCACTGCTGAGAGGTATGAAAGCTTTAGGAGGCGAGGCCTCAACAGAGAGAAACCTGGTCACTTAGAGCATGCCCCTGCAAGGAATGTGGGAACCCGGTCCTTCAGTCTTTCTGTTTCCCAGCTGTTGTGGACAGAGCAGCTTTGTTCCACATGCTGTCCACTGTGAAGTCTGTCTCATCGTGTGACCAAAAGTAGCAGTGTGGGGACCAACCACTGAGTGAAACCGTGAGCCAAAATCCCTCCTCCATCAAGTGGGTTTTTCACAGGTGTCACAGCAACAGAACACTGACTAACACAGAATCCAAGTCCCCCATGTCCCTGGAGCAGTCCTGGTTTACACCTGGTCATCGTGTATATCAACAGTGTCATTTGTCACCTAAGCATCCAAGATGGGACAACAACTGGGACATGGGCCTCTCTCCCCTTCTCACCCTGGATCACAGATAGCTGCACTGTCCCTTCCCTCCGCCGTCAGCCTCAAGGACTCGTGCACCGCTTCAGACAACACAAACCCACGTTCCTGGGATTTGCCAGGTGCTCAGGGAATGGAAGCCATGATTTGACCTTCTTGCCTGCTGTTTACTTTGCATCTCTAGGTCCCACATGGCCAGGTAAAGCTACCCACAGAGCTGGTTCAAAAGGCATGGTCACGCCTGGGGCTGCTTCTCATTCCATAGAGTGTGTGCCCAGTATGCATGAACCCCTGGGTTCCATGCCCAGTACTGCATAAATGGGCAAAGCAGTGCACATCAGTAATCCCAGAACTTAGGAGGTAGAGGCAGGAGGGTCCAGTGTTCCGGGCCAGCCTGGGCTACACAAGAAGCAGGGTAGCCGGATGTGGGCACCCGGCTATGCAACATGGTTGTTGCATAAATGTGGTAAGATTGAAAAGCAAAGTGGTGCACTGAAGGCTGGCCTTAGCATCTGTGGTGTGTATGGAAGGCAGCAGGGTGGCTCACGGAAGACTCAAAGGCTGAGGAGGGTGGCCGATCTCTCACGCAGTACGCCTCCACCTCGTTTGTTCCAACACTGAAATATTGTGAGGGATGAGAGCTTTTGGGGTGGATGGCTGAGGGGACAACTCCGGGTGAGCCCGTGAGTGGTGCCTTTGTCTCCAGCTGCGCTCACAGAGCCCATCTTTCCTCTGAGCTCCTTGTCTTCTCCTGGTTTGGGTCCTCAGGGGCTCCTGGAGTCCTGGAGTTCTTTCAGACAAGAAAGTTAGATTCCGAAGAACAACACAGCCTCTCTTGGGTCCTAGTGCTAGAAAAATGGAAGCCTGAGTTTCCAGGGAGCTTATTCTTTAATTATTTTTTTTTTTTTTTATTTTCTTTAAAAACCATCCAATTTTTCTGGATGGGCATTTTTATAGTTTAAATGTACATAGGTTTATTCATATGAGACACCTGGCTCCCAGGCGATAGGACTATTTGGGAAGGGGGAATCTTTAGGAACCAAGCCTTGATGTTTATAACCTGGTCCTGCTTCCTGTCTACTGTCTGCTTCCTATTCACAAAGATGTGAGAATTTGAAATCTCCCAGCTACATGCTCCCAGCACCATGGAGCCACTTGCTACTGTGCCTTCCCCCCCATGATGGACTGTATCCCCTCAAACCATGAGCCAGAATATGGCTCTCTCCTTGAAGCCACTTCTTGTCAGGCGTTTGATCACAGTGCTAAGAAAAGTAAGTAATACAGAAACCTAACGCTGGGTGGTTGGGCAGATTGCGCAGTTTCTACACCGCACGGAGACTGGCTGCAAACTCAACCTTCGTCCAAACAGATTGGGGAGCAGCCTAGCTGATCAGCACAGACCAGGAATCAGAAGGGACAGAAGGAAAGCCAGGCTCACCCACATAGGCACCTGAACAGGTCAAGGAATAGTGGGTGCAGCAGGCTCACCTGCTAGCACCCAACCTCTGGCCTGGGACAGTCTGGACCAGTCCGGGGCCAGCTCCCACCATACATCCAAAATCTTGAGGCACCGCACTCAGAACTCCAGGAAACAGGGTTGTGCGTTGCTTTACTGAGCCAGCCTCTCCTGGAGTCTGGAACAGAGCACAGGCCTGAGATTAAAGAAGAGAAACAGCTGGGCTGGAGAGATGGCTCTGTGGGTAAAGTGCTCGCCACACGTGCATGAGGACCTGAGTTCAGATCCCCAGAACCGAAGTAAAGACAGGCGCAGTAGCGTGGGTCTGTAGTCTCAGCACTCCTATGGCAAGATGGGAGAACCCCTGGAAGCGTGGGGGCCCCTGGTGTACACAGTGCTGACCAAGAAAGCCCTGTCTCAAAGAAGCTGGGAAGTAAGGACCAAAACCGTATGCTGTCCTCTGACCTCCACACACCATGGCATGCATGATACATTCAAAATACAAGATACATTGAACCAACCCAAGTGACCCTCAACTGACAGGTGGATAGAGAAAATGTGGTACATCTACACAATGGAGGTCTATGCAGCGGCAAAGAAAGATGATATCATGAGTTTTGCAGGTAAGTGGATGGAGCTAGAAGATATCATGCTAAGGGAAGTAACACAGTCCCAGAAAAACCAAACGACGAATGCTATCCCTCATCTGTGGATGCTAGTGCCAATTCCCTAATTGTATGGCAAACTGAGCAATGTTAATGTGATCTGAAAATAACTGTGCAAATCCCTTAAAAAAATAAATAAATAAAAATTAAATTAAAAAATACATGATACACAGACACAAGAAAGACAAAGGAACAAAGAGAAAGAAAATGCTATTCCAGAGTCCCCAAAAAGGTCCTGATTGGACCTACTTTTGAAGGACTCTGCCTCACAACCACGAGCCTACCCCATAACCAAAATACTTCTACAGTATACAGCTGCCTTATCTCATGCTAAAGTCTTCACAAACTCCCCAAAGCCTAATTGTGGGTGCCAGGTAAAGAACCCCTGCATGGAAAGGAGGAATGAAGGAAGGGAAGGGGTCATGACATTTGCTGGGCTAGGCAACACTGACCTGAGTTGTGGCCTTTACTTTCCAGATGGAAAGACTGAGTATAGCTCAGAGAGGCAGCATCACTTACCCCAGGGCACACAGCTCTAAAGTCCTCATCCCCAGGCTTCCAGAAGGAAACTAACAAGGAGTTAGTGCTAGCTACAAAGATGAGCAGTTCAATTCCACGAAGGCAGTTAAAATACACTGAGGGCAACTTGAAGCTGTAACTCCCCATCGCCGCTCATGATTTATGCAGCATTTCCCATTAGTTCTAATGGATGTGGGGAGCATAAATCTCGGGGCGCAACTCCAGACAGGCTCTTGTGATCTAAATGCCACTAAAATCAATGGCATCGTCCCAGTATTGATACAGCAACTGTGGTGCTTCATAAACGGGCCTGATGGAGTTGCAAGGAAGCTAGAGAAGGCTTGCCTGCTGCAGCCTGTCTGTGTGCTCCTGCCAAGGGATATGGTGCCACAGACGAGGCTCAGAGGACCACTGCAGAGCCTGGGTTGCTGGGTCCACTCCCGATCAGCAGCCACGTGACCTGACAAACTACTGAAGCACATGGAGACTTGGTCTCAGTGGGGATCAAATGAATGCCTGCCTGTGAACAGCGCCTGGCTCTGAGGTAAGACTCGTGACTGACATTTACAAGAGAACCTTGCCATTTGGTGACAAGCACAGCCAAGCCTAGACGTCATTATGTTGGTCAGGAATTTGTCCTGGAAGGCTTCCAGGCAGAATTTACCACCAAATATCAGCTCAAAGAAGGACAGCAGCTGCCACAGGGCCACTTGGAAGGGTACTGCTCATGAATCTGCAGTCCAGAACATCAAGCGGGAGGTCACCAGCTACCTGGCTCGGTCCCTTGAGGAGGCACGAGTCACATATGGATCTTACAGTTTACTTTGTTTTGTTCATGTCACAGGTCAGGTTGATACACTATATAAGACCCTCACGTCAAGACTCACTGGAAGACTAGAATCACATCCTGCTCCTGACCACAAAACCTAATCAATGCTTAAATACCCAAAAATAAATCTACAGGGCCGAAGATGTAGCTCAGTGGCTAGAATGCTTGACTAGCAGTTATGAAGGCCTGGGCTCGATTGCCAGTACCAATGAAAACCTGCATGGTGGAGCCCACCCATAAGCCCAGCACTCGGGGGGCAGCAGGATGCTCACAAGTCCAAGGTCATCATTTTAGCTGCATAGTGAGTTCAAGGGCAGCCCAGAACCTTGAGATTCTGTTTCCAGGAAGAGAGGGAGGGAGGGAGGGAGGGAGGAAGGGAGGGAGAGAAGGAGGGAAGAATCTATAAAAGAGCCTCTTCATATCGAGAATAGCACCAAATCCAGAGACCACATGAATCCACTCAAAACAAAGTCAACAGTCAAAAGAACCATTAATTAGACTTTATCTCAAAAATTAAAACTAAAAATTATGAAAATATGCTCATACATTTTTAATTCATATGATTACATCCCTGCTAATTACAGAGTGAGCAAAGCTTATGAGTTGGCATAACCATTCCAACATTTACTTTAAACTCACAAGAAAGCAAAACTAAGGGCATGATCTGTGGGGGGAGTATCTCAGGGTGTCCCCAGCTTGCCCTGGCTGCAGATCCAGAACTCACTGAAGTGCCCACCAGTCATGATGAAGAGAGCCTGGGGCAGAGGGAAGCAGAAGCCCAATGAATCCCCAAGAAGGCAAGGTGTACAAACAAGCTCAAGCAGCATGGGGGGCAGGAGAGAGAGGGGGAAATCCTTCCATTTTGCAGGGCAGTCCGGTTTGGGTTAATGCAACCCCCACCCAGAGGGCCTTTATATAACTGTGAACAAGCTACTGGGTCCTACCGAGAGGAGACAGGGTGGTCGCATCTCTTGTTTCTCTGCCTGAGCAAGATCTGAGGACGTCGGAGAAGAAACACCCAGACTTTCTTCCAAACTGAAGTCAGGGAAGCAGGCAAGGCGAAGCCCTCTGAGTCCTCCATTGTGATTTGAAGGTTGAACTGCCTCCCAGAGTCACCTGCATTTGGACACTTGGTCCACAGCTGACAAAGGACCCTTCAGGAAGTTGAGTCTTGCAGAAAGGAATGAGTCAGTGGGTGTGGACCACACTTCCTGGCTACATCCTTCTTCCTGTTCTGCCAAGAGTCCAGGCTGCACACTTCTGCATCCCTGCAAACCGTAGTCAGAATAAGCCCTTCCTCCCTTAAACTACCGGGATTTCATCACAGCCATGGGAAAGATGGTACTGATACATCCTCCAGCACTGTGGGTGTGGGATCTCCAACACTTCAGCCCCAAACGGCATTAGAAGATTGTGTCCTCCTTGTTTTTTTTTTTCTTTTTTAGGTTTTTTTTTTCCTTTTTTTGGTATTTTTGAGGCAGGGTCTCCCTTTTAGTTCCAGTTGGCCTGGAGCTTACTCTGTAGACCAGGCTGGCCTTGAACTCACAGAGATCCACCCACCTCTACCTCCCGAGTGCTGGGATTAAAGGCGCTCGCCATCATGCCAGGCCAGAAGATTGTGTCCTCCTTATCTGCTAGAATACCAGAGACACGGAAACAAGGAAGTAGCTAAGAAAACTTGCTTCTCCCAGATATTTGCTAACTGAGCCACCTAGAAACAGTACTGGGGCCCAGCAAGTGTCCAGGCTGCGGGTCACACAGTATTGACCAGGGTAGAAGCAAAGTCACAAAAAAATCCTCCCTGTAGGCAACACAGTGTGGACCCAGCCTAGCCCAGATGCCGAGGGCAGCAAAGACGGTGCCATTCACAGCTATGTCTGCTATGATCCCTCCCCTCCAGCATGCACAGTGCCCATCCATTCCCGGTCAAGCCCTTTCCATATTCCAGTGTCTCGTTCAATTCTCTCAACTCTTCTACTCAGTTACTGCTTTGCCAGTGGGAGATCAAAGATGAAGGCTGGCCAAATGGTGCAGCCGGACACCCAGATCCTAGTGTAGCCCAGATCCTAGTGCATGTCTGTGTAGCCTGGAAGTTTGTCACCTCACTCAGAAGCTGAGAGCTCTGTGTAGCTAGTGGCT
This sequence comes from Rhizomys pruinosus, assembly GCA_009823505.1. Classification (NCBI taxonomy): domain Eukaryota; kingdom Metazoa; phylum Chordata; class Mammalia; order Rodentia; family Spalacidae; genus Rhizomys; species Rhizomys pruinosus. The sequence continues at coordinate 3,118,305 of VZQC01004414.1, forward strand.
GGAACCATGTGTGGTACAGAATAACTGCTCAAAGAGCATTGTGTGACACTTCTAGTTAGACTGAGTCTGTACTTCACAACACGTTTGAGAACTGGGAAAACTCGGCAGGTGATTTAAGTTTGTAAAACTTCTTCCAAGTCACCCTAAGTAAATCTTTTTTTTATTTATTTTTTTGTATGAATATGAATGTACTGTCTGCATGTAGGTCTGTGCACCCATGTCATGTCTCGGATTCCCCTGGAACTGGAGTCAAAGATGGTTCTCAGTCACCATGTGGATGCTGGGGATCGAACCTGGGTCCTCTGCAAGAGCAGTCGGTGCTCTTAACCACTAGGCTATCTCTCCAGCCCCTGCCCTAAGTAAATCTTAGCTGTGACCCCAGATGCTTCTCACAAGCTTAAACTGACCCATCATCCCCTTCAGGATCTGTGAGTGGAGTCACAGTATGCCTGGCTCCTCCTCAGAACCTTCAGTATAAAATAGACTTTACTAGTCAGATCCTCGAAGTGTTCCTCCGTCATTTTAAATATGGAAATTTTATCCCAAACAGAAGAAAATGCTCTGAAAAAAATTAATGTTTTGCCTTTCAAATGAGCAAAGATTTCCAGAACTATGAAAGCAAACAAATTAGGGTAGAAGATCCCCAAATAATCACATAAACTCCAATTTCCTATGTTTTTAACATAAACATCAAAATAATAAACTCAGGCATGTATGGGGAGGGGGAAATCTACAGCCTGATGCTGCTTCGTCCTTTAGAAGCGGAAACCTAAATGACTAAATTGGCAGTTTATTAACAGGAAAATTATGCTAAGTAGCTTAGTGTTGATGTCAAGAATTTTATGCGGCGAGTTATGGCGCGATACCCTGAGTGCTTCATTTGCATTTTCTCATTTAGAAAGAACAATGGCTCCAAATGAGTGCAGTATGTTCACATTACACACCCAAGAACGTTTGTACAGACAGGAATATCTCCACACCATGGTGACTGCAGCTTCGAGTTCAGTATGCTGCAGCATGGGCTGGGGAGGAAGACGGCAGATAAACCTCCATTCAGCAGCTAGCAAAGGGTCCTGGGCTGGAGAGCTTGAATTTTGCAGAGAGCCAGCATCCACAGCCATGAGATCGCAGGGTTCAGCACTTACATGGCTTGTTTTTGTTCAGTGGGAATTTGGGGGAGGTAAAAGAGATATCCACCCTGGATCACATCCTAGAAGGTCATGTGATATTGGCCCCAACCACATGACATTCTAAAAGACACACAAGAAGCCCTTGACTGCTAACCCGGGTTATTCTGCTTTTCCAATTCGGTCCCTCCAACTGCTCACTTCAGGCCCTGGTTTGTTCAGCCCTGGGTCTAGTTTAATGAAAATACAAATGTATTGAGCATCTATCTAGTGTCTAGTCTTCTGCTACGTGGTGGACTTCTCTATAAGGTACTGGTCTTAGGTATTTTGTTATAGCAATAGTAAATTGACTAGGACAGTACCTAACATCTATAGAGTTCATCAGGCCATGGACCATAAATGGGTCAGTAGAAGCAGAAGATACAAAGAATTATTACAAGCCATGTGACTATATATAAACAAATGTTATGTGGAATGGGGGTAAACATCTATAATGGTTGACTAGGACACTATGACTTGACATTGGACTTAGAATCACATAGTAAACACAACTCTGGGCCTGCCTATGAGTGTGCTTCCAGACAGGTTTAACTCAGGAGGGAAGACCCACCCTGAATGTGGGTGGCCCCACCCCACAGCCAGGGTCCTGGACCGAATCAAGTGGAGAAAGTGACCTGAGCACCTGCATTCATCTCTCTGCTTCCTGAGGTCGGACATTGGATGACCAGCTGGTTCAGACTCCTGCCACCAAGCCCTTCCCACCATGATGGACATTATTTGAGAAGAATCTTCCCTAATTTCCTTCTTGCCAGATATTTGGTAACAATAATGCACATCCACTATGATTTGAATGTGTCCTTCAAACATTCATATGTTGAAAACTTATTCCCCCAAATTCCTTATTAATGGTACTTGAGATGGGTGTTGGGGGAAGAAATTGCTCATGGGGGGGGGCCTTATGATGCCATTAATGGCTTAATAACCAGAGCTAGCACAGTTGCTCCAACTCCCTATGTGTTCCTCTGCCATGTTCTGCTGCAGCAAGATCATATGCTGCATTTTAAGATTGAGTAAGATGCACCCTTGCCAGATGCCAGAGTCATGCTTTTGGACTTCCCAGCCTCTAGAACCCTGAGTCCAATAAACTTCTATTCCCTGCAAGATATCAACTCTTGGGTATTTTGTTATAGCAACAGAAAATGGTCTAAGATAGTGTCTAAATGTCTATGTGGTTAATCAGGCCATTGTGTGTGGATGGTTCATTAGAAGAAGTAACTCTTTTTATTTATTTATTTTTTTTGGAAAACCAAGACTTTATTTCAGGGAAAAAAAGTAAACCAGCATGCTGGGGTGGGAGGGAAACGGCTCCGACCCCGATAACTTGGCTCACAGGCCTTTTATACAGGGTCTAGGGGAATTATAGCAGGGTTTGGGTAACTTCTAGCCTTATTGGATGATAATAGGCTTATGGCTCATTGTTAGGTCAGCCCACCAGCACCCCACATACCAACAGTTATCTTCAGACACAATCCTGCAATTGGAATGAGGAAATGTTGGGTCAGTCCATCTGCCCTCACATATCAACAGTTATCTTCAACAAGTTTAAGTTATCTGTTCTTGAGGCCTTAAGCAACTGTCTTTGAGCAATCGACCTTTTCCCTGGATTGGACAGGTTTCAGTAATTGCTTAAAATGGTGGCTATACTCAAAATGGAGTCAGTGTGGGCCTCTCTTACATTCCCCCCTTGAGTTGTATACTGGGAGGCTAATCTTAGACTCCATCGTCTTCTTCCTCAGGGGGGCCATATATAGGGCCATACCTGGTCCTGAGTACCAAGATTTTAATGGATTTTACCCACTGGTTAATGAATCTGATAAGTGACTTAAGGATGCATGGTCCACAAGTCAGAGCAACCAGAAGGATAAGTTTACTGGCAGATCCAGGAAGTCTTCAGCTCTCAGCTGAGAAAGAAACTGGCTCCTTTTGGGGGTCTTGACCCTAAACTGCCTAGCCAATTTTTAGCTCCTACTCTTATCACATTACCCTCTGAGGAGGTTACCCCAATTGCCAAGAGGAAATTGGGGCACTGACCGCTCTGACTTCTTCCATGCTGAAAAGGGGCATAGGAGGTGGCAACTGGGGTACTCCTGCTCAGTGGATCTATCTGAAAGACCCCAAAAGTATAGAGAACAAAATCCTTAGCCAATGCCTGTGAAGAGAGTAGCTAGGTACATTTTTAGACAGGGAACCAGGAAAGGAACAGGGTGAGTTAAATGTCCAACTCTTAACTAAGTATTTAAGAAAGGATGTAAATTTGGGCTCATCTTTCAAGAAATGGAAAGCATTCCACGTAGAGAAGGAAGATATTATATAAGCAAAGTTTTAAACACACATGTGATCACCATATCCACACAGCCCATTGGAAAGAGTCCAGTTTATTTCATGCAAGGCTCATTTTTCTAAAGTCTCAGGTGATCTTCAGAGACAGGTGTCCATCAATGAGTATAACCAACTTTATGGGTGAAATACTAGGTGCTCACCTTACCTCATAGCTCTTGTTTTCTGGGAATTTGAAAAACAACAATGACAGCCACCTCCAACAAGCAGGACGAACTCTATGGAACTAATTCTGTGCGAAAGATATACTTTTGTCATGTAATCACACAAAATTTGAGGGAATGTTCGTCACTGCAGCAAAACCTACTTTATACTGACTAATACATTAGATAAGCCATACACATTCCTTGAATTCTGACTTCACATAATCATGCTATCATCCAATAATAACCACGCCAGAGCCCACTACAAGCACAGCACTGCATTAGGCACCAAGGACCCAAGAGTTCTCTGAGGTTTGTACTCAAATGGAAGTCATCCCTGAATATTCACTTGCAAGAGTCATAGAATCAAATTCCATTCTTTAAAAAAAAATGGGCACTTCAGATGCAGTACTTCTCCAACTACTAAATTGGATAATCTCTTTCAAATTAGGGTCACATTCATTCTAAATATCTGCCCTCTGGACAACAGCCAGGTGGACACTTAACAACTCCTGGTTCCTGAAAATCAGACTGAATGTCCTACCACAGTGGCCCACACACTGTCTCACTTACAAAATGGTTCCTCTGCTCTCTTAATTACAAATGGGTTCCCCTTCTCCCATCGTCAAATCAAACTCTGTGGGTAGGATGTTCACTACACAGACAACTACTCAGAATTGTTAAAGTTTAGAGAACCAACAGCAGGTGCATAGATAAACAAATTGTGGTACATCCAAATGATGGAGTCCTACTCAGCCATTAAAAGGTCCTTAATACTCCTAACTATAGAAACTCAAGCCTGTAGGAAAAATGAAGAGTTTCTCTTCACACCAATTCTATTTTTAATTTTTGAGGCATAACGTACCTATTTTAGCATATATTTAATGCATTTTGATAAACTTGTACGCTTACATAACCACCAACTACAACAAAAATTTAACAAGATTCCAGAACTGTGGAATCTTCCCCCTAGCACTGATCCACTCTGACATGAGATTAGAGTAACCTTTGCTAGAATTTCAAGTAAAATATTCCCATGTCTATAATTTTATCTGGCTTTTTCATTCATAAGTCTTTTGGCAAGATCAGTGTTATTATAGGCATCAATAATCTGTGCCCAAGTAATATTCCATCATATGGACACACCATAGATTGCTTATGGATGAACATTTGGATCATTTGCAGCTCTTTCATGAATCAGTGTTTCATGCACAAGTGTTGAGGTGAGCATGTCTTCACTTGAGTAAGAGAAGTGGAAACTGAAGGGTCTTGGTGGTACATGACTCTGCCTAACGTGTTACAGTGAGGTTGTCCCACTGGGTCTTGCTGTAAGTATATGACACTGTCTAACATGTTACAGTGACGTCCCACTGCCCATTCTTACCATGAAAGTGAAAGTTCGCTTGTTCCAGATCCCCTTCATGCTTCTTATTGTTTAAAGTGTAGCCATTTTTTTTATTTTTTATGTGTATGAACGTACTGTCTGCATGTAGGTTGGTGTATCCGTGTCATGCAATGCCACGGAGGCCAGAAGAGTGTGTCGGATTCCCCTGGAACTGGAGTTAAAGATGGTTCTTAGCCACCATGTGGGTGCTAGGAATCGAACCCAGGTCCTCTGCAAGAGCATTCGGCACTCTTAACCACTGAGCCATCTCTGCAGCCCCAAGCACCTGCTTTTAAACCATGTCTTTTGTCGTGGGCATTCTTTATATGTTATGGCTATAAGAACTCGGTCTGAAATATATATTGAAAATATTTTCTCTCCATCTGTCACTTGTTCATTTCATTCATGAAGAAAAAACAGATGCTTTTAATTTTGATTTCATCAAAATTATTGAATTTTATCTTTTCCTGATTTATTCTTTTTGTGACCCAGGACTCTTGGCCTTACCCACAGTCATGATGATTGTCTTGTGTTGGATTTATTTTCCTGGGGGTATTCTAGTTTTAGCATGTACATTTGGGCTGTTCTGGTTTGCTTTCTGTTGCTGTGATAAAGCACTCTGACCACAAGTAACTTGAGGGAGGAAAAGATTTATTTGGCTTACGCTTCCAGGTCATGGTCTGTCCCTGGGGGAAGTGGGAGAAGAACTCAAAGAGGAACGTGAAGCAGAAACCACGGAGGAACGCTGCGTGCTGGCTCCCTCCATGGCGAGCTCAGCTAGTGTGCTTACATAGCCCAGGTCTACCTGCCTGGGGGTGGCAGCACCCACAGTGGGCTGGGCCCTCCCACATGAAAATCAGCAGTCAAGATGGTCACTCACAGACATGCCCACAGGCCCGAAAGAGGCAATTCTTCAGCTACCGTTCCCTCCTCCCAGCTGATTTTAAGTTGTATCCAGTCAACAATAAAAACTAACCAGGACATGGGCTTATGACCCAGCTTAATTTTTGTACACGAAGTGAGGATTAGGTTCTCCCTTTCCCCATATAAGCGTCCAGCTGTTCCAGCACCATTTGTTGAAAAGATTATCCTTTCTCCATCAAATTGCCTTGGCATCACAGTTGAAAATCAACTGAGCACATCTGCGAGGGTCTGTTCTGGACTCTGACTCATTCTGGTCACCTATGCTTCCCTGTTTACACTGATGCCCTGCTGTCCTCATTATTGTTGGTTTATAGTTGGGATGACAGTCAGGTAGTGAGAAGACCTCCAATGTGTCCTCCTTCTAAGTTGTTTTCAGCTATTCTTGGTCCTTCCTATTTATATAAGATCTCAAACATGGTTTTAGAGGGTATTTGGAAGTGCAGTAAGTTTCACTGTGTTGACTTTGTCAGGAAAAAAAAACCTCAGACTAGATCCAGAGATGAGAACCTAGAAGCTGGAGAGGTTGGTTAGCCCTGTGCAGTGATGGGGAAAATGGCCTATTACTGAGATGCAGTGTTACTCTGTCAGTAAATGACTATTCGGCACAGAGCTGTGTTCGTCCCTGAGTCTCCCACTCCTCGGATCTGTGGTTTGTTTTGTTTGGAAGAGGAATATCTTTTAGACACACATGTCATGATTTTGAATTGTTAATCGGGGAGACAATCAACATTTCAAGGCCGGCCTCTGCCTCTCTGTCTCTTACCTAATCCTGACTCCCAGCCGGCATGCCCATTTGGGGTCTTCTCAAGCCTGGGTAAGGTGGTCTGGACTGCACGCTACGACCTGCAGGGATGTGTGGAATGATAATCCAACACTACCATGGACTCGGGGCTGGGAGGGGATGAAGCTCTCTGCCGAGGCAAGGGCTGTTTTTCACAGCTTCCTTCATGAGACATGACGGGAGGGAGGGTGTGTGTAGATCCGGATGGTGCCTTCATGAACCTTCAGTCATGAGACATGATGGACAACCTAGGTATCAGGTAACTTCCAGTCATTGACACTGGGGACACCCAGTTTAGGGGAAAAACCCCCAAGAGATCTAGATCAAGAATTTTGCTAGCATCCGTATCATTATTGACTTGAAACTTTAAGGGATAATCAATCCTCAGTCTTCATTCTGAAGCCCAGAGTTCAGACCCAACCAGCTGAGTACCACGTCACCATCCAGTGATCCTGTCTCCTTCCACCTAGTGCTGAGTGACTCTGCTCACTGTCATCTGAGAAAGAATCAGGAGGAGGCTAAGGTCAGCTGTGTGCGACTGATGCCCAAACAATCAGCACTGAGAGCTTTGACCTGCTCCGTTCCAACCCAGGGCGATTCACCTATCCTTGGGCAATCCGTTGTCTCCCCCCCCCTCCCAGGAGATTACCACAATGATACCAAACTTAATGCAGGAACCTGATTAACATAGCTCCTGGATTCAAGAAATCCTCCTGCCTCGGCCTCCTGAATAGCTAGGACAATGGGCAGGTGCCAGCCTGAAGCCCATATGAGCAAAGCAGTGTCTTTACTCCTGAGCTTGTTTCACACATCCACAAGGGAACCAGGCTGCAATGGCTGAATAACCCACCCAGCCATGCCATTCACTAAGAACTTATTGAGACCCAGCTGGGTGTGCCTGGCATTGAGCAACCCAACGCAGAGTCCACCATGGCTAACAGTCCTTGCAAATGTTCATTTGAATGTGCGTGTGTGTGCATGTGTGTGTGTGTGCGCGCGCGGGCGCGCGTGTGTGTGTATGTGTGTGTGTGTGTGTGTGTGTGGTGTTCATCTGTGCACATGCACGAGGAGGACAGAGGTCGACTTCAGGTCTCTTGCGTGTTTCCTCACCTTATTTTGAGACAGGGTCTCTCGCTGTTCTAGTTTCATTCCTGTTGCTGCAGTAAAAACATCCTGACAACAAGCAATTAAAGGGAGAACGGGTTTCTACCAAGTTACAGTCAGTCACTATAGGGAAGTTATGGTGGCAGGAGCTGGGGACAGCTGGTCACATGACATCCCAGGGTCAAGAACAAAGAGAAATGAATGTATGGACAGTGGTGTGTGCACAACCAGTGTTCTCCACTCATACTGTTCGGAACCCCCTCACCACTGACCAGGGAAGGGTGCAGCCCACAGTAGACCGTGCTTTCCTACATCAGTTCACTTAATTAAAACAATGTCCCACAGACAGACCGACAGACCAACGCAATGTAGACAGTCCTCCATTGCGATTCTCTTCCCAGGTGATTCTACATTGTGTCAGGCTGACAGGTAAAACTAACTGTCACATTCACTGAACCTGGAGCCTGCCAATTCAGCTACTCTGGTTGTCCAGCAAGCTCCTGAGGTCCACTGGTCTGTCCCCCCACCACTGGGGGTACAGGTGCATGGCAGCTCACCTGGCTCCTGTATGGTCACCAAGGATCCTCTAGTGCCCCACACACTGAGCCACCCCCTCCACCCTGCAAGTGTTCTCTTTGTCAAGCCCAGAAGCTGAAGGGTCCCCATATCTAAGGAAGGGACACTGCTCCATCCGTGCCTTTCCAGGGGTGATTCACCCCACCATAGCGTGGGCACACTTGCTCCCTCCAGAAGATGCTACTGCAGCTGGAAATGTCCCCCTGTGGCTCACTGTGAATAAGGAGAAGGTGTGGAGGATTGTCTGCTGTGGCTCAGGGAGCATTTCTTTCAAGGGATCCTTTCAGTTTGGGGATTTCACATATATTGGCATTTTGTGAGCCAAAATGATGAAGGGATAGATTCAAGAGTGGTGGAGGTAGTGTTGACGGCACCAAAGACAACTCCTTGGGCAGAAGAGGATCCCCGTGGATAAAATTCCTTCTGCTTCAAATGGGTATGAAGAGAGTCAGTTTGTAAAACCAACCGGACTTCAAATAATAAAAATAAGAACAGTTTGAACAAATTCTTCTTTTACCCCATCCTTTGCTGAATGAGTTAAGAAAGGTACATTTCACATTCTCAGGCACGACAAAGCCTTGCTTCGCATGAAAGCAGCTCTGTTTTGTTCAAAGTCTGGAGCCTCCTCTGTTAAGGTTTGAATTATTTCTGAGCAGCAAATTGAAGCCAGTGGCAGGTCAGTGCGTTAACTGTGCACCCGGAAGCCGGGTGGCAGGTGGGAACCCTCGCTTTCTCCCCAGTCATGTCTTCACATTATACAAACCACATCCCACATCCAGAGATAACTAGAGCCCAGACAAAAAGGAAATGTGGGGACCCGAAGAGCCGTCAACTCTCAGAAGTAAGGACAGAAAATGAAATGGAAACAGGTGCCATCCGGCAGCAAACTCAGCAACAGCAAAAGGCATTGTGATGGCCCAGAGGATCCAGCTCGATTCCAGCGGAAGCTGAAATGGAGATGGTGACTTCCTGAGAGGGACAGGAATTGGAGCAGACAGCGCGGAATGCTGGTGTGAACCACAGCCAGGGGCTGCAGAGGTGGCTCACGGGAAAAGCGCTTGCTTCATCAGCATGAGGACCAAGTTGTACCACCCACAGCCATGTAAAAACCCAGGTATGGGGACTGGAGAGATGGCTCAGCAGCTACAAGCACAGGCTGCTCTTGCAGAGGACCCAGGTTCAGTTCCCTGCACCCACGTGGAGGCACACAACGGTCTGTAAGTCCAGTTCCAGAATATCCCACACCCTCTTCTGGCCTCTGCAGACATTGCACACATGTGGTGTACTTGCATACATGCAGGCTAAACACTGATAGACATAAAATTAAAATAAATAAAAATATTTAAATGCAGATGTGGCACATGCTAACAATCATATCACAGAGGGGGAGGGGGATGGTTTGGAGGAAAGTGGATCCATGGAACCTGCTGGTCAGACAGCCTGGGCAAACTGGTAAGCCTGACACTGTGTCTCAAAAACAAGGTAGACAGCACCCAATAACACCACCAGAGGTTGACTCCTGGTCTCCGCACTCATGTTCACACATGTAAACATGCACACAGACATATGTTCACACCTACATACAAACAGAGACAGAAGGGAGAGAGAGAAAACCTCCTCTTCCATTGTCACCTAGGAGGGGACAGTCCCATGGATGATCCCTATGTGAGTTCCTGTACTAGAAAGTCAAGGCGGGATCGTGGGTCTCTTCAGGACAGGAGAGGTCAAGATCCAGGCCACGTGTTGGCTACTAGGGCCAAGAGGAAGATGTGCAATTTTCTCTCCAAGTCCAAGGCCTGGAGTCATTCTACACTAGCTTCAAAAGGGCAGGTCGGTTTCAGAGAACTACAGGCCAGTACCATGAGAAAGGGAACTGAATCATCCCAGGACCCATGGGTATTAGGGAAGCCAAGGACTGGCCAGCCGTGGCCCAGGGGAGCCCTGTTAGACACTACGAGTCCGGTGGGAAAGAGACAAGAAGGGCAATGAAGTGCAAGCAGGCTCTGCAGCCATTTTTATCACAGAGAGAGAGTAGGAGATGAGGGTGGCAGCCGGCTCAGCTGCAGAACAAATGGCCACCGTCATTCCGGGAACCCTCGGAATGAGATGCCAGACTCAGGCTCTGATGAGCATTTCTGCAGGTAGAAGGCTTGTGCACCTCAGTAGAGGCAACAGTCCCAGAACCTCTCCCAGTACTCACTCAGCCACAGGATCCGGGAGCCAGGTCCTACCATAGAAGCAGAAGCAGGACTCTGTGCTCTCCAAGGGACATTCCTACAGAATAGAAGTGCAGAATCGGGGCTGAAGAGATGGCTCAGTGGTTAAGAGCACCAGCCGCCGGGCGTGGTTGCGCACGCCTTTAATCCTAGCACTTGGGAGGCAGAGGCAGGCAGATCTTTGTGAGTTCAAGGCCAGCCTGGTCTACAGAGTGAGTTCCAGGACAGCTGGGGATATAGGGAGACCCTGTCTCGAAAAGACCAAAAAATAAAAGAGCACCAGTTGACTGCTCTTGCAGAGGACCGGGGTTCGATTCCTAGCACCCACATGGCATCTAAGAACCGTCTTTAAGCTGGATATGATGGCACATACCTTTAATCCTAGCACTCAGGAGGCAGAGGCAGGCGGATCTCTGTGAGTTCAAGGCCAGCCTGGTGTACAGAATGAGTTCCAGGCCAGCTGGGGGTATAGGAAGACCCTGTCTGAAAAAGACAAAAAAAAAAAAAAAAAAAAAAAAAAAGCGCAGAGGCAGAAGGTGGAGCTGGGAAGGGAGTCGGCCTTGACTCTTGAAGGAAAACTCTTTTTTAAACGAAGTGAGGTGTGACATGCACCTGTCCTTCACACGGCAAGTTTTCCTTTGGGAGCAGCATCAAGGAACTTGGAGACACAGTGGTCTGTGGTCAGACAACTGCTGAGGGGGAAAAAATAGTAAGAAGCATGGAGAGTGTCAGGTAAGGCATACTCTGTGGGCAATGTAGATGAGAAACAAGAGAGGAAGGGGGCGGGCCTCAACTAGGAAGAGAGGGAAAAAGGAAAAAGAGAAAGAGGAAGTTATCAAGACAAAGCTTTGCTCAGAGAATCGCAGACACAAAAAGGCAAAGGGACGGAGAGCAAGGATTCCTTGGGAAGGACAGGAATCAGAGTGGTTCGGAGCTGCCTGGGCAGCTCATGGGCCGCCTTTTCAGCACACAGCACTCAGGACAGTCACATGTGGGGTTTCAAGTGGAGGGGGAGAGTAGGCTCCTTTAGGGATGTGCAAGAACTGTGACAACAGTTCCTGGAATCTGATAGAGGAAGGTTCCTAAAACACAAGTGGGGTGCTCTTACCAGAAAGGAATTGGGCACACGTCTGATGTGGTTTGAATGAACAGCGTCTTCCCAGGTTCACATGTTTGAACACCTGGTCCCGAAACCTTTACGAGGCGGAGCCTCGCTAGAGGAAGTGGGTCACTGGAGACAGGCCTTGAGTTTTCATAGCCCCATCCCACTTCCTGTTTCCTGACTGAGGATGCAATGTGACCAGCTTCCTACCACCACGTCTTCCTCACCGTGATGGACTGTTGGGTCTCTGCCAGCTGCCAGCCAGAATAAGTCTTTCCTTCCTGAAGGTGCTCCCTGTCAGGTGTTTTATCACACCCACAAGAAAAGCCATTGACACAGCATGGAAAGTCAAGAACCTTGTCACATGCAGTCCCTTGACTACCTGGCATCACCTACAGATGAAGATCAGCAAACATGGACACACACACACACACACACACACACGCTCACAAAGCTGTGTAACTTAAGACCTTTGAAGCCAGAAAATCAAGGTTTAGATCCTAGCTTGACTAATTCACAACCTTGGGAGAGCTACTTAAATTTATGTAACTCTGTTCCCTCATTTGTAAAACAAGGACAATATCCCTATTAAGAGTCTGGGTGAGGATTAAACAAACAATGCCTGTCACTCAGCACGTACCTTATAAGTGTTGCTTGCAAAGGTTTCCCACACATGCTTCTCAAAATCCTCCAGCAACATTAGCACCTCAACTCTTCCCAAAAGGAAACCATCCCAGTCATTTCTAGTTACTGTATCTAACTTCAAACTCCATCCCTCCCACAGCAATATTCTCCCACCTACAGACTCAATGGTAAATTTACCCACCACCAACACACCCTACTGAAAGAGGGAGAAGAGAAACAGAAGGAAACTTTCAAAGATTACATGATTCTCAATGCAAGGAGTTGGAGTTCTACCCTTCGAGTTTCCCTACCTACCCCCAGTTCAGAGGAGGCACATCTACGGAGTCTAGAAAGATCTGGCTCTAGGCTTGAGAACTTGAGTTTTAGGATCAGAGAAGGGAGTTCAGTGGGAACACTCCTGAGCAGACTCAACACTCGCGACCCTCACTGGAGGCTCCCCATACCCCACACACAACTAGGGTGTGTGTTACTTATTTTTCTCCATGCTATGACCCAAACATCAGAGAGAACAAATTAAGGGAGGACAACTGATTTTGGCTGCTGGCTTCAGAGGTTACAGAGCGTCAAGGTAAGGAAGGCATGGACCAACAGAACAATTCGCCTCACAGAGGGCAGGAAGAGCAGTGGGGAGGACATGGGGACAGAGGCCAGGGACCCACCCCTATGAGTTACTTACCTCCTAAAGTTCCCAGAACCTTCCCAAATAGCATCACCAGCTGTGGACCACAAACCCCAATGCATGAACCTTTTGGCCACAGCAAGAAGCAGAGGGGATGGAGGGTAGGGGAGGCTTCATATCCGAATCATAATGGTATCTATGGTTCTGTGGATTGGGAAGAGCCAAGTAGCTGCCTGGTTGGCTGGTAAATAACCACTTGTCCACTTAGAGCTATAGGTTGACTTTGACCTTGCGAGCCTGAATGAAGTCAGCGCGAGGTTAGTCTGGCTGCTGTAGCGTTTCTTATGATCGGATTCCCATTAGACCAACACACTGAGGCCCCGAGGCATGAGAAAGCAGACAGCCAGGTGCTGAAGGGGTGCAGGAAGACAGAACCTTCCCTACTTCTCCTGTCCAGGGCAGTGACTACAGAACTACAAAGTAGAAGGGGCGACAGTTTCAGCCTGTCACCTTGGCTGTCCTCAACCTCACTGTCTGCCTCCCAAGGCTGCAGCTTCTCCCATCATGCAATGCAGACTTGGGGTAAGATAAGCTGGCAGCCCTCTCCCCTGTCTGAATCCCCCATGATTCCACACAAGACAGAACAGTCACCGTGCAGTTGCTAGCTCTAGCCAACAGTACCACCTCCAACAGGGCTGCTACACAGTTTGAGTGGAAATGTAGATACCCCGAGTGGGTGACTAAAAACAGAAAGTTCTGAAATGGCAAAGAGTCCTCCGGAAGAGGCAAGCTGCTGCCCGACGCATCTGAGCCTCCACTGGCTTGAGATGATTCTGAGAATTCATCTTGTGTAAAGGAGTCAGTCCATCTGTCCAGCTCTGTAGCAGTCAGAGAACACGGTAGGCATCAAAAGGTGGGAGAGAGAACAAGCAAACATGGAAAAACGGTGGGAAATGAGACTAAGAAAGGGGACTTAATGCCTTCGATGTATCTGGAGGATGAGGGGGACAGGAAGTGATGCCTGGGGGGGTGCAGACTCCTAGGTGTGTCCAACACACGACCAGCAGACAGCTGAGCACAGCCTGGAGAAAAATCCTAAACTTATTTAAGATATTATGAAAATTTTTAATTACATTTTATTGATTTGGAGAAGAAGCTGTGCACATGCATGGGAGGTCAGAGGTCAGCTTACAGGAACCAGTTCTCCTACCATACAGGTCATCAGGGGTGGCAAGCAAGAGCCTTTACCTGCTGAGACATCTTACTGATGACCCAATTTAAAGGAGAGAGAGAGAGAGAGAGAGAGAGAGAGAGAGAGAGAGAGAATATCATATCATGTGACTCTCAAATGTGAACTTTCTGAATGGTAACGCTGTATCACAATGTCAGAAGCTGGGACATGCCTGCTGAGCCTAACTGGAGCAGGCAGCTAGCACAGCAAGGGCTACTGGACAGCACCTGCTTCACATTGCAGGGATAAATACAAACAGCATCTCGGTCAGTCCACACAGTGCCTACCTAGAGGACAGAGCTGGTTTGAGACAGAACAATTATACCCCTGCACTTTTGCTCCACATTGGGTCTTTCCCTCCCATGGTCCCCCAAATGAAGTCCAGTAAGCACACGTCCTGTCTTGATGCCCCTGCACTGGCCTCCATGATACAGCCCAGGTAGTCCAACAATGGCAGTCTATATTCTGACAAGGCTGACATCCCCTTAGCCGTTTAGTCCACAAGCTGGATATCTCAGTAGTCCCCATCTGGCATTGAAGGTTTGGAGGATTCTTGGAAAGACATGGTTAGTTTGGGATTGCCAAGGAGGAACCTTCGAGCACTTCCTTAAGAGAAAACATGACATCTTTTAGGGAAAAAAATCCTCCAATTCAAGTGATATGTATATATATATATATATATATATATATATATGTGTGTGTGTGTGTGTGTATGCATATATTTATGTATATATATGTATATATATGTATGTATATATTTATGTATATATATGTATATATAATGTAGCAATACAAATTGGAGAGAACAACAACAAAAGAACTGAAAAAACACTCTGGACCGACTTGGAAAAAGATGCAGGACATGTATGGCAGAGTGCAGGTAGTTTCAGGTGGGGTGGGAGGCATGGAAAGGGAAGTGACTCTAGATTCTATTGAGAAATGATGTATGACCTATGGAAAAAGTTTAATAACAATAATAATAATGCAAAAAAATGGGACAACTATAGAAAACCAGAGAAGTCAGAAGACATCCCCAGGTCACTGACACCTGGTTCATCGCTCTTTACACAGGGCATCTAAAAAACAAAATAAAATAAAGGAGATTCCTTAGAGAGCTAAGGGACTGCAGGATTATATGTATATGGGGGAAACAGACTGGGAATTTAGAGCTCAGCTAGGATGGGAGGCTAAGGAGCCAGGCGATCTGCCAATCCCAGCTCCCACTCTAACATCTCTTGAGAGAAGCAATAAAGAATTCAGGGAAAAAAGGTTGAGCAGACCAGTGACATGGCTGTCAAGGGGAGGGAGCCCACCAAGTAGTAGAGCATCGTCCCCCCAAAGAGGCAGGGAGGAACTCACCAGAGGAAGCTGGCACGCTGGGTCTGTAGAGAACAGGAATATTGTTATCAAACGTTAATGATCCGCTGCTTGAGCACTTGTCTCACACACATGAGGCCCTGGGTTCGATCCCAGCACCACATGCAATGCGGCATGGTGGTACAAACCTATAATCCTAGCACTTGGGAAGTAGAGGCAGGGTGATCAGAAGTTCAAGGTTACCCTCCACTACACAGCGAGTTCAAGGTAAACCTGGGACACAAGCGACCCTGTCTCGAAATAAGCAGCAAACCTGGTCCCTCCAAGGGAAATCTGCATTGTCTAATTGTTTCTAGAACTAGTGTTCCTATGTACTCGTTCTAAGTTGCCAGACTCTCTGGCTTCTTATGACCCCTTCCCAGAGGACAGCGGACACCAGCCCAGCATCGCCTGAGAAGTCCCCCACCTCTAACCGGCAGTGGTCCTGGGCAAGCTGACCTGTGTGCTATCCTCAAGGTGTCTGAAGTGGACGCCCAGGTCTATCAAGAGCTGGGCGTCTCTGTTATACACACGGGTCGCATACAGGTCATGCCACTGTGGGCAGTCTATAGTCACTCAGGGTCTTCTGAGCCTGTTAAGTAGAAAAGAGGTGTTGGAGGCTCACAGACCTGGTCTGGGCACGTGAACTGTGGGGCCCAGGAGGTAGCCCAGAGGAAGATGGGCTTCCACAGGGAATTCCACACTCAGGGACCCAAGAGCTCCCCATGGAAGAGATACTGGGCCAGAACAGGAATAATCTAGAACACCACCTCATCACCCCTGCACTTGGCCAGGCCCAAGTCCACAGTGCCTTTAATGTGCCTTTGTATCCCCAGTCCTGCCCCTGTAAGAGGGAGAGATATTCTAAAACATCCATGCATGTCCTGTTCTGCCACCCTGAACAGCAAAGCCACCTATCCCCATGCCGTTCACTTCCCTTGAGCAGTGTCCTCCTGCGTGTTGGCTCTGCCTGATTTCCCAGCCTGCCCAGCTTGAGCCTGCGTTTCCCCATGGTAATATGCTTTTCTTTTCTATGTCGGGCCCAGGCCGGCCCCACGGCCTCTGAGCGCACCATCCACAGCTCAGAGAGCTCCGAGGGAGGGGCGCACACATCCCATGAGCCGCCTCTGAACAGCGCCAGAGCCAGCTGTTTTCTGTGCAGAATGACGAAGATGGCTTTGGCTTTCCACCGTGCGCCTCGGTTCCGGCTCATCCTGTGGCCCCTTCCTTCCAACTCGGCTTCTGTGTGCTCACGCTCTTCATTTACTCTTCCTGGGCACTTCAAGCCCTATCCCCTGCCAAGCATATGCCTGGGCATGTAGGAATCGCCCAAACACTGGTTGTAACAAGTGATACATAGATAAGAGCTGTGTAGCAGGGGCACTTCTCCACCATATGTGGCTGAACTTCTGGATCTCGTAGTTCTGTTATTTCCACTCATGTATAGTAACCATCTCTGTTCACTGCAGCATCAACAGATTCCTATGGTGTCTGTCCTCCTCTGCTGTTCTGTTGCTGGTATAAAAGACTCTGACCCTAAGCAACTTAGGGAGGAAAAGGTTTACTTCAGCTTACACTTTCAGGTTTACTTCGGCTTACACTTCCAGGTCACAGTCCATCATGGAAGGAAGTCAGGCAGGAACTCCAGCAGAAGCCCGAGAGCTATGCTGCTTCCTAGCTCACTCACTCACTGGCTGCTCAGCGAGCGTTCCCATGTAGCAAAGGACCTCCTGTCTAGGGATGGTACTGCCTGCAGAGGGCTGGACCCTCCTGCATCAATTAGTAATCAAGACCATCTCTCTAAGGTCAATCAGTAATCAAGACCATCTCTCTAAGACATAGCCCAGGCCAATCAGATCTAAGGGATGCCTCAATAAAGACTCCGTTAGATGACAGTAGGCTGTGTCAAGCTGCAGCTGAAGTGAATTAGGACAGCGGTGATGCTGGTTGGATGAGCCCTCTCTTTCCATGAAATTCTCAAGCATTGTCCATCCACTGATCACTCTGAATAGTGGCGTCCAATTACTCATAATTGCTTGCTAGGAGTACTCTCTATGAAGTATTCTTGCTAAGAAAAAAATATGGAACTCAAATCAAGGTTCCAAAGCTGACTTCTATTTTCAGGAAACACAAAGGTCAGAAGAGCAAGTTAAAGAAGACTCTGGGGAAGTTAGCAGACAACCCCCGTGATGGTCTTTCCACAGAGTGACTCTGTTCCACAGTGTGAGAAAAAGAAAATAGTGGTGTACTCTAGGTTTATAACAGACTTTAAAGAATAACTTAACGATGAATTAACTATTTCTTATAAAATAAGTTAGGATATAATTTTTCATAATAAATATAAAGTCAAGATAACTAAAAATATTTAGGTGCATTAGGTGTAAGAACTGAGCAAGGAACTCAATAGGCTTAATCGGGTTTTCCATAAAATACTTCTCAACAAAAATATTTTTATTATGTAAAAATGACTTTCTAGGGGCTGGAGAGATGGCCTAGCGGTTAAGAGCGCCAACCGCTCTTACAGAGGACCCGGGTTCGATCCCCAGCACCCACATGGCGGCCGAGAACCGTCTGAAACTCCAATTCCAGGAGAACTCCAGTTCCAGGGGAATCCAACACCCTCTTCTGACCTCCGCGGCATTGCACGACATGGGTGCACAAACTTGCATGCAGACAGTACATTCATACACATACAGAAATAAATAAAAATTAATAAAAAATTTTTTAAATGACTTTCTACACATGGGGATCAAAGTAGCACAGAATAAGCTCTCAGCACTTTTAAGGAGCCTGCACGTATGATTGTTGCCTGTCAAGAAAAGTAAATGGTTTGCTTCTCCATTGCTGTGACAAAACACACCGACCAATACCAGCTTGGGAAGGAAAGGGTTTGTTGGTCTTACATCTCCCAAGGCACAGTTGATCACTCAGGGAGCCCAAGGTAGGAACTCAGGGCAGGAACCTAGAGGCAGGAGCTGAAGCACAGGCCCTGGAGGAACGCTGCCCACTGGCTTGCTCCCCTGGCCCATGCTCAGCCTGCTTTCATAAACAATATACAACAACCTACCCAGGGTGGTACTGCCCACGGTAGGCTGGGCCCTCCCATATCAGTCAACAATCAGGACAATATTCCACAGACATGGCCACAGGCCAGTCCAATGGAGGCAAATCCCCAAATGATGCTCCCTCAACCCAGGTGTGTCAAGCTGACAACTGAAGCTGTCCAGCACACCAGGCGTGATAGTAGATATCAGTAATCCCAGCACTCAGGAGACAGAGGCAGGAGAGCCATGAATCAGAGGGTAGCCTAGGCTACCTAGTGAATCCAAGGCCTTACAAATCAAAGAGGGCCTGGAGAGATGGCTCAGGAGTTAAGAGCACTGGCTACTCTTGCAGAGGATATGTGTTCAGTTCCCAGCACTCATGGTTGCTAACAACCATCTGTAACTCCAGTTACAGGAGACCTTATGCCTTCTTCTGGCCTCCATGGGCATTGCATGTGTGGGTGCACTTAAATACATGCCGGCAAAACCCCTCCTGCTTAGGCTCAGACTCATCCGAAAGTTTGAGTGGGACGTAGGTTGCTCTTCTGAGGGGACTCACTATCACGCAGGCCTGTGGAAATGTCCATGTGGGAAGCACTTAAGGCTCCTATTGGAGAGAAGTTATCAAAGAGCTCACGGTGGAAGTCCAGGATCTTCAATGGCCCAGGCTTAGAAATCCCATACTGTTAATTAAACTTCTGTACTTTTCTCTGTTAAGAGCAAGTCACTAAGTCCAGCCCACATCCTAGAACCAGGGAATTATTCTTCATCTTTTCCTTGAGATTCATTTTGATTGTTTTAATTATGTGTATGTGTGTATGTCTGTATATGGCTACATGTATGTGAGTATCAGTGCCCATGGAGGCCAGAAGCATCAGATCCCCTGAAGCTGTAGTTAGAGATGGTTGTGAGCTACCCTCCACGGGTGCTGGGAACTGAATGAACTCTGGTCCTCTGAAAGAGCAGAAAGTGCTGTTAACTGCTGAGCCATCTCTCCAGCCCCATGTCTTCATCATGACTCAGACAAACCAATTATAAGAGCATTTTGTAAGCAACCACCGAAGCTCTAGCTTGGACAAGTATTAAGCAATATGTGACTATTGTTATTTGTATTTGGTCAGAATTGTAGCTGAATGGGAACATACTAACCACATAGAGGGAATGACATGGTATTTAGGACTCACTTTTAAGATATGTCAGGGAAAATTTTAAAAAAAAGTGAGGCGGAAGGAAATAGATAAATTCTAGGACAGCTGGAGCTCCTGGGGCAGCAAGAAGAGCTGATGAAAAAGAAATAACAAAGATATGGTAGCAGAAAATACTGCCCTAAGAAGAAAATGCACATGAAAGTAGAAGGCCCCAAAATGCCCCAGGCAGCTCAGAGAAAGAAATGTTTCTCTCTCAGCTATCCCCCACCCTGCCCTTCTCTCCTTCATGACATACAGTCCCAGAGTACACAGACTTTTTACAGGCTTCCCAGTTAGATTTCTTGGGAGTTTTCTCTTGATGAATCTATTCTCTGATTATGAACTTCCCAGAATGTTTCTGGAACTTTCCCTTCAGCAAGGTGACAGTGCCTTGGCTGCGGCCCATCACCCTGCTCCTGTCTCCCTGCCTCCACACCCCTGCCCAACTCTTTCTGCCAAGGATTCTTTTGGGGTCCTTCAGTGGAGGCCATGGCAGTCCCAGTGTAGAGAGAAGTTGCTGTCATGGGCCTCGTTGCATAGGTGTTGGCTGATCAGCTGCCCTGAGCCCGTGTAACTCTGAGAGGACGCAGTTGTGCCCCTTAGAGCCCACGATTACTAGGCAGTGGCACAGCTGTCCAGTCAGCTGCCTACAAAGCACCTGGCATTGACTGAGCATCAAGTACAAATTCCTGTTAGACCAACTCTCAGATACACAAAACCCCCTAATCTAGTGTCATTAACTAGCTGTCATCCACAAGTCACCCCACAGTAAGGCTCTTTTCTATTCTATTTTTGTCAAGTAGTTTTGTGATTGGCACATGCCTTGCCTTGCCATGGAACTCGGCCTTCCAGTGAGTACCGGTTACTAAGCAGCAAAGAGGGAACAAGCACAAATCAAGCCCTTCACCAACCTAAAATGGCCATTGCACACAAGCTGAGTCTTTGACAGACTGCCACCTGTCCCTTGCCTCATCTGAGGCCAGATCCAAAGTCCACCCATCCTGGCAAGAGAAGTCCTACAGGCGTTTAGCTCTTTCACTGTCGTTAAACCAGCTGTCCCACAGTGTGACTTGGCCACTTTCTAAGTTTCCAAGTGCCTGAAGAAAAGACATTTACTGAGCAGCAACCATGGATATGTGTCAAAACCTCTATAGCCATGATCTTCTCTAATACATCATCTCTTCCCCCCACCCCGAAACAACATCACCCTCCTGCTGTGAGAAAGCCTGAGAGCCAGTTTGTCCTGACACAATGTCAAATCACCAGGGAGGAGGGTCTCAAGGAGGGATGGTCTAGCTCAGGAAGGCCCGTGGGCGAGTCTGTGAAGGACTGTCTTGATTTCTTTTATTGATGTTAAAAGACTCAGCACTATTCCCTGGTATGGGGCCCTGGACTGTGGAAGAGTAGAGAAAGCGAGCTGAGCACTGAGCATGCGCCTCGGTGTCTCCCTGCTCCTGCCTGCAGATGTCATGTGACCGCTGTCGGTGTCTCCCTGCTCCTAACTGCAGATGTCATGTGACTGCCGTTGTGAGCTCCTGAGGCCTTGACTTCCCTACAACCTGAAAGCTGGAACTGTGAGCTAAAATAAATCCTTTCTCTCCTATGTTTCTTTTGGTCAGGGTATTTTTTCACAGCAACGGAAGTGGAGTTAGAATAGAGAAGGACAGTAGTTAAAGCCGTTTTCCAAGTAAGGAAAGGGAGGTTCTTCGGGTGCCCTGAAGAGCCGTGGCTGATAACAAGTAGAACTGGGGTTTGGAGCAGCCTTTAGGCTCTCACATGCTAAGCAATATCACCTTTGAAAGGTGGACAAGAGTCATTTTCATGTATTTGTACCAGAGCTTGACACATCTCCAGTCTCAAAGGGAAGGGGAGGCAGTCTCTCCCAGAAGTACCTGCCCAAAGGCTGTCCCTGCCCCGTATCTAATCCATTAAGCAACCAGACTCATTTTGTTAATGCCTCAATCTTGATATTAAAACACTTGTCACTCAACCCCTTATCCTTAACCTGGCCTAGATAGAATGTCAGCCCACCTCATCCCCCATCCCCCAGCCCCATTACAGGCCATGCAATGTTCACCTGCTGATTTAAATAATGCAATTAAGGGATATAGAAAATCCATCCCATGTAGTGCCATCTGCATGCGCCCCTGAAAGCTAATTTGATTGGCGCTCTGTAATCAATAAAGCACTCATGCAGTAACCAGTTAATTCGCCTCAATATTTTTTCCTACACCATTTATAAGCGAAAAATACTCCATGTTCTTCTCTCATCAGCACCCAGGACCAAGTAGTTAAGGAAAAATAGTTCATGAAACACAAAGACAGAACTCAAGGTATATAGATCCTGGATCGAGAAGGCACCAATCAAATTACCTTCAGAAGAGCATGACCCATTCATCTAAATTGGGATGGAAAATAATGGCCCCCAGTCCAGCCTAGGAAATTACATGGCCCCAAGCAGACTCTATCTGGGGAGAATTCTAATCCCTGCCTCACTTGGAAGGGCTTAGAGAACAGTCTTTTGGTGAATGGATGGAGGGAAGGGTAGATAGACGGTTGAATGAACAGATAATATTAAGTATACTACAAGAATATGAAATAGCAAAGAAAACAAAGAGAAAGAGTGGTGTGGTGGTTCTTGTCAATTGTCAACTTGATGAGATCTAGAACCACCTCTGGACATGACTGTGGGGGGTTACAGTGATTAGGTTAATTGAGGTGGGAAGACCTGCCCACTAGGGGTGGCTCCATGCCCTGGGCTAGGATCTTGGACAGCAACAGAAGGAAAAATGAGCAGAGGAATAAACATTTGTGATACTCTTCTTCCTGATTTCAGATAAAATATGACCAGCTGCTTCAAGCACCTGCCACCTTGACTTTCCCACCATGATAGACTGTGAGCTGTGAGCCAAACTGAACCCTCTCTCTCCATCAAGTTGCTTTGATCCAGTACTTTATTGCAGTAACTAAGTCAGGTGATAAGGCAACGACTGGAGTTGGAAGAGGGCCCTCTGACTAACAGCGGTTGAGATAAGCCTACACTATTGGTGTGATTCTGCTGGCCAGGCCATGAATCTCAGGTGGGAGTCCCCACAAACATAACTGAACATAAGGACACATATAGGTAAATAGTCTCTGGAGAAAGGGTAGAAGGAGAGCAGGATGGGTAGAAGGAAGAGCAAGGAAGGATGCAGAGTCTCAGCTCCGCCTCCGTCTGCAGTGTTCCCCGTAGCACAAGTTGTCCATGGCGGACCTCACGTTGAGGCAAGAGGTCTGGTCTTTTGGACTCCCTTGTTAGTCTCCAGCTCTGGACTGCCTACCACCCCCTCAACCAGGGGAGAGGAGGTGGCAAAATTCCCTGGACAAGATAGGTTCCATTGGCAAAGGACAGTGCCTGGAGAACTGTGGCAAATCGGCAGCCACCACCCTCAGAGCCAGGGACTGGAGCACCAGCAAGAGTGCTCCCAAAGCATCCATCTCCTCTCATAACGGAGAGCAGGCGCCAAAGAGCCCTACGAGGCCACAGAGCCACTCTCCCAGGTGGCAAAGCTGAGGCTCGCAAGCCCACACTCCCTCCTCGGGTCCACCAGGTCCACAGGTCACTCTTGTGAGGTCATAAGCATTCCCAGAGCCCCCTCCCTCAGCTCTCAAAGTGAAGGAAGACGAACATATGGCAATTGCCAACCTTCAGACCTCCAAGTTGGCTTCCAGTATCTTTGGGAAACTGTATCACATTCTGTCCCCTAGAGGCATCACCTCCCACAGAAAAAAACAGTTTCATGAGCTGGGCTAAGCTGGTGGGCAACCAGCCCCAAGGACCTGGCTGCCTCCGCTTCTCCAGCTGCAGGCATGTGCCGCCACCACACACAGATTTTTTTTTTTCACATAGGTTCTGGGGATCGAACTCGGGTCCTAGTTCTTATGCAGCAAGCACTTTACTACCAGCTAAGCCGTCTCCCAGCCCCTCACCTGGAGTTCCTTCTTCCATGGAGGTTACTATCAATGCTGGGGGCACCTGTGTCCTCTGACCTCCAACTGCCTCTCCTAGCAACAAGGCGGCAGCACATTAATCTAAACACAGATACCGTCAGACGATTTGACAGTTTGGCCACATGATGCCAACGAAGAGGCAGGGCTGCTCTACGGTGCGCTGGGCACAGAAACGTCAGAGACAGAGACAGAGACACGCCACCAGCATCAGAAAGTCACCACTAGATACCAAGTTCCGGTTTCCTGACAGCCTCAGGGACACCTGCGGAGCACAGCCACTCACCACCCTGTGCTGAATATCTTTAGTGTCAACTTGACACACCTGGGTTGAGGGAGCCTCAGTTGGGGAATTGGCTCCATTGGACTGGCCTGTGGCCACATCCGTGGAGTATTGTCTTGATTGTTGAGCAATGTGAGAGGGCCCAGCCCACAATGGGTGGTGCCACCCCTGGGCAGGTTGTCGTGTATGGTATAAGAAAGCAGGCTGGGGTCTGGAGAGATGGCTCAGTGGTTAAGAGCACCCTCTGCTCTTGCAGAGGACCCGGGTTCAATTTCCAGCACCCACACGGTAGCTAAGAGCCGTCTTTGGCTCCAGTTAGAGGGGAATCCGACGCCCTCTTCTGACCTCCGTGGCATTGCACAACATGGGTGCACCAACCTACATTCAGACAGTACACTCAGACACATAAAAAATAATAAATAAAAAAGAAAGAAAGCAGGCTGGGCATGGGCCAGGGGAGCAAGCCAGTAAGCAGCATTCCTCCAGGGCCTGTGCTTCAGCTCCTGCCTCCAGGTTCTTGCCCTGAGTTCCTGCCTTGGGCTCCCTCAGTGATGAACTGTGACCCAGGAGATGTAAGCGAAATAAACCCTTTCCTCCCCAAGTTAGTATTAGTCAGATTGTTTTGTCACAGCAATTGAAAAGAGACTAGAACACACCCCACGGCAGATGTACACAGAGAGAAGAGAAATGTGTAGCCCCCCGGTATAAACGGAGACAATAGGAGGGGGAAGCTATTTTCAAGCTTGGTGACAGACACACGGAAAGGAAGGGAGAGCTCAGAAAGCTCAGACATCCGTACACTGAGCAGTAACACAAAGCTGGTGGACACAGAGCGACTGACCTGACATGAAGTCCCTGTCATGCTGAATGGGTCCCTTGGCCTCTGTGCGGTAGAAGAGACATCAAGATTACCAAACCAAATAAATGTAAAGGAGGGTAGGTGAGACAGCTCAGCATGTGAAGGCACTGGCCACCAAGCCTGGCGACCTGAGCTAAATCCTCAGAACCACATGTTGGAAAGAGAGTCCCAATCCCTCCTCTCCTCTGACCTCCACAGGCGCATCTTGGCACATGTGTGTGCACACTAAAGTAAAAATAGATGTAAAATTGCAAAACGAAAAGGAGCTACTGAAAATTAAACTGTTACCTCCTCTGCAGGGCAGGGGCCTAGGAAGGCAATCCCTCTGACCCTATACAGCAGAGGCTTGTGAGTTTTGCAGGCCCTGAAGGAATGGCCTGTGTGTGGAGGCAGGGTATAGCCCACATGTCAGGAGCTCCGCAGCTGGGATCAAAGGCCTCAGGCTGAGCAGTGACATGGTGACACATCTCAATGGATTTAGCTTCATCCTGCTAGAAAGTCATCCTGGGGTGTGATTTGTTTGCTGTCTCTAGATTCTCTCAGATTAGCAAAGGAAGCATTTGAATATTCCTTTCACTTGGGGGCACAACAACAGTCTATAAAAGTAATCATCTCTCCCACGAAGAAGAGTGTCAGGAGAAAAAAATCCCACATGCCTCCAGGGGCAAAATAAATCCAAGTGTAGCTCAGACTTGGGAGTCTGGGGCTGAACTGGAAAAGACCCAGAGGTGAGGTGGTTCAAACTCTCTTGTCCAATTTGGCTGAGGACACGGGGAAAACAAGAACCCAAAGTCTGAAGACGGCTAGTGACAAGACCTCACCAGCAGTGTAGAAACTAGGAAACCATCCTTTCCAGAGAAGCCAGGGCAGAGGGTCTTTAAGAAGGTTCACGCCATTTGCAGGTGGAAAATCTTTACCCCACGTGTATAGAACGTGGTGGTTCTAGTGTGGTGTCTTTGAAAGCAAACAAAAGCTTTGCAGTCATAGTCCTGGGTTCACTTTCCAGCTGGCTCTAATTTTCACTGCTTTGTGACTTCGGGGAACTTACTTTATTTCTCTGTACTTTTGTTTCTCTATTTGTACAAAAGATTGATGAGTGGTGCACACCTGTAACCCCAGCACTTGGGAAGCAGAGGCTGGAGAATCGAGAGTTCAAGGCCAACCTTAGCTACATAGTGAGACTATGTCTTAAAAAAAAGAAAGATTGATGATGATGAATGATAATGATCTCTGAGGTTTGTAGAAGGATTCACTAATACCCTCCATGCAAAGTGCTTGCCATGTGAGCTTCTGTGCAATCAGGCAGTAGATTCTTGACTAAATGGTAGCTGCTGACATTTTTGAACCTAAGTGGTTATTAGAAATATCTGTAAACACGCATTGGCCAGAAAAGACATGGGTAAACTCCAGTCATGTGAAATTCTATCAAACATTTGTTGTTTGCTTTCCTGGATGTGTTGTTCCCCTCAACAGCTCCTCATCCCCATTTGGCACCAAAGCAAACTATAGCAGAGTTTACAAGCTTCTTCTGTCTACCAGTGATCCAAGTGGTAGTCCTGTGATCAGTGGTGTGTGTCCAGACAGGGTGAGGTTTAAGGACTGGTGGGAAAGGAGACCACAATGTCTTTACTTTCTACTGGATCCCGAGGAGAAAGTTAGAAGCTAGCTTGGGCCCATCAGAAAAGAAACCATGTTCTTGGTGATACTATTCGGTTTCTGGGTCAGTCACTACCTGAATTTACATCTGGATTTTTCTGTTAACCGAGCCAGTGAATTTCCTTCATGGTTTAAGCCGGTTTAATTTTAGCAGGGAAAAACGAAAGGGGTCACTTGTAGCCCACAGATGCGCAGGCTTCCTTGCCAAAGCCCCACTCTCCCTTCTTTTAAGTCAGGACTTTTCTGAGCACAGTTGGAATTTGTGTCATCCTTAGAAACAAGCTGTGGGTGTCCCACAGCTCCTCTAAGACTGGGTCAGGACCTGGAGTCTGTGGCTTTCAGCCCTGGTATCAGGGATGAACCCAGCTCCCACTGTGTGATGAGTGTCTCACATAATCTGGGCTTTGATCTTTTGAAGCCCTGGGTCCCCGCTGTGCAGCAAGGTGCGAGAGACAAGGCTGTCACCAGGCATCACGACAAGCTTTTGCAGGTCCTGTTCTGGCACAGAGTGTGTGGGCGATGATACCATCAAACAGAGGCAGCTATAACTGAACTTGGCTCTTTGCTGCAGTAGAAATCAAAGCCCAGCTCCTGACTCCTCTTCCCCAGAGCATTCTGTCACACCATCCAGGACAAGAGGCCATGTTATTAGCTTTAGAAAATCACCCCCAGATGTTCCTCCCTCTCTGCTGTTTGGACTGAATGCGGGCAGTCAAGCAGGCACTAGCTTGGCCCAAGGTGCACCCTCCCTGCCCCCTGAAGTCCTGATGGGATGTGGGAACTCAACAATTTCTCTGGAGCATTTTAAAGATTCCACGTGGGTTTCCATGGTAATTTTACAGAGCTGACACTCAATAGGTGTTTGTCAGATTGAATTTATCAAAAGCAAAAAGCAGGTTGGCTATTCCTATTCCTGGAAAGGATAGAAAAGTCCATAGAACATTCTTTGGATGGTCAAAAGGGTTGGTGGGAAGTTGAAGGCAGGGAAGGTGACCCTAGCAGTGCATGGAGTCCAGGTGGCTTAGCTTCAGGACTGATGACTCAGAGCTGGCCTTCTTCCCTGATCTGTGCCTTGAGAGTGACATTCTATGAGTTCCTTAGACTAGAAACAAAAGGGCAAATTTAAAAAGAGACTCCATCGGGGTGTGGTGGGGCACACTTACAATCCTAGCACTCCAGAGGCAGAGGCAAAAGGATCACCACAAGTTTAAGGCTAGCTTGGTCTACAGAGTGACTTCCTGGCTAGCCTGGGCTACAAAATTAGACTCTATCTTCAAAAAAAAAATCATTAATTAACCAGACCTAGTGATGCATCCCTTTAATCCAAGCACCCAGCAAGCAGAAGCCAGTGGATCTCTGTGAGATTGAGGCCAGCCTGGTCTCTATAGCAAGCTCCAGGCCAGCTAGGGCTACAAGGGGGCCCTGCCCCAAAACAAAATAAAACAAAAATCATAATTAACTAATTAATTAATTAATTGAAAGGATACTCCTACTGCTGCCCTATCCTGCCAGGAACAGAACGTTTGGGGTGGGGGAGCCTGCTCCCGAGCACACGTGAAGTCCTGCCCTGGGAAACAGCACCGGAGGCCCCTATGGATCCAATCCAACTAGATGATACTCAGGCTTCGCCTTTACTGGAAAATGCTTTAGAGTCTGATTAGAATTTAACAAGCAAAATAGCTGAATAAGAGCAAAAAGCAAAAAAGTGCCAGCCCGCACGGGGAATTGGTAGCACAAATGCCAGGGAACACACGAAGCGACAAGCCGCAGAGCCCTTGGAGATGGAGGATGACCCCAGTAGAAACCTAAAACTCCATGGATAGTATATGCAGAGGTTAACGTTCCTTCAGCCAGACTCCCTCCTCACCCCCCAACCCCCCCCCACAAATGCTATATGGCAAAGTAGGCCACATTGAAAATAAACTGGCTCTTTAACAGAAACATGGAATTAAACATCAATTCCAAGCCGTCCTGCCCTCTGACCCCTGAGGCTCATCAAATTCATCCATTGAAAACTTCACTCAGGGCCAAAGCTGCCTGGCAGATTCACCCAGGAAGCAACTCCCATTCCGCTCGCTAAAATCGCCACTCAGCTCCGTTAAAACTACAGACTGTCATTTTGTCAATAGGTACAGCCCATTTCTGAGGTGGGATCGATTCCAGAACAAAGTTTTGAGTGGCAGCCTCACCCCTGGAGGGTTTCCTGCTGTTTGCATCCCCCTCATGTTAATGGCAAACAAGTTCCCCATGACGGATATACTCACAATTAATATTGAAGGGACAGTTAATGATTTCAAGGCACCGCTATATAGACCTCATATTTCAAATTTAAAACTCTCCTTTCAAAGAAAGATTCATCTTCAAAGCCTAGAAATGAATGCTAATATATTAGGCAAAAGCAAGTTTTTTAACATCTCGCAAAATAAAGCAAAGAAAATTAATCTGAAGGACTCTACTCAATTGAGACAACCCTATTATCCTTGAAACACTCAGTGAGGCTCCGCACTAGAGGCCTGTCTTGTCACCCTTTGTTTCAAGGGATTTGACATCTGCAAATCACAGATTTGAAAGTGCATGATACACACATCATTGAGAGGACATCAGTCAGCAAGCACACTTAAGTATGTGTATGATTAGTGCTTTTTTATTTTTAGTCTGCTGGAGATTACAAATGAAAGTTCATAGAACACAGCTCTGCCCTCTCACAGAGACATCTTCAGACAGCTATTTGAATATTTAGTCTAAAAGAATGTTTTAAAACTTTCAAGGCAAATGGAAAAATGAACTTAATTTTGAAATTTTATAAAAACCAGTTTGGGAGCTAGAGAGATGGCTCAGCCATTAAGAGCACTTGCTAGAAGCAGGCAGATCTCTGTGAGTTCAAGGCCAGCCTGGTCTACAGAGTGAACTCCAGGCCAGTTAGGACTAAAGGGAGACCTTGTCTCAAAAATAAATAAATAAATAAATAAATAAATAAATAAATAAATAAATAAAGAGCACTTGCTGTGCATCACAGAGAAGACTTGATTCCCAGCACCCATATCAGTGGGCTCATTACTGCCTGTAACTTGAGCTTCAGGGGATCCAACGCCCTCTTCTAGCCTCCAAGGGCACCTATTCTCACATATACATACATACAGAGAGACACATAAATACTTCTTTTTAATTTTTTTTTAGTCCCAGTTTGGCCTGGAGCTCACTATGTAGACCAGGCTGGCCTTGAATTCACAGGGATCCACCTGCCTCTGCCTCCCAAGTGCTGGGATCAAAGGCGTGCGCCACCACACCCAGCTCTTTAATTTTTAAAACATAGTCACTTTGGTTCCTGAATATGGGGAAATTGCCACATATAATGGCACTTCCCCCTCTACCAGACAGAGCTAGAAAAAGTAATTTCTGGCCTCCAAAGCCAGACACATAGATGACAGAGACTAAACAATACACTAATTCCAGGCTAAATGTACAAGAACCAGAATGCACAAAGAGTATATGTCACCAAGAAATATGGACAATATACAAAGAGCTGTTCTACCAAGATATCAAAGAGAAACTATACAGACATTTAGTCAATAAAACTGCAAAGCTAGATACTGAAAATAACAATGGCAGATCAGTGTCAACTGCTAAACTGCCTAGTCCAGCTCTGAGAGCACAGAAGGACTGAGAGAACCACCCAGCCTCCCCCAGCACACACACACACACACACACACACACACACACACACACACACTGCCCAAGCTTCCTGAAGGGGTTGGAGAAAATGCTGCAATAGCTCCTCCTGTCCACCAGGGGCACTGTGAGAATATATAAGCTGATTCTCTGACCATAGAGCACCCAGCTCTAGAGGCCATTGGCTATTCTCTGTCACACCAGCCCCTCCTGTTGTTCATGTTGCTCTACTAAGGACCTTCTTATGTGGCCAACTTCTCACTGCAGAGATGAGAAGATGGAAGACAGCCTACCACGCTGAAGTTAACCAATCCACTTAACTTGGCACCCCAAAGATCCTACTAGAAACATCAAGTTTTCCCTTTCCAACTTTTCCTTGCTAGCTTCAGCTGACCCACGGAAGCTACCGGACCAACCCCAGAGAACCCAAGCCCAAAGAGTCTATTGGAGCTGTGGCAGAACCCAAGCCCAAAGAGTCTATTGGAGCTGTGGCACCTGGTAATTTAGAGACTATTGAAATGCTAGTCAATCCTGATTGCAAATCCCATAACACAAAGCAACAACTGTTTGTAACAGCCTCTCAGTGTACAGAGACCTCTGGTTCTCCAAGGTTTATGCTGACAATAAATTGCCTCACCTGCCAACCTTGGCCCAATGTCTGAATGCAGCATGGGGCTCTCAAGACCTATTACTAGCAATTAAAGAAACAGGTTAAGAGACTATGCAAATCGAGATGGATTATATAATCAAGCTCTCATAAGACCTAGTGGTTAGAGAATGAATCCGGGTTAGTTTTCTTTCTGTTTCTGTTAGCACCTTTGGAGCTGCTGGCAAATGGTCTTAGTGTTCATCTGTTCATCGGTGGTCCCTACCGCCTTCCACCTGGCCTCAGACCTCCTCTGGGTCCTAGGAGGTCAGGAACGAGGCAGTGGTTTTAGATGCATATGGACTCAGTGGCTGATGGTGGGGAATTTCAAGGCACTTGAGTGGCTCAAGTACTTAGTTTTAAATCCTCAGACCCTGCTTTCAACCAGCCTCTTCCTGCCCGCCCCTCTATAAAATCTCTAGGAAGAAGTTAGGTTTAGAAGGCAAAAGGAAGTTTCTAAACGCTGAATGGAGAGTTGCAGCCCCTTCCCCTGTGAGTTGTACAGGGAGCGATAAGACAGGGAGGGGGTAACCAATAACAGAGTCAGTGCCCAAACTATTTCTCCTGACACGCAGCCAAACTCAACATCATGATCCAGCCAGGCCATTTGAGGATGGGGCAGCAGTTCCAGCCCTGTCCCTCCACGGTCTCTACCACCCTTCTCAGACCTGCAGCAAGGAGGATGTCTCAAAATAAAAGCCTGCTATCATTGCTACATCACTCTGAGCTTTAGAAGTGACTTGGGAGTTCAGGGCAAAAATAATGCAACTTAAACATGATGTTATAAGAGCTCAGAGGACACGGTAAAATCTCCTAACAAAATGTATTTAATCCACTTCCTTCTTAAGCTAAATGTGTTCTGCAGAAGGAACAGGCCTCTAAATCCCCTTCTCCCCAGGGGTGTTCCCAGCCCAGATCTGTAGGCATTCACTCCTCCACAGTGTGCTCTGACTACTGATTACTGGGAGGTGTGGGGTGGGAGAGAGGAAATAAGATCATATTTCAATCTCAGCTACGTGGGGAGAGGACAATTCTGGGAACATCCAGGACCCAGAGGGACCCCCAGAATATGATCATTTTGGAGGGTGTCTGACCTACTAATTACCTACAAAATCCAGGGCAGGTACCTGCTCCTCCAATTAATTATTCAAAAAGGCCCAGCACAGTAGGGAATTAAAGCCAAGTATTGGGCAAAAGAGAACAGTGGCACCCTTTCCGTGCCCGTTTCCTCAGCGTGGTCTCCAAGGACCCCTCCCACTGCACACACCGAAGAGCCTTTCCCATCTCCTGGCTCAACATCCCTCCTTCCATCGCAGCCTAGGCCTTTGTGTGTAGACCTGGAAGGGACCTGTCAGAATTGGCTCAAGCAGGGGCATCACTACTGGGTGAGACCAACTGTGCCTCTCTGGATCCCAGGCCACAAGTGGAGATGAGTGAGGACCCTCAGAGTAGACAAAGCCTCGAAAGAGGAGCGTGGACCCAACCTCCACAGCACAAGAGGAGCTGGTCCACTGTGTGCCCCAAAGCTCCATCATGACAATTGGCCTTTAGGATTTTTCTGGTAAAACATTTCCAAACACAACAGTGCCCAGGCCTCATGGAGTCTCGGTATGATCATCCTTGTTTTAAGTCCTTGCCTCCAGGACTCCTTGGTGCACAGCCACGCACAAAGTCCTCCTGTGATTGCTACACATGGCCAGGATACCTCTAAGCCAAGGTCAGGAACCACAGCCCTTGTGTTAGTCACTTTTCTAGCTACTATGACAAAATTCCTGACAATAAAAACAAGTAAGGAAAGAGGGTTTATTCTGGCTCACAGTTCGAGGGTACAGTCCATAGCAGCAGGGAAATCCCGGCAGCAAGAGTTGAGGCACTTGGTCATGGCGTGCGTACAGTCAGTCAGGAGGCAGAGAGAGGTGGATGCTGGGGCTCAGCTCACTTTCTCCTTTTTATTCAGTCCAGGATCCCATCCTGGAGAATGGTGCTGCCCACATTTGCATGCATCTTCCCCCTTCGATTGGCCTGATCTAGAAATTCCTTCATAGACCTGCCCAGAGGTTTGTTTCCTAGGAGACTCTACATCTTGTCAAGTTCACAGGATTAACCATCACAGCCCTCTCCCTTCCAGTGACACAGCCAGCTGTCCACTATGGACCACTCTACACTCACTACCAAAAATACCTGGCTGTCTCCACCCTTGTCCTCCCAACTCCCAGCCTCTACCGGCCCCTGGGCATCCGCCCTATGCATCCCCCCCTGCCTGGATCTTTATTACACAGTTGACCCAGCTGAGCCCCACACCAGCTCCTGAGGTTTTCCCTTCCTCCAGGGTCTTTCCTGCCAACCATGCTTGTCCCAACAGTTCTTATCCACAGCTCTCTGACTCTGGGGTGGCCCCAGGAGGCTGGCCATAGCCCTCACTTTCTCCTGTCTAACATTCCTGAAAAGTAACACCCATTCATCAAAGCCAAGGCTTAGGTGTGTATTTCAGAGCCGTTTGTCATCCTAGTGGCCTGGTTATCAACGTCCTATTCTGTAAGTATCTTCTTCCAAGAGTAAGAGTAAGAACTGTTTCTTGTCGCTACCTGAGGAAATTGTAAAATACTAGGAATCCATGGAACAGTTGTCAACTCTGGCTTTGGAGTGCTCTATCGAGTGGGAATTAAATGCTTGCTTCATCTAGCCATATTGAGCAGCCAAGATTGCCACGGCCAGTCATTAGAGAGACAGATGCTCCCCTCTTCACTGGGGTGGCTTCGGTGAGAGGCACAAACTCTGGTGGCAGATGGAGGGGGAGGGAAGCAGGATAATCATAAACAAACTGGAATTATTGACTGTCTGAGAGGTGTTGGGCAAAATAGACTGCAAGCAGGATAAATAGTGCTTTCACAAAATGTTTTCATGAGATGCCACTGCCATTTCTCCTTCCTCCGCCCAAAGCTATCTTTGAGAGGCACGTAGACCACCTGTTTCCACTGAACGCTGTTTGGAGTAGAGTGTGGGCTTGGGATCTTCAGCTCATAAAGTCTGGCGGGGTCAGTTGCTAATGGAATCAAACAAAGGAAGGCTCACGGGCAGGTCAGTGATGTCCAACTTTCTTCCTCATCTCTGCCGCTAATGGAGCCTCGAGTCTCCAGACGTGGCAAAGGCTGTGAAACGCTGCCTGTCACTGTGCAAGTTGCATCCTCTCGGGCACACTCCAAGATGGCTGTCCACCTGAGATGCTGAGCCAAGGAAGGGAGGCGGAAAGGAGCGAGGGGCACTGACTGGTAAACAGAATGGGACCAACACTGCGAACTGAAGGAATATCCGTCTCCCACTCCAAAGTGCCCCCCGCACCAGCTAACAACGAACCCAGCACCCCTATCGGCCCAGTCAGACATGGGGAGCCGGGGGAGACTGATGCTGTGGTTTTCCCATAACCATTGACTATGACCCCTCTGCTCAGAAAATATTTGCTTTCCAAGAATTAATAGGAAGTAACAAATAGAGAGGTCGGGGGCTCCTCCAGTGTATATGTAACAGTGACTGTTGGTATTTGGGTATCAGGGTCTGTGGGCCAGTGCTGTCTCCACAGATACCCCAGAATGCAACACGGAAAAGCCACCATAGCCTGGAGCCCACAGGCACTTTTCTGACCTTCTGATTAAACCATGGGTGTGAGGTGACGGCCTCCTTTCTTTGTGTAGATGCATGTGTTGATTCAATGAAGACACAAAGGAACAGGCGCTCTGTCTGGCTCTCTCAGAATTAACCAGAATGGTCCTTAAGAAGGAAAACTGCTCCAAGATGCACCAGCTTCCTTCCTAGAACCAGAAAAATCACATGCATTTTAACAACACGAAGAACCGGCAGCTTTCACCTCAAAGGGAATAAGAGTGAGTTTTATTCTAGAGCCAAATATGAGTGATCCCGCCCCTGGAAACACAGATATAGGGTTGTGCCCAAATCCCATTTTAACAGTTTTATGAGGTTTTTATAATAATAGAACAAAGTAAATCATAAATCAAGACACATATTGGTGGAAACTGGGCTAGAGAGATGGCTGAGTGATTAAGAGTGGATATTGTTCTTGTAGAGGACTTGAGTGCAGTTCCCAATAGCTATGTCCATGAATGTTGGGCAGTTCACAACTACCAATAACTCTAGCTCCAGGGGATCAAATGGCCTCTTCTGGGCTCCACGGACACCTGCACTCCTGTGTACATAGCCATAAATGCACACGTAATTTAAAAATATCATAGCATCTTTAAATAAATTTCATATGTATATGGAAGCATCAGGTACGTAGGTAGGTAGTAGGTAGGCAGGCCAAATTAAACTAGGAAAATCCCCCTAATGGGCCTTAGACACCATCTGATGACATTCTTGGCATGGTGGTTTGCTGGTCTGTTTGTACAGGATATTCTGAAAGAATTTACTGATGGTCACAAGAATGTTAGTTGAACACAGAGGAGGGTACTAAATAGGTATTTAGGGGGACTGGGGTAGCCAAGACAATGTGGCTTTGGACCTGTAACCTCCCAGCTCTCCATAATCACTGAAGTTCTGATCAGTCAATATAGACTTGTGGCTTTTGTCCAGGAACCTTAGATGATGGAAGTTCATAATTCAGAGCAGAAGTCACAGGCCGGAGATCCTGTGTCATACTCCTAGGCCACAGACTAAGGGGCAGCCTTTCTCCTGTTCTGTGGTCAGCATGGGGGGACAGCTGTCTGGAGGGGCTACTTGGTGCCTTTGTATAAGGAAATGAGAACCAATCCTGACCCACACAAACCAGGTGGGCACAAGGCAACTGGCAGGCAAGGTTGCTTCTGACCAGTGATGCTCCATCCATGTTACTCAGGAGTTTGTTTCCAATTTCCTATAAATAAAGGAGATTGGGATCTGAGAGTCCTTTCTTTCAAAAGACTCACAATGCCCAGCTCCCCCACCAAAATGGCTACCCAGTCAGATGAACATTTGTACAGACTAGTAAGTTTAGCCAGGAGGCCATCATCCCAGTGACTGGCATGGAGAGCCAACCGGGCCCAGTCATCTGTAGCACCCAATAACCCTTTGACCCTGCAATTATCCCTTATCTCCCCTGGGCCTGTGTGTCTGCATATGTATATAGGTGTGGACCACACATCATATCTGTGACTGGCGGTAACCAACCTTTACCCATCCACCCTATGGCATCGGACAAGAAGGAGCTGACTGCTAAGCCTATGATACAGAAAATCAAAGCCTGGTTAGGCTTTGCATTCAAACAAACCTGAGTTCAAATCTTAGCTATGCCCCTTAAATTCCCTGAGCTGTGACTTCCATCTTTATAAATGGGGGTATAATAGTTGGTCTTTATTGTTAACTTAATGGGATTAGACTCACCATGGAAACACCATGGGTGTGATTATGTGCATATTTCTAGAAAGGTTCAATTTGGATGGAAAACCCAGGCTGAGTGTGGGTGAAAAGGGAAGAGCCAAAGAGTTTAGGGGTCTCACCACCAAACCTGACTCTTTTACTTCAATCCCCAGGACCTACATGGTAGAAAGAGAAAGCCATCTCCACAAATTGTCCTCTGGCCTTCATGAGTACACACACACACACACACACACACGTACATGAATTGTCCTCTGGCCTTCATGAGTACACACACACACACATACATGAATTGTCCTCTGGCCTTCATGAGTACACACACACAATTAAAAAAAAAAATTTTAATGAGAAACAAGCGTAGCACCAGCATTCAGCCCACTCTGTGCCCTGTTTACTGTTGCAAGGTGACCAAGCTCCCTCACCCTTCTGCCACTGTCCATTCCCCATCATGATAGACTATACCCTGGAACTGTGAGCCTAAATGAATCCTTCCTTAAATTGCTTTTGTCTGGATCTTCTGTCACAGCACCGAAGAAAATAACTAATAAGGGGAAGAGGAGAATGCAGTAAGTTTTCAATTCACCATCCTGGAGCCAGGCAGGAAGTCCCTGTGCTGACCTTGAGGGTAAGCCGACCCACTGTGCCCTGCCAACAGAGCAGACAATGTCTGCATGGCTCACAGAGGACCTAGAAACAGACAGGAGGGTTAGACTTATAAATCAATCAGCCAACCTCTGGCAACTAGACTCTCATAATAGTGTAAAAAATTAGTGAAGAAATAAATATGTTATCATCTGTTGTCTTAGTCATAATGAATTTTATTAGAAGGAATAATATCCTTAAAATAGAACTGATAAAAGTTAAAATTTCACGTTGAGCAATCTGAGATACATATATAAATTTAGCAAGAATGAGAGAGGGCTGTGAGAGATCAAACTTTCCTGATAAAATTTCAATCTGCAAATATTTGTCCAGGAAAATTGGATTTTCTAGAAACAATGGTCACAAAAGAAGACTCACAATGGCAGAAATTATAATGGATACAATTTAATTGATGTATTAAATCTTCTCTGTATAATTTACAGAAAATGGAATTAAATTCTTTGGAATCATTTTAGTAAAATAAAAGTCTTGGAAATAAGTTTACTAGACAGGTTGAGAAACTGATCAAGGAGTTAGGCAGGCTTCATGAAACTCACTTCAGAAATTCTATACTGACCTACATGGGCCCCTTGTCCAAGATACCAGGATCGCAGCATCCCCGTGACCGGTCCACGCTGGTGCCAGGCGCTCCGTGGCCACTGGAAGGCAGCATCCTGAGCCCAGCGGAGCTCAGGCTCAGTCAACACAGGGCCCTACTTGATTCTGTTGTAACTTCAGAGCCCACAATTCAAGATGGGTACTTCCGACATGTGTTCATGTCTCTAGTATTCCTGCCTACCACCGGTTCTTAGCCATTCCTTCCAGTGTCTTCCTACCCTCAGCCAAATCTGAAGACGCTTCTGCCTCGGCTCCTTCACGGCATGACCTA
Organism: Rhizomys pruinosus; assembly: GCA_009823505.1. Lineage (NCBI taxonomy): Eukaryota > Metazoa > Chordata > Mammalia > Rodentia > Spalacidae > Rhizomys > Rhizomys pruinosus. Next base: position 3,156,136 of record VZQC01004414.1, read on the forward strand.
CCTCCTACCTGCCTTCCAACTGTAGATGTCATTTCTCCTCAAAGTCTCCTGGGCCCCCATCTCCCTGTCATCCAGTCCTTGTTTCCTATAAACTCCTCCTGTCAAGGTCACCAACAACTTCTATGTCACCAAACCTAATGAAAATTCCTAGACTTCCTGGGCATGGTGGTGCACGCCTTTAATCCCAGCACTTGGGAGGCAGAAGCAGGTGGATCTCTGTGAGTTCAAGGCCAGCCTGGTCTACATAGTGAGTTCCAGGCCAGCTGGGACTAAAAGGAGACCCTGTCTCAAAAGACCAAAAAAAAAAAAAAAAAAAAAATTCCCAGACTGCCTCTGTACCCATCACTCTCTCCTTCTGGTAACCATTTCTTCCAAAATTCCACATAAGCCTTGAGCGACACAGCCCTTGTCAGCCAAGGCTAGGTCCCAGAAAGGAATGCATTTGTTTCATTTGTTTTGTTTTTGTTTGCAGTGCCGGAGATTGGTCCTTAGGCCTCATGCACGCTGCACATGTACTTGACCACTAGCCTACATCCCTAGTCCTCCTTTTATATATTTTTAAATTAATTTTATTTCTGTATGTGTATGAATGTTCTGTCTGCATGCAAGTTTGTGCACCCGTGTCGTGCAATGCCACGGAGGTCAGAAGAGGGTGTCGGATTCCCCTGGAACTGGAGTTCTCCTGGAATTGGAGTTTCAGACGGTTCTCGGCTGCCATGTGGGTGCTGGGGATTGAACCCGGGTCCTCTGTAAGAGCGGTCGGTGCTCTTAACCGCTACGCCATCTCTCCAGCCCCCTCCTTTTATATTTTAAGACAAGGTCTCAGTACATTGCCCAGGTTAGCCTTGAACTTATGATGCTTCTACCTCAGCCTTCTGAGTAGCTGAAATTACAGGTCTCCAGACCAGACTGTTAATAAACTTTTTAAAAAAATATTTGTTCTTGTGCTGGGCATGGCAGCACATGCCTTTAATCCCAGCCCCCGGAAGGCAGAGGCAGGTGGATGTCTGTGAGTTCAAGGCCAGCTGGGACTAAAGAAAGACCCTGTCTCAAAAAATTATTAAAAAAATTTGTTCTTAATTAATGTATGGTGGGGTGGGGTATGCACATGTGAATGCAGTTAGGCCGTTAAGAAGGTGTCATATATCCTGAAGCTGGAGTTACAGCAGTTGTGGACTGCCTGACCTGGGTACTGGGAACTGAGTTCAGGTCCTCTGCAAGACAGTATTCACTCTTAACCACTATGCTATCTCTCCAGCCCCCAATAAGGGTTTAAACTCACCCCACTAAGAAGCAAAGGCCTGGCCAGGCACCTGACAGGCAAGAGGAAAGCTGGCTGGCCAGTGTACCTGAGAGAATACTTTTATAGAGGAAGAAACGAGAGGCGAAAGGCAGATCAGTGCTCCCATGTGACATGAGAGGAACGAAAGCCAAGAACCCCACTCTGCACATACCTCAGACTCTGCCACCACCTCGCCGTAGAAGCTCAACCTTGAGGAAATGCTTCGCATCTTCGAGGTCTGGAGTCTTCAGACTGTGTTTCTGTATTACTTTCCTGCTACCATTGTGTCTGACCACCACAAGCTTAGAGGTTTAAACACCAGTTTATGTTCTTAACAGTTTCAGAGGTCAGAACAAGAGATGAGTCTCGTGAGGCTGCAGCGAGTGTCACCAGGACTGCGCCTTCTTCGTGTGAGGAGTGTCTCCTTCCTTCTTTAGCCTCTGAAGTCTGCTTACATTCTTCGGCTCCTGGCCCCTTCCTCCAACTTCAAAGCCAGCAGTGCATCCACCTCTCTGCCCAGGTCTTCCTCCATTCTCGCAGAGCCTTCTTCCCTCAGACCCTTCCTGGACCCCTCTCAGAATGGCCCTTGTGACTCTATCACCCTCCCCAGACCATGACTGATAATTTCCCCATCTCAAGATCATTAAGTTAATCACATGTGTCAAGTTCTCTTTGCCATGGAAGGTGACATGATCTCAGATTCTGAGAACTGAGACAAGGACATCTCAAGGTCAATCTCCATTATTCAGCTCACCACAGTCTTGAGAAGGACACTTGCCAATGCCAAGTTCTTGCTCTCTAAACATCATCATGTTCATCTCCGAAATGTGATCTGTCATCATTTACCTGTGTGTTTCCTCCCTCTTCCCACAGTGGGCAGAGGACACTGCCTTGCCCACTGGTGTTGGGCTCAGCCTGTGACTAGCTGCCTCACTGGAAGTCTAGCAGCAGAGACATGAGCCTTAAATATGTTTACCTGGTTCAGAATCCCCTATGAGAAGAACCCACCCTGCTGCCTGCTGCACCCCAAGCTGAGGCACAGAAGCACTAGGAACACAGCTAAGTCCAGCCTGGAGCTCGGACTGATCCCCACAACTGTCCAGCCCAGTGAGACTTGGTTAAAAACACTCATCCAGATGGCTTACTTTAACTCAGTAGTGAACATATTATCATTTCAGTCTAACTCAATATAATACGTATTATGAGAGCTGGGTGTGGTGGCGTTCGCCTTTAATCCCAGCACTGGGGAGGAAGAGGTGGGCGGATGGATCTCTGTGAGTTCAAGGACAACCCGGTCTACAGAGTGAGTTCTAGGCCAGCTGAAACTACAAGGAAACAAAAATTAAAAAAAAATGTATTATGACAAATTTTATATCCATTTTTCCTTATTAAGTCTTCAATTTCCAGTGTGTTTCATGCTTGCAATTAGACTTGGTCAGGCCAAGATACACTTTAGCGATTCATAGCCCTGGTGGGTGGTGGTTACGGTAAGGGAGGATGCGGGTCTAACCCCTGGCTTCTTTCCTCCTTACCTACACTCTGAGAAATCAGGGAAAGCCTGCCAGTGTGTTGTGTGGGTTTGCTGAGCTGATGGAGCCTGGCGACACCACCCTTAGGGAGCACTCAGCAGGGTGGGGAGGATGGTATATTAGTTACCTTTCTGTTGCTGTGATAAAATACCATGACCAGAAGCCACTTAAAGAAATAACCCTTATTTGGGCTTCCAGATTCGGAAGGACTGTCCCTCATGGTGGGTGAGGCCTGGCAGCAAGTGGCTGGAACAGGAAGCTGACACGTCATATTTCAACTGCGCATGCGTGTGCACACAGGAAGCAGAGAGCAAACAGGAAGTGGTGTGGCATCATGAACTCTCAAAACTTACCTCCATTTGAATACCTTCTTGAGCAAGGCAACACTTCCTAAAGGTTCCATACCTCCCCCCAAAGTGCCACCAACAGGAACCAAGTGTTCGAACACATGCCTATGGGGGACGTTTCTTATACAGACCATCACAAATGGCTAGGGCTCAGCGCTGACTCTTGACAGATGCATGGAAGGATTGGGAAGCAGGACAAGGCCTGGAGGCCTTGGGTGGAGAGGCTAGCTGGCTCAGGAAGTGACCTTCACAGGCTGAAGCAGGAAGACTGTTGAATGAAGACTCCCAAGTCAGTGTGGTCTATATAGAGAGTTCCAGGCCAGGCATGGCTACACAGTAAGACCCTGTCTCAAAAAAAAAAGAAAGAAAGAAAGGCTGAAGAGATGGCTTTGTGACAGTTAATAACTGTCCATAACTCCAGGGGGTCTGTCACCCTCTTCTGACCTCCATGGGCACTGCACAACATGGGTACACTTACATACATGCAGGCAATACACTCACACACATAAAATTAAAATAATAACTAAAATATTTTAAAGGGGGTGGCTGGAGAGACGACTTTCACAAAAATCTGAAGGTTGCAGTCAAGAAGCAGCAATTTCACATATGTGTAATATAAAACACAGCTAATGCTGACATGCTCAGCCTGCAAGGAGTTCAAATTGGAGAGCATGACTCATCTGAGGGGCCATCAAATCTCAATGCTAAGGCTCAAGGGCAACCTGCAGACCCACAAGCACCAGTCCAACAATTCATTATACATATATATATATATATATACATATATATATGTGTGTATATATATACACATATATATATATATATGTGTGTGTGTGTGTGTGTGTGTATACATATATGTTACGTACTTGGTGTTAATTTACAGTTGGTTATCCTACGTCATTCTCAGTCAGGAACATAGTGTCATATTTGGCTTTATTTCCTCTGATTAAAAAAAAAATCTGCCTGCCAATGTCTATGACAAGCCCACTATGGACCAAATGATGGTCAAAAACAATGATTTGGAGTCAGCACATTTGACCCTGGCAGGTTAAGAATGGGTGTATCAGGGCTGGAGAGAAGGCTCACTAGCTAAGCAGCCACATGGCAGCTAACAACTATCTGTAACTCCAGTTCCAGGGGATCTGACGCCTACCTCTGACCTCCAAGGACATTGCACAACACAGGTGTACCCATGTAGGTAGGTATGCTTCTGTTGTGCAATGCCCATGGAAGTCAGAAGAAGGCATAAGAACCCCTGGAACTGGAGTTACAGATGGCTTTAGCCACCATGTGGGTGCTGGGAATTGAACCTGGGTCCTCTGTGAGAGCAGTCAGTGCTCTTAACCACTGAGCCATCTCTCCAGCCCCTCGCTGGTATTTTGTTACTATTTAAGTACTCTTATCATCAATGGTCAGAAAATATTTTTAAATAGATTGTTTTTTAAGTATTAACAAAAAATATAAAAATATCTTTAGAGTAACAATAAGGAGAAAAAAATTAAATGGGAGATAGAACTTAAACAAAACAATCACCACATTTATAGTAGTGTGTGAAAAGTTTTAAATTCATGTTTCTGTAGAAACTCTGCTCCCTGAATAAAAGATGCCACTTCTACCCCAAATAATTATAAATTCAATGCAGATTCATTATAATCCCAAAGGGTATTTGCAACATATGTCTACAAGTAATTGATATTCTTAGTAAATAAAAAGTCCTTACAGTCAATAAGAAAAGACAGATATTTCGTGTTAGTGATCTATGGCTGTAATACTGCTCACCCCCAAGTTTAGGAGCTTGAAACAATAAACAAGTTATTTCACACAGTTCTGTCTAAACTCTGGGAGGAGCTTAGCTGGGGGTCTGGCTCAGGTCACCCTTAAGTCTGGAGCTAAAGGAAGACAGTGCCGCCATCTGCAGGCATGGCCAGCTGGCAGGCTAGTGACCTCACTTCCTCTTCCTGTGACCCTCACTTCACCTCACAATATGGCAATGGTTGTCCCCTGGACCAAAAGACACTAGAAAATGGAAACTTCAGTGTATTTATGTCCAGGACTTAGAAGTCACACTTCATTTCTTCCACCACACTCTTCTTCAGGGGTCAGTTACTGGGGAGATGTCTCAGTAGGTGAAGAACTTGCTGTGCAAGTGTGAAGCCTGAGCTTGGATCCTCAGGACCCAGGTAAGGCCAGAGTGGTAGCAGGCATCTGTAATCCCAGTGCTTCTACACTGAGACTGAAGGCAGAGACACGAGAGTCTCCAGAAGCCCACAGGCCAGCCAGCCTGGCGTGCGCAGCACTGAGTGACAAAGAGACTCTGTCTCAAACAAGGCTGAAGGTGAAGACTGACAGCCAAAGTTGTACTCTGATCTCCATATGCAAGCTGTGGCACACACACACACACCATACCACACCACACACACACACATATGCCATAACACACACACACACACACACACACACACATACACACACACACACACACACACACATACACAGATTGGGAGGAGGAGCTAAATTACTAAATCTAACCCACATTCAAGGGGATTTGAATTGAACTCCACCTTTCAAATGGAAGAAGAATGTCAAAGAGTGTGAAGACATATTTAAAAACCACCACACACTCCAAGAAGAAAATGAGCAAAAGGTATAAATGGGAAACTCAGAAAAGCATGTGTAAAGTTGCAGCTTGCTAATACCAAAGAGACGCAAATTAAGCCACAGACACCATCAAGGTGGCAAAGACTTGAAGTAAACACTGCAGACCACAAGATGGGCCGTGGTGTGCACACGGTGACAGCACACGTGGTGTGCACACGGTGACAGCACACGTGGTGTGCACACGGTGACAGCACACTTGGTGTGCACACGGTGACAGCACACTTGGTGTGCACTCGGTGACAGCACACTTGGTGTGCACACGGTGACAGCACACTTGGTGTGCACACGGTGACAGCACACTTGGGCACCTCCTTTCCAGAAACTGTGGTCAGTCATGTTAATAACCCTCCTTAGAGGCTGCCTTTGACCTTGCCATTCTAGTCCAGAAATGTATCCTAATCCCCCCAACACACACACACACACACACACACACACACACACACACACGAGCTATCAGAAACATGCTCAGATTTACTTGTGAAGCTATGCACTGTATCAGTATTGATATTAGAAAAAATTTGTAGCCAAGTGCGGTGACACCAGTCTGTAATACCAGCAGTCAGGAGGGTGAAGCAGGAAGACTGTTGAAGGTTCCAAGTCAGTGTGATCTACACAGAGTTCTAGGCCGGGCATGGCTACACAGTGAGACCCTGTCTCAAAAAAAAAAAAAAGGCCGAAGAGATGGCTCTGTGGCTAAGAGCCCTAGCTGCTCTTGCAGAGGACCCAAGTTTGATTCCCAGTACTGGCATGGTGGTTAACAACCATCCATAACTCCAGGTTCCAGGGATCTGTCACCCTCTTCTGACCTCTGTAGGTACCGCACAACAAGGGTACACTTACATACATGCAGGCAATACACTCACACACATAAAATTAAAATAATAACTAAAATATTTTTAAAGGGCAGGGGGTGGCTGGAGAGATGACTCAGCAGTTAAGTTCCCAGCCCCCAGATAAGTAGCTCACAACCACCTGTCACTCCAGCTCCAGAGGATTTAATGCCTTCTTCTTCTGGCCCCACACACATACATACATGCACGCACACACACATACACACACACACACACACACAAATTTGTTTTTTAAAATCTCAAATACAAGACAGCCTGTTAATAACCACAAAGTGTAACAATAATAGAGTGTAGCATTATGCAATATATACAAGTATTGAACCATGAAAGTTAGTGAAATTTTCTTTAAATGTACAAAGGTTGTGGACAACATACTTCTATTTCTCTGATTCTCAGATGATGCAGCTGAGGTACCAGAGCGTGCTGAACAAACTCAGATGGTGCCACTAGGCATTTTAAATCCTGGGAGACACAGAACTGTCTCACACTGTTGGGCGTGGTGTGAGCTGCTGTTGTGATAGGGTTGACACTGTCACTGGTGACCGATGCTACCTTCTCATGTAGGCAAAATGAATGGTCAATTTTGTTTGTTTCCCATCGTGCTTTCTTATTTAAAGGGATGGCGAAGGGGCTGGAGAGATGACTCAGCAGTTAAGACCACTTACTGCTCTGGAAGAACACTTGGGTTTTGTTCCTAGCACCCACATGGCAGCTCACAACCATCCAAAACTCCAGTTCCAGGGAATCTTGACACCCTCTTTGGACCTCCATGGGAATTATACACATGGATGCATGCACTTACATGCAGGAAAAACACTCATACACATAAAATAAAAATAAATTTAAAAAGATTAAAAATCAAAAGTCCACTTACTGTTCTTCCAGAACATACAAGTTTGACTTCTAACACCTTGTTGAGTGGGTCACAGTTACCTGTTCAATTCCAGGGGATCAGATGCCCTCTGGCTTCCACAAGTACTGCACACACATGGCATATACACATTTGGACACACAGACATACACCTTACAAAAAAAAGGTGACAGAAAGAGTAACATTGCGTTTGTGGATGTAGAAAGTCCAGGGGGGCTCAGCCCCAGCGAGCATGGGCTGGCGGGGGCCACGAGGAGAACAGCAGTCTGTCACGGCTGTGTCCTAAGGAGGAGCCAGGCTTCAGGGAGGTGACATCACCTCATGGACATCAGAATGGCTTGCACTAGATACAATCCTCTGGGTGGTGAATGGAAGCCACAGAGTGACAGGCTGTCAGGAGGCCCTAGGTATCCAGCCATTATGGTAACAGGAGAAGGATTGTGGGATTGCAGATGGGCTCCCATGTTGGACAATAGATAGGAAGGATAGCTTATTGAGTAATTGCATACCAACAGGCCAGCAGGCCAATCAGTAACTGGAGTATCATTCACGGAGCAGTGCGATATGCATCATAGTATAAATCATCACATGCGGTTTGAGCTCCTGAGAAGCTGGCTGGAGAAGCAGGGTTGCCCACCCACTTTGCATCCGAGCTTTCTTGTCTCAAAGTATCCTCCAAGAACCTTTTTCTGGGGATGAGCTGCCCCCATCTCTATGACAGAAAGGAAAGAGAACACCAAAAGAGCCCAAGAGTAACAGCACTGTGCCCTTGAGAGCAGCTGGAATGTGAACCATTTCCAGCAGAGGTTAAGATCGCTTTTCCATGATAGAACACGCCTGCAGAGGGAAAGAGAAGCCACAAGTGCAGTCACAGGAAGCTCAGCCATAAAGTTCAGCTGGGAACTCCAGCTGAGGCCTTCATGGGGCGTCTTCAGCTCCATATGGTGGGGTGTCTGTAAGCCTCCGGTTTGATGATGTCACCCTTCTGCTGTTATTTGTTCTTCTACCCGGAAGCCTCACCTGAGGGGACATTGCTCTGCCTGGAACTCACTCTCTTTCCTGGGAACTCCAGCTGAGGCCTTAAAGGGGCTTCCCTAGCGGATTCCTGATGGGTGTTCCGAGTGTGGGATTTGATGACGTTTCATTATCTGTCTAACTGCCCTTACTGTTTGTTCCTTTACTTTGGCTTGCTGTATACTTCATAAACTCATGCATTCAAAACCAGAAACATGGCTATTGTAGGTCATTCTCTGGACCACACAGAACAGTAGTGCGATGGAGGGGTCTCCATGTGAGTTGCTTTGTGTGCAGCTTTCTGGGATGTAACCCTGCCATGTGATGGGGGCGGGGGAGGGGGGCAGTCAAGATTGGCCAGTGAAAAGTTCTGGAAAATAAGCAGGCGCTGCAGTGCATAGCACTACAATCAGAGCCGTGAAAACTGGGTTCATACAAATAAAGGGGGATGCAAATAAGGTTGCATGAAAGTTCCCTCCAGGTCAAACGGTTGTCATCGAGTACCTGACCTGGCAGTTTGGAATTCCTGGACCGCATTCATGAAAATTCCCTAATGGAGACAAACCGAATTTTCTGATCTCTTCTTAATAACCAAATGATCCCCATCCTCCCAGTCTCAACATGGAAAAAGACAGAGCCTCCCTTCTCTGGGAACCTCTCATGGGCCAGTGATGCCCCTGGGGTGCCCTGTCTATGCCCTCTACAACACTACAAAGGGACGTGAGACACTGAAGCTAAGTGTGTTTCCACCGATGTATCATACCAGGGAGTTGGTACCTCCCTTTAGGTGCGCGGCAGTGAAATCTCCATGTAAGGGAGATGTAGGAGGCTCTATGTCCCTTGTCTGCTCCAAATTCAATTCTACATCATGGATTCCGGCTTTTCAAAACAAAAGCCAGTAAGCTGGGAAAGGGACCTGTGTCTGCAGCTTGGCCCTGTGGGTCCCACCAAGGCAACAAAGCCCTGAGCTCCCTGCCTGGGAGAATGGGAAAAAGTAAAGAGAAATAAAGAAAAGAAAGAAAGAAAGGGGGGGGGGATGAGTGTCCCAAGATACGATTCAGCCCAGGGCAGTATTTATTCAGCTATGATATGTTAGCAAGCCAGAAGTAGGTGTTTCACCCACTGGCCTTCAGATTCAAGTCACACCAGAAACATAGAACAGCATGGCAGGCTCCAGCCAGGACATGTGGACAACTGACCTTCAGGCCCAGCATGGTGGAAGCTCTTTTGTCCACCATCCTCTTAGTGCTGAGCCGTAATTGATCACCTCAGCAAATCAAAGCAGGAGAACCTTCCAGAGCTCTGTACTAACCAAACCAGCTGTGTCATGAAATATGAGCTTGTGAAGTTTCCCATTTTGTATGATTCTGACATTTCTTGCAATATGATTAAAATATAATAAGATCAAATAGAAAATACTATTTGCTCAATCACCTCCAAACCTAACACAGTCAATAGTCCAATTCCAGCCAGGAAGAAGTCATTTCCTAGACTCCATAAAGAAACCTGCATTTAAATTTCATGTTCTCACTGTTACTGTGAAAAATTACATGTTTTAAATATAGGACAAATACAGGCCAGGCCAATTCTTGTTATAATAAATTTTATTCCAACATTCTCAGTAAATAAAATTTCCAGGTCCTATCCAATGGATGGCTGCTTCAAGGTTCATTCAATAATACATATTCCATTCCAAATAATGATTTGTTCATTTCCTTTGAAGTCTAATTCAAGCCCTATTTCCCCTGAGACGGCCTGGGTTCCCAGCTATCGTTTCCTCCTTCCATACTTTTCAGAACACAAAAAGCCTTCAGCTGTGTATTCTTTCCCTTCCCACCTTGAGTGGGCAGCTGCTTAGGGTCAAAGAACCTTCTTCTTCTCTTTCTTGAACATCTTCCACTGACTTAGATTCCTGGGTACCCAGCCATGGTTAGACAGAAGGCAGGTGCTTGACAGTTATTTGTTGATTGAAAGAGCCCGTAATGATGGCATTTGACCTATGGCAGGCTTTCCACCCATCCATCTCCCATGCTGCTACAGTCCCCAACACACCAGTCATTTCTAGTGAAGACATTTTGTTATCCTCAGAGACTGCAAGACACACAGTCATTTTACACACTGTCAGCTCCATCTATTAATTTTCTTACTGTCAGAGACAGTTAAGGGAGCCTTTGTGGAAATGTCTGAGGATTTGTAAAATGGAAGTCTGTTTGTTTGGCTTCCCCTGATGTGCAGGCTTAGGAACTATGCAATCATAAGTACCAGGGTAGGCTCTACGGCTTACACAAAATTGACTCTGGGAGGCAAGAATACAGCTCAGAAACAGCGTTTTCCCAGGGCCCTGGTGGTTTTGAGTCTACAGACTGTTTGAAGAGCAAACCTAAATCTTCAAGGCGGATTCTTCTAGAGCTAGACCATCTTTAACTCCTAACAAACCACAGGTCAGACTAGCCTGTAGTCGGAAGTGTCCGACAGTGCAAAGAGGACCTCTCCGTGCTTTTAAAGGGAATGTCTGAGACCAGACCAAGCAGGTACCCAGCCAAGATGCCAACCTTTGGGCACAGCCTGGATCTCTTAAGCAGAGGGGGAATCCTCTAGTCCAGAGAGCAAGCTCTGGTAGACCATGTGATCAACATGCAACAGCCCTGAGCAAAAGATCCTGGAATTTGGAAGAGGAAGGTCCCTAAAAAGACAAGCAGGGTGTTCTTACCAGACCAGGAAATGGTGTGATTTGAACTTCCCAGGAGTGAATCTCCCCATATTCTTGTGTTTGAATGTCTGGTCCCATGCTGGCATTGTTCTGGAAGGTTGTGGAATCTTTATGAGGTGGAGCCTCACTGGAGGAGGTGAGTCATTAGGGGCCGGCCTTGAGGCTCCATAGCCCTGCCCACTTTCTGTTTGCTCTGGTTCCTGGAGGATGCAAAGTGACCAGCTCCTACTACGTGTCTTCCCCCACCATGATGGACTGTAGTGTCCCCTCCAACTGTGAGCCAGAACAAGCCTTTCCTTGTCAGAGCAACAAGAAAAGCAGCCAGCACAGCACCTGAGCTCAAGAACCTCCTCACATGCGGCCTCCTGGCTGCTCTGGCCCTGGGTCATAGACTCAGTTTGAATTGTGACTTCTAGAACTAAGATGTTCCTTAGAAACTCATTTGTCTGGGTCCCATGTATTAGAAAGTGCTCAATTCAAGAGTCAGCAAAGCCTATGCAAATGGGCTTGAACAATAAAGGGGACCCATCTATTCAGAAAGTTGGGCTTCAATTCCTTGTGAGTGTCTCTGCTCTGCTGGCCCACATATGCTGTTTGTCTTCAAATCAGCTCCCTCAGGACCACAAAATGGCTGCCAACAGCTGCGAGGATTCCCTTTTTACCTCTACACAGAAAGAGGATGCCATTTCTTGAAGCACTGAATTCAGTCCCTATGCTTTTTTTCCTCGTAGGACTGACTATCTCTCTACTAATATGGAGTAGGAATCCCTTACCCCTTTGGTCCAGTCAGGGCCACCACAGCACGAGGCTACCAGACACGTAGGGGATTGTGGGGCGGGATGCAGGAAGAGCACCACAATGCCCATTTCTTCTTGTTTCTGAGCAGGAAAGTCTAGACCCTCAAACCCTGTGCTGTTCCTGCTGTCTTGTCCCTGGGAAAAGGCTTCAGGGTACGGGAGTGCGGTGTGAGCATGTGGCCTTCCATCTAGACCTCAGAAGCCCTGCAATGTGAAGAACCATCAATTTCCCATCTGGGATTATAGATCACGGAATGAGCAGCCACTTTGGGCCTTAAGTCTTCTATCAACCAGTCATGTCCTGAAGGTCTTCTGGGAGAGGCCACTGGCAAAGACGATTCAGCTAGTGCTCTGTCCCTAAGAATCCTCCAAGCCAAGTCTGCTCCACTCACTTCCATAGTCTTAGAATTAAATGGCTCTAAGAAACTGTTCCTATTATCCAAAAAAAGGGCACAAATGAAGCCACAAGTAGGCATCCATAACAACCCCTCCGCCCTGCCTCCCCCAGACACTGACTGCCCATCCCTTCCACCAGCTTCCTGCCAGCGTCTGGTGGACCGGCTGATATCAGTGTATGACAGCACGCACGAACTCACAGCCCAGATAAGAGGCCCTGTCTAGCGCATTCTTCTAGTTCCCTGATTCCCACCAAGGGCCTTCTGCATTTTATAGTTTCCAAAGCCCAGTCTCAGCTCATCAAAACCGCTGCCAACCTATCTGGGAAGATAAAAATCAGGTACCGCTAGCCTTCCTAAAAAGAGCAGCTGCAATCCACTAAGGGAAGCCGGTGATCCGATGTAAGTCAAGAGCCAGACCCCGACCCAGCACTCTCCAGCCCTTTCCTACCTGCACACACCTCCTACAGAGCCATGGCAGCCTCCCACCCTCCAGCAGCTCGAGTTAAACAGAAACACGGGGCTTCATCCAGCCTGTGCTCTACTCAAGGAAGCCAGAGCCCGGCTCTGCAAGCCAGAGGAAGCTGCTTCCCGCAGGGTAAGGGCACTCAGAAGTGTTTTGTACTATGGTCCCTGCCAGCAGCCAGCACCCGCCAGAGTGCAGCCCTTCCCCAGGCTCCAGGTAACCGCTCAGAGAGCAGGCCTCAGAAAATCCAATTTGCTTCATCTTGCTTTTGTTATTGCTTTGAGATTTCTTTTGCAGCAATCTGGGTCTTTGATTCAGTTTTGGTCTTTGGTGAGTTCAGATATTACTTTCTTCCTAGGAAACCAAAGCAGCCCCTTCCCATAGGAGGATGCTGAGCAGCAAAGCCTCTGCCTTTGGGAGGGTACTGGAGAGAGTAGCCCCTGCCTTCATGTGGGTGCTGCACAGAGTAGCCCCAGCCCTTGAAAGAGTGCTAGGCAGAGTAGCTTTTCCTTAAGAAGAGTGCTGGACAGAGTAGCTTCTTTCTTTGAAAGGATGAAAGACAGATTCCAACCCTGTCCCTTGGAGAAGGCCAAGAGCTCTGAGAGTTACTCAAGTTCACACACTTTTGAATCAACTCACTTCACAGATACACAGTGAGTCCTTGGTGTGCACAGGACACCCGTTCCTGGGTCTGGAGCTGGAAAGCCAGCGGAGAAGAACCAAAGGTGAGTCCTTCTATTCTCTAGAGACCACCCCACAAAAGAGCCCAGAACAGCTCCCAACTCCTCACAGATCCCAAGGGGAGCCCCAGATGCTCTCCCCTGAAGAACGCACATAGACATGGGCACCTACAAAACTGCTTGTGTTCTCAGGGGTTTAGTGGGTCCCTGGAGCCCAGGAGCAGAAACTTTGGGGTCTGAGGACACCAGAATAAAGACTTCTAAGCTGAATGGAAGGGAAAGGTGATACAGGGTCATTTTAGTAGGCTGAGCTCCTAGAGGGTCCTGTTCAAACCCTGCCAAGGTCTTTCAAATTCCTAGGATGGAGCCTAATCACATTGAACTCCATGCTTCAGATCTTGACTTTCCTGCATTCCAAAGGCAGATTCTCACAGGTGAGCCTCTTAAGATAAAGAGGAAGGGAAATCTGCATTCTAGCATGGGAACTAACTGCCCCTGGGATTTGAGAGAAGTTCTGCATCAGACTTGCAAATGATCTTTCCCTCACATACTGGGGCTTACAATTTTCTCCAGGTGAGCAGAGTATGGCATGCTTTCTGTAGTCCCTGAGCTCCTGAAAAGTTATATCTGAATCAAAACCCTGCAAAGAAAACCACTTAACAAGCACTAAGGGAACTCGCTACTTTATGAAAGCTGGCGATGAATTCTCTTGCAAAACAGGGGACACTTTGGGATGTGCAAATTATTTCTCTTGTCAGGGTAGATTCTGTACAATGGGAGAGGAGGGCCAGAGGGGAGGGGACTAAACAAAAAGTGTTCTGCTTATCATGCATCCAAGGAGAGTCTTGCATAGACCACATCATTATGATCTTCATCATGGTGTTCATCATCGTCATCACCGAGTGGTTTCTCTTTGTTATTTTTGTTTCTGTTTTTTTTCAAATACGGTCTCACTATGCAGCTCTGACCTGGAACTCATTGTCTATACCAGGCTGGGCTCAAACTTGCAATCATCATCTTGCCTCTGCCTCCCCAATGCTGGGATTACAAACACACACCACGATGCCCAGCCAACATTATTATTTTTTATTATCTATTGCAGGGACCAAATACAATTGAATCCTGTGATATAAAGGGGATCCTGACAATCTGATTTATCATGAAGGCATCCACATTGATGGGTAGGGCTCTGACACTCAGAAGTCCCCAATTCTTTTTTTTTCTTTTGTTTTTTTCACCACTATACAAACGAGGAAGAAGTCCCCAATTCTTTTTTTAATTTTTTATTTATTTTTGTATGTGTATGACTGTCTGCATGTAGGCTTGTGCACCCGGGTTGTGCAATGCCGCAGAGGTCAGAAGAGGGTCTTGGATTCCCCTGGAACTGCAGTTCTCCTAGAATTGGAGTTACAGACAGTTCTTAGCCGCCATGTGGGTGCTGGGGATCAAACCCGGGTCCTGTGCAAGAGCAGTTGGTGCTCTTAACCGCTAGGTTATCTCTCCAGCCCCAGAAGTCCCCAATTCTAAACTAGTGCTCGGTTACAGCAGTGAGTAGAGTTGAGTGCGCAACAGATTAGCTATGACCTCAGGCGGGTGTCAAGGCCTAACCTGGAAAAGACTTGACTCTAGGGACCTCTCAGAAAATGAAAGGAGCTAGCATGCAGCCTAAGGCTTGCGGGTGGGCTGTGGGCTCCATCATGGTGGAACAGGCTGTTGTTGCCGAAGCCAAGAAGGACCAACCCACAACGACCCTGCAGGGGCCACTCAAACTTCCGCCTGTGGCTCCACGGTTTGTGTGCGGCCCTGGTGGTTCCCTGCAGGATCTGAGTGAGCCTCTGTTCCTCTACCTGGAGGCCTGGCTGGTCGATGCCATCTTCGGCCCAGAGCGAACGTTAATCCCAGAAATGGAGTGGCTGAGTCAGGCCTTGCTGAGCGTGGACACAGTGGACAGCGGGAACCTAGACGAAATCACCATCTTCAGACGGCCCTGTGAGCAGAATCGAGTGAAGAACATTCTCTTGAACTTGGCGTCGTGGCACAAAGAGCACTGCATTCACCGAGCTAAGAAGATGAAAGGACTTGAGGAGTTCTTGAAGGTTCCTTCCTCGGGTCAGGTACTCCCGCCACCTGTTGAAGACAGTGAAATAGTCGGGAACACAATGAAGGTCAGCTTTGCTTCTGCTGCTGAAGTTGAAGAAACCTGACTTCTGAAATCTGTTAACACCCCCCCCCCATGGAGAGCTTTGTTGTTTTTGCAAATATTAGTTTGTACTAGTATTCCAGTGAAGAAATTACTGGTGTTTTTTTGTCCGGTACGTGATTTTTTTTTCTCACAGGCAATAAAGCAAATTTATAAAAAAGAAAGAAAGAAAGAAAGAAAGAAAGAAAGAAAGAAAGAAAGAAGAACGAAAGAAAGAAGGAAGGAAAGGAAGGAAGGAAGGAAGGAAGGAAGGAAGGAAGGAAGGAAGGAAGGAAATGAAAGACGGAGAGGCCAGCCAGTGATTCTCAGGAAGGTCTCTGACAAGCCTGGACAGAGGAGAGTAAATGGACAACTCCCAGGGCAGCATAGCAGTGAGGCAGGGAACAGGGAAAAGAGTAAAGAAGAGACTCCAGACAATAACACAAGAAAGGTGACAGAAGACTGGAAACGCTTCCTCCACTGGGGTTCATGTAAGGAACAGAGCATGTGCAAGAGAGGCCGGGTAACAGAGAAAAATGAACAAGGAGGAGCGGCCATTAGGAAGGAAGAGAGTTCCAACCCGGCTCTGGCTGCAGTTCACATGGGAGTCAAGATGAGAGACCCATGGAGAGAGAGCAGTCAGGCACCAAAGAGACAGAATGGTGCAGGGCAGGTCCCCAGCCCGGACAACCATCAGCACTGTGAGCAGTGTATCATCTCCACCCACTGGATGGGAGGAGGTGACATAAAAACGAGTAACTTTGCCAACAAGACCGTATCACACCTTGCAATAGTAGCACCAGCCGTGGACCAGGTTGAGGAAGTGGCATATTCATACATCAGCTCCTATCTGTTCTTTTTTTCCTGAGCCCGGGGCAGCACCTGTCCTAGCCTATCACATGCCCTGGTAAAGCAGGCTGTGTGTATCTGTGCCAGCAGTCTCTCAGGCACAGAGATTCAGAAACAGGCAGAGTTTGTGCTTCAAATATGATGTGTTCTCCATAAGGCTCATGTGTGAAGACAGTTCACAGCTGGTGGCGCTGTAGCGAGGAAACTGGATCCTGAGGGTCTAACTTGTCAATGGATTAATCCATCGATGCCTTCACTTATGGCCTAATGGGTTATGAGGAACTGGAGCCAAGTTAGAGGAGGCAGATCACCAGGGGGATGACGCTGAGGGGCACAGCTTGTCCCCAGAACCTTCCTTGCTCTCCCCTTCCTGGCTACCGTGAGGTGAACAGCTTTCCACTATGCCCTTCCGCCATGACGCCCTGCCCTTCCGCCGTGACGCCCCGCCCTTCCACCATGATGCTCTGCTCTGCCCTTCCGCCGTGACGCCCTGCCCTTCCGCCATGTTTGTCCTTCCGCCGTGACGCCCTGCCCTTCCGCCATGTTTGTCCTTCCGCCGTGACGCCCTGCCCTTCCGCCATGACACCCCGCCCTTCCTCCATGACGCCCTGCCCTTCCGTCATGACGCCCTGCCCTTCAGCCTTGATGCTCTGCTCTGCCCTTCCACCTGAAGCCCTGCCCTTCAGCCATGATGCTCTGCTCTTCCCTTCTGCCATGACGCCCTGCCCTTACACCGTGACACCCTGCCCTTCCGCCATGATGCTCTGCCCAACCACAGACCAAGTGATCATGGACTGAAACCTCGAAAACAGTGAGCCAAAAAATCACACACACACACACCACACACACAGACACAGACACACAGAATACACACATATAGTCATACACACCACAAACACACACACACATCACACACTGCATACATACCACACACCACACACATACCACACATACACACACACACACACACACACACACACACATACCTTAAGTTGTTTTCTCAGGCATTATGTCACAGTAATGAAAGAGCTGACTAACAGGAGGGGATTTGGTCAAAGACTACATGCTGAGGGGATTTGGTCAAAGACTCTCAGCAGCATCTGCCACAGGCCGTCTTGTTGTGGAAACCCTCAGTGCATGCACTAGAGGATCTAGTGGTGTGTAGGGATAGCCGACAACGGTGTCAAGGCAGGACCACAGCCTAGAAAGCTACTTGATGCAGCATATATAATTCATGGCATTTACATTTCAAGGGACAAGTGAGCTGAGAGCCACAGGGAGAGATTCTGTAAGTTTCAGGAGAATGGGGTTGTAGGAATCCCTCCCCAGGGAGACATAAACAATGTCCTTTCATCCTCATAAGGTCCCAACAGCACAGCACAGCACAGTTCTACCAAGGTTCATCCTAGGGAACCAACGAGTCTATCAAGCTTGCTTACTGGGGAGTTGCAGGCAGGAAAGCTGGTGTCCCCGAAGCAGCGGAGCTATTCTAGAACATCTGCATCCAGAATGGCAGAGGATCTCAAGGTCAAGGCTAGCTTGAGCGACATAGCAAGTTCAAAGATAGCCTGGGCTGTAGAATAAGAATCAGCAAAGAAGATTAAAAAGGAGAAAACCCTGGGCTGGAGAGATGCTCAGTGGTTAGAGCACTGGCTGCTCTTGCATAGGACCCAGGTTCTATTCCCAGCACCTAGATGGCAGCTAACAACTGTCTGTAACTCCAGTTCCAGAGGACCCAACCCCTTCTTCTCACCTCCATGGGCATTGCACAACACGAGTGCACTTACACACATGCAGGCAGTAATACACTCATACACATAAAATCAAACTAATAAATACAATTTTAAAAATGAGAAATCCTCAGAAGATTTTTCAGCAGCCAACTCTGCCTCAACTGGAAGCAGTCCTCCCTGTGGGGTCCACGCCAGGCTCAGGACCCCGATCTGTATGTGAGGTGCATCTGGGGTTACCATGCGTCTAACTCCACACCAGGCTCAGCACCCCAATCTGTATGTGGGTGCATCTGGGGTTACCATGTGTCCAACTCCACACCAGGCTCAGCACCCCGACCTGTATGTGAGGTGCATCTGGGGTTACCACGCATCTAACTCCACACCCAGGCTCAGCACCCCGACCTGTATGTGAGGTGCATCTGGGGTTACCATGCGTCTAACTCCACACCAGGCTTAGCACCCCGACCTGTGTGTGAGCTACATCTGATGTTACCACGCATCTAACTCCACACCCAGGCTCAGCACCCCGACCTGTATGTGAGGTGCCTCTGGTGTTACCACGCATCTAACTCCACGCTAGGCTCAGCACCCCGACTTGTATGTGAGCTGCATCTGGGGTTACCATGCATCTAACTCTTGGCACCCAACACCATGGATGTGGTCATATCCCAACGTCATGGCTAATCTTGATTATTAACATAGTGCAATGCAGAATTACCTAGGAGGCACACCCCTGGGCATTTCTGTGAGGAGTTTCCAAAGAGGTTTAACTGAGGGAGACCCATCTTGAATGTGGGCAGCAGCAGCTATAAACTGGGGTCCTGGGTTGCATAACAGGGAAACCCAGGCGAGCACCAGTATGCATCTCTGTTTTCTGGTCTTCCCAGAGGTGAGGGGTCCCAGCCACACCCTCCTGCCAATAAACTCTATCCTGTGCCTCTTCCCCACCACAATGGGCTGTCCCCTCTTAAGCCATAAACTAAAATAAAGGTTTCTCACCTTCAATTGTTTCTGCCAGGTATTTGTTCACAGATGTGCTGAACCTCCAGGGTATGGATTTCTGGAGCCTATGAACTCCCAGCCAGAAGTGTTCTCAACACTCCATGTACCTCTGCAGGGTGCTCTGCACAGAGAAACTGATATGTCACTTACTCGTTCCCGAAAGGGCTCTGTGAACTCACACACACACACACACACACACACACACTCACACACACACAAAGAAACAAGAATCATGGCTCCAAAGAACCAGCTGAACAGGCACTGCACCTTGTATTGCATGCAGCTGAACAGGCACTGCACCTTGCATGCAGCTGAACAGACACTGCACCTTGCATGCAGCTGAACAGGCACTGCACCTTGCATGCAGCTGAACAGACACTGCACCTTGCATGTAGCTGAACAGGCACTGCACCTTGAATGTAGCTGAACAGGCACTGCACCTTGCATGCAGCTGAACACACTGCACCTTGCATGCAGCTGAACAGGCACTACACCTTGCATGTAGCTGAACAGGCACTGCACCTTGCATGCAGCTGAACAGGCACTGCACCTTGCATGCAGCTGAACAGACACTGCATCTTGCATGCAGCCATAGCCCAGGGTGGGATAGAAAGAGAGAAATCAGGGACTTCCCTGGCTGGGTAGGAATGATAATTCCCCCTGCACCTTAATGAAAACCATCAGATATACACAGCTATCCTACCATTGCTGCAGGTGCATGCTAAGAGAGGTTCATCTTTGAGCAGACCTGTTCTTGTGCCTGCCCCATGCCCACTGGCATCCTGGCTTATCTGCTATGCTAGGCTGCAAACAGAGCCACTGGGCAGCACCAAGATTACCTCTAGATATCCCCTTAAAGAACAGAGGCCTTCTCCTATGGAAAGGCAAGCGAGAATAAAGCTCCAATTTAAAAAGACTTTAAAAGGCGTTTCAAGGCAAGGAATTTGGCTCCACTGACAGAGTACCTTAAAAGTCAGCCCTGCTCACCCGCATGTTACATTAGGCATATGAGGCACTCTGGGTCTGTCCTATGGGTCAGACTATTGTATGATAGGCCAGGTTGCTTCTCCACAAAGACACACAGCCCGTTGCCAAGACATCAAGACATCTCAATTTTTTGCTTTACTGGCTTTTACACACCAACTTCTGGTTTCAAGAAAGAATGTGTGGGCACTGGTTTTTAAATCCGGAGGAAAACCCCTTGGGAGTCTGAGTCCAGATGAACATCAGAGGCCAGTTCAACAGTGAAAACACTGTTGAACTTGAGACAAACCCTGCCCTCACCCCCTTACCCTGCCCCAGCTGGCTACCTGTGGTAGTGGAACATCATCATACCTGCCCAGTATCCCTGAAGGATGGGAAAGTCCTCATGGTACACATCCTCTCAGATGGCTTATAAGGAGATAAGAAATAGACCTTGTTCTCACCATGGCTGTGATACTGGTAATCTCTCAGACTGTGTTTCATTTTCCATAGAGAGTATTGTGGGATACAGATCATGTGATCAGTATCATGTCTTCTCCAGCTTTGGCATGCCAGACACTGGGCCTTCCGGAAGCTCCACTCTCCAGGGCCTAGTCCAAAGCACATAGCCTCCTGAATGGCAAAGGTGGAGTCGAGGAGCCCCTTGCTGCGCCTGACACAAAGCACCATCTGCAAGCTCCCACAGGCAAGCGCAGAACCAAAGGTGCACCTCCGTAATCCACAACCACTGAAAGTAACTCTTAAGTGTTACAGATCTTGGTTGTGTTTATTTTGACCCAGGGTCTCATGGATCCCTGTCCAGCCTAGAATTTGCTATGTAGCTGAGGATGACCTTAAACTTCAGATCCTCCTGCTTTCGGTCCTGAGTGCTAGGGTCACTGGCAGGCACTACCACGCCTGGTTTATGTGGTATGGACCATCAAACCCAGGACTTTCTGCATGTTGGATGGACAAGTACTCTACCAACAGAGCTCCACCCCAGCCCCTACAATTTAAAGCTCTTCATAAGCACCCAGGGAAGCAAATAGCAGCTTCTGGAGATCAGACCAACCTGCTAACAAATCAGTTTTGAAATCGATTTGTAATTTAGCTGAACAAGTGTTAACTGCCACAGTGAGTTTGATCGTTACTCTCTGTTTAAACGCTCTTATTCTCAGTCATACATTATTTAATTTACACTCACAATGGGCCATTGGTTGCAGTCAGGAAGCATAAGAAACACTGATGTTAAAATACAACAAATTAATGAAGACGGTAAAAAATTATAATAATTATGCGAAATCTCTGAATGATTTTTCGCCACCTAGGTAAGCTGTAGCCATCTGATTAGAAACCACAGATAGCACCTCTATCTAGAGGTCTTCAGTGCTTCAAAATTGCAACGTTTAAAAGGGAAAATTCAGTGACAATTATACCCAGTGGAGGTTTTCATTTGCTGGTAATAAAAACAGCCTACACACACGCAATATGTTATTTGTAGCAAAGTGCTTACAAAAACAGCGTGAGGTCTTTTTCTTATCTTGTCATTTAAAACATAATCCAAACACTGTGGAAAAAAAATAAGACATTTGTGGGTTTTCTTAGTGCAAAATACAAGAGTCTAAAACACCAGGTCACAGAGCAGCTGCTCTCTGTTTGATGTTGAACCACACAGTTAAATTCCAATCTGCATTTTAATATGTATTCAGCCTCCAACAAACATGTCATAATTTATTTGTTGGCAAAGCATGCTTTTTCTTGCATATCTAATTAAAAAGAAATTAAATTAACTAATGCTGGCAAGGCACTTATTGTGGCATTTAATATATAGAAAACAAAATAAATGTTGGCTACTATTTTTTTTACTATTATAAAAGTATTATCAGTTGTTAAGTGGGAATATTTTTTAATTTATTCTAATATATAATTGATATTATTAAATGCTATTTGTAGGAAAACATTGTAATATAAACTTGAATAATACTGATTTTACTTTTTAATTGAAATTTTCTCTTCATTATAATACCACTCCAAAAATTCAGGGCTGGGGAGATGGTTCTGTCAGCAAAGCAATGCACTTGTCATGCATACACGAAGACCAAAGTTCAGTTCCCAGAACCTACATTTAAAAGAAAAGGCTAGGCTTGGAGGCAAGTGCTCATAATCCCAGTGCTGGGAAGGCAGAGCTAACTAAGCAGCTCCCTGGGGCTTTGTGGCCAGCCAGACTAGACAAATCAGTGGGCTCTAGGTTCAGAGAGAGACTTTGCCTCAAAAATTAAGGTGGAGAGGGCTGGAGAGAAGTCCCAGAGGTTAAGAGCACTAGCTGCTCTTCCAGAAGACCCAGATTCTGTTCCCAACACCCACAGAGTGGCTCACAAACACCTTTAACTCCGGCTCCAGGGAATCCAATGCCTTCTCCTGACCTCTGCAAGCACTTTATGACACGGGTGCACTTTATGACATGGGTGCACTCACATGTGTGCAAACAATACACTCATATACATAAAAGTTAAAAATAAAATATTGTTTTTAAATAAGGTGGAGAACAATCAAATAATACACTTAGTGTCCACCTCTGGCTAACACACACACACACACACACACACACACATATTCCCCCACAGGAACATGTACACACACATATACACAAAGAAAAAGAAAAATGGTTGGGTGACAGCCACAAACCTTGTGTGTTACACTACTGACCTATCAGGCAAGACAAGCCCATTAGGGCAATAGTGGCATAACTGTTATGGGAACAACCAACTGCTCTCTGCTGGACTGGAGGCTCACTGCATAGAAGGAATCTGTGCCCAGCACTATAATCCTGATCAATAGCCTGTGGCTTGAGAGAACATAGACCGTAGCAGGAAAGCTAGTGTTACTATTTTGCTAAATGGACATAACGTGCCTTCTAAATATTTATGTTTATGCCCTAGATTAGTGCTTTTCTCAGTGTTGGTCAAAGAAGCTTCTTTTTGCAGTGAGTGGTAGTTGCTACAGAGACTCTTAACTGGTCAAAGTAATGAGACTAATAAGCTGCTGAATGCTTAGTCATAAATGGGCCATCTCTATCTCTCCTCCAAGGCAGAAAGAAAGAGCTGGAGGAAGGGCTGAAGGGACACGGAGTGCTATTTCACAGACAAAGCATGGCTATTTCACTCTTGAATTCTTAGCAGCTACAAGTATCAGTGTAAGAACTGCAGAAGGTTGAGCCCATCAACATCCTGTCATGGGTTGGGAGGGGCCACAAGGCCCTGTTGTTGCTCCCTAAGGACTTACAGGAAGTTAAGGGGTGCCAGAGAGAGGGACACTCAAGACCCCATCCCTCCCTGAGGACACATAGGTAATACTAAATGGTGGCTGGGAGAGATACTGTCTTGAGTGTTGGAGCAATGGCTAAGTTGCTCATTGGGAGGGTGGGAGGGAGGAAGGAGGGGGGGAGAGAGAGAGAGAGAGAGAGACGGCTAATTGGGAAGAAGGGAATCAGAAGTGAGACAGAGTAACAGGAATGAATATGATCAAAATATAGCATATACACGTATTAAAGTATAATGAGACCCATTATTATAGAGAATAATATATGTAAATAAGAAGTAAAAATTGACCTGAGACTCCTAAGAGGGTAGCTGCCTGCATCGTCACCCAGGAGATGTGATGGTACAGCTGCCTTTGGTCCACCCAGCCTCCTATAAATAATCCCAATAAATATTGGATCAAGCAACCCAGAAGAAAATGATGGAATGTTTTCTGGGATTTTTGCTTATATGTTTGTTTGGTAGCTTGCTTGCTTGTTTTTTTGTAGACTTGGAGATGCAAACCCAAGACATTTCATGTTGGACTATAGCTCTCCCATGAAGGGTCCCCAGCTTATTAAACTGATTTTGAAAATTCTTATGAGGGCTGAGAGATGAACTTACTGCAAGAGCAGTTCATATGATCAGAGAGAACGTTGAAAAACAGTTGCTGAGAAAAAGAAATAGCTGATTTTTGTCCATTGCCTCTGGTCTTGCAGTGCCCTGGGAACTGACCTACTTGGAAACATAAATGGGCTCTCTTCCCCTCTGGCTTCCAGTTCAGCCAATGGGACACACCGGGAGATTAGACGGAGGATGAGCAGGAGTTGGAGAATGTATTCCTACCTCCTCTCCTTGAAGGCATCAATTTATCAGTAATCACATTTCTCTGCCTAAAGCTACGACTGAGGGAACCCTGCCCCTGGCCTACAGCCTAAACCGGGGTCCAGAAACGACTCCTTCTTCTCCTCTTCTTGTCTACGGGAAG
Source organism: Rhizomys pruinosus (assembly GCA_009823505.1). Classification (NCBI taxonomy): domain Eukaryota; kingdom Metazoa; phylum Chordata; class Mammalia; order Rodentia; family Spalacidae; genus Rhizomys; species Rhizomys pruinosus. The sequence continues at coordinate 3,180,746 of VZQC01004414.1, forward strand.
CAGTGGCTTACTGCTCCTCCTAGATCCTGAGAATGATGTAACAATCCTGTGGCTATTCCCTGCCTCCTCACAGCCTCAGAAGCAGGCCTTTCATTACCTCCTTACACACACAAACACACACACACACACACACACACTGGCCTTCTGTGGTGCTAAGGAGGAACTCAGGGCCTCTAGGCTGCTAGGAAAGTGCTCTTTCTGAGCATTAACCTACCCCAGCCCTAACCTCTCCTTAACTACTCTTAGAGTGTGACACTTTTCTTCTGAATTTTCTAATAATCAATGCTGGAGGTAGCTCCAGGAATCAGGTCTTCAAAATGAGATTTAAGAATTGAGTTACTGGGCTAGGGAGACGGCTCAGTGGTTAAGAGCACTGGCTGCTCTTGCAAAGGATCCGGGCTCCATTCCCAGCACCTACGTGGCAGCTAACAACTGTTTGTAACTCCATGGGGCAGAACTCATGCTTATGTGGCAAGTGCTTTACCCAATGAGTATGTCCCGAGGCCTGGAAAAGCTTCATGGAGAGGATAGATGAGATTGTCATGTTGTCACATGTGGTATGACAATTCCAGTGATCATTGGTGGAGCAAAGATGAAGTGTCAGCAGCTGCAGTGGCTTTGCGAGTCGGGAAGGTTTTGAAGGAGTTCATGATCACTGAGAGGTGCAGAGCAAGTATGGCTGGGGTAAAGCTCAAGGCCCAAGTATAAGCGTTACAGCAGGGCAGCGCAGAGGAGTATGTATCTTTGTCAACTTTTTTATGCCAAAGAACTGGTCCTCAATTTGGAGTAATTTCTCACCTATGAGACATGTAGTGATGTCTCAAGACACTTGGAATCATCAGAGCTGTGGGGGTACTACTGATGAGAAGCCAGAGGTGACATAAACAACTCATAGTCCTCAGGGCTGCCCCCACATAGGCACACGAACATTCAGCTCTACACGTCAGTAGACACCAAAGATCAAACCCGCTGTGCCAAGGTCAGGGCACTGTGAAGGTGATCTAAGACACTGAGACATGGGCTGGGGGCAATCAGCTAGAGAATTTTTAATCATTTCTTCCTGAAATTTTTTGTTGGTTGAATCACTGAATTGGATATTTATCTTCTTTGGGGAGAAAAAAAAAAAAACAACTAGCATTCAGTTATTGATCCAACAAATGCAGGTCAATGAAAATAATCAGAAAACATTTGCTTTCACATGGCAAAGGCTACAGTGTACCTTCCTGGTTTTACCTGACAGAAATGATCAAATCTCCTGTTTCCTGTCACACTATAGCCTGTTTTCTGTCACAATACCATCTGAACTGTCTTGTTAGCCTATAGGAAATAACAGTAGCCCTTTATGTTTCTTTCATTATGCTAATTGAACCTATCTAAGAGGAATGAATAATAATCCCAATATACATTTTAGCAAGACATGCGCACACCAGAAAGCAGACAAGCCTTGAAACCGTTCAAGAACCCGACATATAAGTGAAGACCTTGGCGTCCACTAACAGAACCCAACAGGCAGAGACGGTAAAAATGGCAAAAAGTGGATTCTCCTTTCACTACTGGCTGCAAAGAAAAGCATGCCACGTGGTCAGACCTCTTTGGACTGTGGAGAAAACATACCATGCCAGGGCATCATGCTCCCAATAAGTAGTTTATCTTCCAGTGTGAAAGGGGTACAGATGAAGACCTATTACTATTGAAGGTCCTGGATACAAACTGCATTGTCATTTTGTGGCTCAGGATATCCAGTTATAGTCTGTGGTGGTCTGAATGAGAATGTCCCCCATGGGCTTCAAGTACTCAGATCTTCTGTCCCCAGTTGGTGGCGCTGTTTTGGGAGATCTTAGAAGATGTGGCCAGGCTGGAGGAAGTACGTCACTGGGGGCAGGCTTAGTGAGTTTAACAAGCCTTGCTAGTCTCCAGTTGCTCTCGCTCAGCTTCCTGTGCTCATTGGAAGATGTGAACCTCAGTTTCTGCTCCAGCTCTTGCCACCATGCCTCCTGCTACAATGGACTCTAATTCCCTGGAACTGTCAATCATAAGCTCAAATAAACTCTTCCTTTGATTAGGTCCCTTGCTTGTGGTGCCAGCTAGCTACAGAAATATCCACTCCACAGCCAAATCTGGGTGGCTGGTTGCCCCTCAGGTTCAGGCTGGAAGGCTAATGGTCCTCCCTATGACCCTGCATCAATTAATAACTCCATGAGTTAGGGGGCTGATGACCCCAAGACTCAAATTTCAGACTGGTGCCTGATAGGCATACTCCAGTCTCTCCTCCTATCAGAACAATCCAAAGTCTGATAGACTTACTATTATGCACTCGTGAAATAACAGACAGGGGATCCTGTTAGATGGTAAAGGTAACGAAGAATCCATTTATTGTATGCAGTAAATCACTTATACAGGCAGAACGTCAGCAGCCAATCCCACACCCCCTGCATCATGTATGTATCACACGCTGCTCTCACCTATGGGGTGGGGTCAGATAAGGACATACAGGCAGGCAATTAAGACAATGCCTGCAGCCACAAGTGACCTACATTCCCCTACAGGAAGTGACAGAGGTAGGTTCTTCTATGGGGCAGGAGAGGTGGCTCAGTGGTTAAGAGTACTTGCTGCTGTTCCAGAGGGCCTGAGTTTGTCTCCCAGCACCTATACTGAGTAGCTCACAACCTCCTATAACTACAGTTCCAGAGGATACAACAACCTCTTCTGGCCTTCTGCAACTACACACACACACACACACACACACACACACATACACGTGCACGTGCGCATACACTCGCATAGACCACACTTGCGCATGCACACACACACACACAAATAGTACGTAATGATTTAAAATAATAAATAAATCTTAAAGAGAACTCTAAGGGTACAAAGATGGCTCAGTGGCAGCTAACAAGTGCCCTAGGGGACAATTTTAGGGATCTGACTTCCTCTTCTGGCCTCTGCAGACATTTCACAACATAGGTGCACTTGCATACATGCGAGCAAAACACTAATACACATAAAGTAAAAATAAATCAATCATGCTGCTCTCCAAAGCTGTACACAAGCTGCTAAGAGAGAACATCAATTGATGGTCCAACACCAGCTTTAAGACCAAAGATCCACATCAATAACCAGCACAGCAAAGGACATTGGTACAGTACTGAGACTTTTATCTCAGTGGCAATCAATGGCTAACTGAATGGGAGGAAACTCATGTGTGATCTGTAAACATGGTCAAATATGCATGGCTGGAGAGGTCATAGATCTTAGAGAAATCCCCAAGGCTGTCACATCCCTAGCCTAATGTAATTTCTTACTAAGTGCAAAATGTTTCCTTATATTTACAGTCAAGTAAATATCCCAGTCACCACTTATCCAAGAAGCTTCTTTTGTACCAGACAAAGAATATTGCAGAGTACTACAACTGGTCACACAGACATTGTCTGTGAATTAATTGCCTTAGCCTAAGCTGCACATCTACAATGCAACCTCTACACCTACGGCTCATGCAACATAGAACAAGGGAAAGAGGACACTAATACATTTCTTAATTCTTAGTAAGGAAGCTCCTTCATACAACAGGCCAGGGACACAAAAGGTCATAAATGGTCAAACTGTGGGGATTAGGAGTCTGCAGAGTGTGAGGCTTGGACAGGACTCCTATGTTCAGCTTCATCCACCCATGGCTCAGGACCATTGCGGAAGAAGAGGCAGAAAGATTGTAGGAACAAGAGAAGGAAAGGTCATAAATGGTCAAACTGTGGGGATTAGGAGTCTGCAGAGTGTGAGGCTTGGACAGGACTCCTATGTTCAGCTTCATCCACCCATGGCTCAGGACCATTGCGGAAGAAGAGGCAGAAAGATTGTAGGAACAAGAGAAGTGATGCATGACCATAGGGAAATAGAGCCCTACAAGCTCCTGAGATCCTGTTTATATGAACCTACAGCAATGAGGTCAGCAGGCACAAGACCCATGCAGGCTCAGGCAGACAAAAACCCAGCATGGAACAGGGGAAGTGGAAGCAGACCTCGATCATAGTTAAAGAAATATTGGCAGCTCATTACTGTTGAAGGAGGAAGAACTGGTCTTCTTAAAGCGACTCTAACCTCCTAGATCACTAGCCTCAGTGGATGAACTTGCACTGGGGAACGTACAGGGACAATAATCTGCCAACACACAAATGGCAGAGTATATGAATACCAGTGAGGGCATCATGGGAGAGTGTCAATAGAGAAGGGGGTGGAAAGGTGGTTAAGACTGACTGAGATGTTCTGTATAAAAGACACAAATTTTTTTAATTAAAAAATCAAGAATTTTGATAATAAGTTCTCCATTTGTAAAGCAGCTTCTAATGTCCTACTAAGCCCTGGCCAAGACCAAGCAGCAGATCATGGGACATCAAATGACTATGTGAGTGACGTAGATCTACCTTGACACTTGTTCTGTTTCCCTCCCTGGACGCCTTTTTCACTAGCCTGCAAAATGTTTTATGATCCACAGGCGGGCAGGTTTCTGAAGGCCTGTTCTCTATGTGGTCAGGTCCCAGAGTGCCCCTTGCAGACAGCCAAGGAAGAACTGGGTCCTCCTTCCCTCTAGTCCTCAGTTTCGTCTTGTGAGAAATGAAGGTATTTATCAGCATGGATCTTAGCAGTAGACAGAAGACCCAACAGAAGAGTGGATGACGGGAGGAAAGAGAGACTGGGGCGCTGGTTCCCCCCCGCTGCCTGTGTGCCAAATCTCAGCTTAGGATAACAGCTTGAGGTTACAAATCCTGTTTGAGTCCCTGCTACAACTTCAGCTCTCTCAGAGTTCCAGAAACATCTCCTTTTCCAACAAGCTTAAAGGTAGCAATGTTTTCACCCCAGGGATTACCATCATCCTTTGCTGATCCTGTGACCCTGCCCATATCATGATCAACAGCGTATTCATGACCCTCCACTAAGTTACCCTTGGGTCTTCTGTGTCAAGGTAGATCTTTGTAACTCAGCACTCTGGGGCCCAGGACAGAGCATGCCCATGCCATCTACAGTCAGTGACAGAGAAAAGACTTCTGTGGCCAAAAGAAGCCCCTGACCTCGTTTGAATGTATATTTCAGCCTAAAGACCTTTAGACAGCCTCTCTCTCTCTCTCTCTCTCTCTCTCTCTCTCTCTCTCTCTCTCTCTCTCTCCCTCTCTCCCTCCCTCCCTCCCTGTCATCCCCATGCACCAGTCATGGACATATGGACATATTGGTGGTTTTAGCTATCCCACAGGCTGATGGAAGATTTCCTAGGCGATAGTTTGATAAGCTTCCCCCAGTGCCTTGTATTAAAAGCCTGGTCAGCAGCTTATCTTGCTACTGGGAAGGGATTGAACCTCTAGGAGCTGGGACCTCGGAGAAAGAATAATTAGGATTCCAGCCCCTCTTCTTTTTCTCTCTTCACTTTCTGTCCTCCATGAGAAGAACCACTTTATTCCAACTACATTCTCCCTACCATAATGTATTGCCTTGACACAGGCCCAACACAACAGAACTAGCTGATCATAGGTAAAAACCTTCAAAACTGTGAGCCAAAATAAACCTTTCCTCCTTGTAAGTTCATTAGCTCAAGTATTTTGTCATGGTGATGGGAAGCTAACAAACACACTAGGCAAATAGAAATCATTTTTAAAATAGGAAGGAAAATTAAATATAGTTAAGTACCTACAGTGTAAAGGTAGCCAGCTATTAAAGATATTTATGAAGTATCTGACACACCACAGGATTATTTGTGATAAAAAGTTAGGAAGAAAAATCAAAGTACAGGATTATGTATATTAATATACTTTGTATAATGTGTAATATATTCTTTTGTCTTCTTGAAACAGGTTCTCTCTGTAGCCCCAGCTGTTCTGAAACTCACTATGTAGACCAGGCTGGCCTTGAACTAACAGAGTCTGCCTGCCTCTGCCTCCAGAGTGCTGGAATTAAAGGCATGTGCCAGCACGCCCGGCTTCAATTTTTTTCTATGTTATTATAACATTCTTAATTATCTACATATTTTAATTGTATGTGTCATGTGTGGGCATACATGCATGTTCATGTGGGTGCACATGTGTGCAAGTGAACGTGCCCATGAGTGCACGTGGAGGTCAGAGGTCAACCTCAGACACTGTTCCTCAGGAGTGGTCTACCTTGTGTGTGTTTTGAGACGGGGTCTCCTACCAGGACCTGGGGCTCAACAATTTGGCTAGGCTGACTGGCCAGGGAGCCCCAGGGACCTATCTTCTCTTCCTCCCAGCAAGCCAGTGCCACCACACCTGGCTTTTTGCATCTATGCTGGGGGCTGAACTCAGGGCCTCCTGCTGGGTGAAGAGCACCCAACTGACAGAGCCAACTCCCCAGACCCAACTTCACATATGTTTTATGGAATAATGAAGCTTAGGGATCTTTCTGTAACATTTTATACATATTCATTGGAAAGATCTTTTACCTTTAATTGGCTGTTCTTCCAGAGCATTGTCAGCTTGCTGCAAGATGACAAGCTAGATGTCTAGGCATATAGCCTTCTTGTTCAGGTAGAGAGTGTGTTCTTCTCTTGGTTAACTTTAGGAAACACTGATCTCAGAATTGATGAGGCCATGGCACAAACTGTCCTGGCTGGATTCAGTGTGACATTGTGTACAGTTCCTATTGCTCAGATTGTTTGAACATTAGTTTGTCCTAACAACATACAAGTTTACGTGGGAAATTCACAGGAGGAAGATGAAGTGCAGCAGGTGATCATGGGAACCAGAGATGAGATGACGCCAAAGCAACGAGAATCCTCGGAGCTGGAAGCCACGTGAATGACTGCAGTGAGCTTTGTGAGGAAGCTGTGTAACAAAGTGGAGCAGATCAGGTCTCCAGAACCACCAAGAACCATAGCCAGTTAGGGTCAGGATAGAGTTGGGGTTAAGACTGGGTTGGGGTTAGGATAGGGACAGTTCCAAAATCACAGGTGCCTCAGATATGCCAGCTCTCCCAGAAAGCCAAAATAATCTGGCCTGAGCCCACACTTCAGAGCTGCCTTAGAAAAATGCAGGAGGCAGAATAATCCTTCATCTCCAGCAAGCACCAGAGATCTATCTGTCCAAAGACTTGTGCCCAATGTCTTGTCCACTGGCTCACTGGCATGGGTGGGATGCACTGCCACCGAGGCCCAGGCATTGCTGAGGTTAATCAAACCACTTACTTGTATGAGTTGTAAGTCCTTGCCCATCTCCTCTCTGGCCTCAGCCTCTACTGGTCCTGGTTCGTGGCTCTCAGGCACTATGCTCTTAGGCACTATTCTCTGCTTCAATGTCCCTACGGTCCCCTCTCTCTCTTTTTACCTCTCCCTCAAAACATTTCACCAGCCTGGAGCCTTTTCTGTCACAACTTTGATTTCAATAGCTTTTTAGCCCCAGCTTTTAATTTGATTCAAAATTTCACATTTATTACTTGATCTCCCCACTGGGAAGGGGAATTCTATTTAGTTTGAAATATTTTTTCTTATATTTATTATTGACTATATGTATTATGTATGGGGGGGTGTCTGTCTATCTGTCTGTGTGTCTGTCTTTATGCCTGCATACACATCTATGGCAGATATGCAGAGGTCAGTGGACATCTTTGTGGAGTTAGCTCACTCCTTCCGCTTCTAAGTGAGTTCTGGGGATTGAATCCAGATACCATCGGCTACCAGAACAGGGGAAATGGAAGTCTTAGCAGGTTGGTGTGTGCCCGAGCTATGGAGGCAGGACATTCTAGTCTCCTTGGGTGACTCTGTAGCATCCACACAGGCCTTTCACATCTGCTCTGTCGGGTGCCAGTCACCAAAGAGCTATTCAGTATTCATACCATGAGAATATACTGCAGCCTGAGGAAAAAGCCTCTCAAAGCCCACCACCTACTAAAGCTCACCACAGGCCTTCTCCACTGTGTGCAAAGCAGTGGTATTCTCCAAAAAACCGTCCCCTGAGGGCCTGAAAGTCAAAAGCAAGCATTTTAATATTTCAGATACTCCATTCATAAAAGAGACCTAACTTAGAACAAGTACCATTACTTTCTGAAGAAAGTTTGTCTATACCTACAGAAGCAAAATGGATTCCAATAGCTTAGCCACCGCTAACTTGGGTTAGGACCCAGGAAGGATCTCTGGGTTCCTGGCCTGAGGGAGGTTAGGTGGCATGCTGGGCCACTCCACTCAAGGTCAAACCTGTATCCCTGGCCTTACCTCAGGCTGAATGCTCTTCAAGACCTCTGAAAGTCCCTAGAACTGACTTGGACTGGCTGCAGCACTCCAGAGCTTTCTCCCTTCATTGCCAAGCAAGGAGCAGGCCCAGAATATGGGCAGAGCTCTGCTGACAGCTGCATGACTCTTCTAACAAGAACAGGCTCGACCCAGAGGCCGCCCAGCAGCAGAAATGAAGGCAGGACCAAGATGCACGGCAAGCCACAGCGTACAAAGGCTCCAGCGAGGGTCACCCACCAGCTCATGGTCCGTCTTGAACTCTTAGGCTGGCTACACATTGGGCCAAACTATAAAACAATCCATGTCGTCAGTCGTCCGCCAGCCAAACTTTGTTATTCAGGAACTTCCTCTGAGGTAAAACTTCCTATCTTGGGAGGCTACAGAGATGGCTCAGCAGTTAAGAGCACTGTTTGTTCTTGCAAAGGACCTGGGTTTGGTTCCCAGCACCCACATGGCAGCTAACAGCCATCTGTCTGTAACTCCAGTTCCAGAGGATCTAACCTATTCTGAACTCCAAGGGCATTTCACAATACAGGTGCACTTACTTACATTCAGGCAACACATTTGTATGAATAAACTAAAAAATAATCATAATAAAATATTTTTGAAAACTTTCCATCTTGGAGGGAAGCTGGGTAAACGGGACGCTCTGAGGGAGGTGAGGCAGTCCACCCTGCAGGGAGCCAGAGCAAACACCTCAATAGCTTCAGGAAGTCCCTGAAATTGACTAGATCTACCCCTTTCCTCAAGCATACATAAGCCCTAAGGCTGCTGAGAACCTGTTCCCTTGGAAAAGACACCCTCCAACCTGCTGAGCTGCCCGTGGGTTGTTCAGTGTGAGGCAGGCTTCCCACTTTCCTGAGCTGTCACCCATGCTTCGCAGTGGGCTTTTGGTGACACAGCTGTCTGAGTCATTTCTGCTCCCCTAAGGAACTGCAGTAAAACTCATTGGTTCTCCAGGCTGGACCTCAGCGATCTCCTTCTTTGGTCTGGGGAGAGTAGAGGTTCGCTCACGGGAATAGTGCCACATGAGAGAACAAATCTCAGACCCACTTCCTCAGCTATGCTCCTAGTCCGAGCTCGTTACATCTCCCCCGAGTGACAAGCAGGGCTTCTGAGTGGCTCTTCTGCCCCCCCCCCTTTGTTCTCTAACAGTCTGCTCTCTGTACAGTGACCAGAAAGATTCTCCCTTTTATTATTTTCTTGGTATTTTTGAGACAGGGTCTCCCTTTAGTCCCAGCTGGCCTGGAGCTCACTATGTAGACCAGGCTGGCCTTGAACTGGCAGAGATCTGCCTGCCTCTCCCTCCTCAGTGCTAGGATTAACGGTGTGTGCCACCACGCCTGGGAGATTCTCCCTCTTAAAAAATTGCATAATGGGGCTGGAGAGATGGCCTAGCAGTTAAGAGCGCCGACTGCTCTTGCAGAGGACCCAGGTTTGATCCCTAGCACCCACATGGCGGCTGAGAACAGTCTTTAACTCCAGTTCCAGGGGAATCTGATACCCTCTTCTGACCTCCTCGGCATTGCACGACACAGGTGCACAAACCTACATGCAGACAGTACACATAAAAAAATAAATAAAAATTTTTAAAAATTACATATCATTTTTCCCCTGCCTGAAAACTTTATACAGCTTCTTACTGCTCTTGAAAAACACTCAAATTTATCCCAGACTGATGCTGCCGGCCTGCGCCTCCCCACCTCTCTGAAGCTCCCTGAATTTCATTCATTCCTGGCTCTGAGCCACTCCTAGGTTCCAATAAGCCAGTGAGGAAGCCAGCAAGACGGCCAGGAGGAGGAAAAGACCCTGGGAGAGAACAGTGTCTACCCAAATCCCACACATGTGGCTGTGCCTCACACCCTCATGGAAGCCCTGCGAGGCAGCTAGCAGGTGCACAGCCTTACAGTCATTGGCTGAGGCTACCCCCAAGGAGGATAAAAGTCCCCAAGTTCCTCCTGCTCTCTGCAAAGGGACACCAATCTCACGAGCCTGAGATCAATCCACAGATGATCTACAGGCCGGGGGGGGAGAAGAAGGGTGGGGGGTGTGGGCACGGGGACATGTGTGGGCACGGGGATATGGGCACAGTAGCGGCAACAGGGTCTCTGTGTCTGCTTTGTCCTCCCCTCCTCCCACAGCTCCTCCCTGCCGTCATTACGGAGTCACTGGCTCCATCTGCCTCCAGGACCCGCCCCTCACACAGCCTTCTTCACCTCACTGTACTTCAAGGTTCTTCGTCGTCCAAACTGCTATTAGAAACGATTCTTTCCTTGGCTGGTCTCCTGCGCATTGGCAACGTCACCCACTGGAGCGGCAGAGCAGGGACCCGGCTTGGCTCTTTCTCATCACCTATCCCTGGGCTCCACACAGGTGATGTTGGGAGTGCTTTCTCTTAGTACTCCCGGCTGATATGACAGCAAAACTCCATAGCTTTTCCTTGGCATATTTGAGAAGCACATTAACTACACAGGTGCTTACAGCTCAGTTAATTCCCAGAATAACCCAATGAGGCAGTTCTTTCTACTATCCTTGTTTCACATGTCAAGAGACTGGCTGTACTGTACTTGGTAACCACTTCAAGGTCACAAGGTTAGAATGAGATCTAGCCAGGGTGCTCGGCCACTGGCAAGTAGCTCCGAGGATTGTGCTTCACATAAGGAATGTGAGAGTGAAAGAGGAGACAGGACGGCTCCTGAGAGCAGAGTGGCAGGACCAAGGGTCACCAGAGCTCCTGCCCACCAGGAGGCTCCCGGAATGGCTCCTTGTGGTCCTGCACTTGCTTGGGTGTTTAAGGTGGAAGAAGATGGTAGAGGCAGCAGCCATGAGCTGCCTAGCAGCCTTTCTGCTTTGTTTGTTTTTAGCTGCCCTGAGCAAAAGGAAGCCTTCAGGGTCAGAGCCCTGTCCTGATTGACAGACAGCCTGTGGGGTCTAAGTCCTGACAGACAGCCTGCGGGGTCCAAATCCTTGCCTCAGTCTGTGTGACTATGTGCCTGTAGTGTGTGTGTGTGTGCCCATGCATGGGTGTGTGTGTGTGTGCCCATGCATGGGTGTGTGTGCGTGCACGCACATGAATGGGGGTGCCTATGTGTGTGTATGTACAGTGTGCACATGTGTGTGTGTGTGTATGTGTGCTTGTGTGTGTGTACATATGCATTGGAAAGGGAGTTGGAGCCAAAGAGCCAGACACACAGACAACAATGGTAATCCCACCTCACAGAATACAGACTTCCCTCCATTCAGAGAACACCCCAATATCACCCTTCTGGACATGCAAGGATGCAGGGTAGGTTCCCCACGCTGCCTGCCAAGGGAGCCCCAGAGTCAGCACACTGATCCCTGTCACATTGTGCTTACCATGCCTCAACTCAGCCTATCCAGGAACATGCACACACATGCAGATGCAGGGCCATGCACCTGCCTACCCAGCATCCCCACCCCACCTCCCAGCCAGGCCACAATTACAGCAATTCCTAAACTACTGCAGACAAGTCATTGGTGTTACTCAGTACCTTCTAATTAGCATTACACACTGATTATCTGAGGCTATTGATATTAGCTTTAATCAGTAATTACAATTCTCACATAAAATATTTAATAACCATTCATAACACAAGAAATTTGATTAAGGATAGAACATTTTCCATGAATTTTCACATTGGTCTCCAGAAAGCTCGGCTGGGTATATTCCTAGCAGGAGCAAATACACTCAACAAAATTACCCACACGCGCAGTAGAAAATAGCCCTCTCGGATTCACCCACCCCCCACGCCTTGGGAAGGCTCAACAACAGCTGGAGGACATGGGCTGAGGCCCCAGACAGGAGAGTCACAAAGGAGAGAGGCAGGTGCCAACAAATTTAAGGGAAATACTAGCCTGCCTAGCAATCAAGAAACATCCATTTAAATCAGACCTAGTCCCGCCATCGAGCTGGCAAAGACAATTCACACTGACTGGTAAATCTGCTGCTGCTGGTAAATGCATCCAGGCCACTGTCATTTTACCTGCCTTTCTTCCCTGTAGAAAAAGTGCCCCTCATGCAAAGAATCCCCTCCAAACCCCGCCTTCTGCCATCGTGGGGCAGGAAAGAGAGAGCACCTTTCCTTCTGTCTTCCTTTTTCTCTCTGGTTTGGTTGAAGACTGGGTCTTGCTATGGGCCTTGACTTGAACTGACCCCACCCCTGCCTCAGCCTCCTGAGTGCTCGGATGACAGGAACACGCCATCATGCCACTCAGCTACAGTAATGACCAGAGACAAACCACAGATCAGGACGGGCTGTCGTAGATCTCCGTCTCACCAGTAGCCCTCTGAGACTGAGCAAGGACGGGTACACGACCTTTCAACTTGGGATCAGAGGATACCTTTCAGCCCTGTCTAGTGAGAAAGCCAGGCCATGTGAGACAATCTGTCAAGCACACTTGTGACATAAACATGGGTATTACATGATGAAAAACCTGGAAAAACAGGGAACTGAAGCTTTGCCTCACGCAACAGCAAGTGAAGCGGGCACCCAGGCCACAAGTCACAGGCCCTGCCTGTTTGTCTCTGACAGTTGGCCTGAGCTCTTATCCTGTGCCCAGTAACCTGGACAATCCAAGAAGCCACTATGAAAAGTTGGTCCCTTGTGTTCCTCTGTGGGTGCCCTCTCCACTCCCTACCTCTGCCAGGGAAGTTCAGCCTAGGAACACCCTTCCAGATTTATTTATTAATAGCATTTGTTTACTGCATTGCAATGTCATTCACAATACTCCCACTCCCCAAATGTCACCCCCCCCAACACACACACACAGCATCACAAGGTTTCAGGTTTGTTCAAACATCTAACACTGCAAAATAATGTTCTCATCTCCAAAGTGCACACTCAGGAACCTTCCAATTGAGAAAGAGGTATCAATGTTGTAAGTCAGTTTATAATTGTGTATTGGGCTGCACAAGTATTCTGGCCCATACTCAGCCATGAGTGGCCTCTGTGCCACGGGTTGGACACACCACCTTGTAGATTCTGAGAAGTGATTTATAAACATCTAGAAAACCCCTTCTAGAAATGCTGTAGTTTGAGTCTCTGCTAAAGGCTTGTTCACAGCCTATGGTGTTGCTGGGATGTGGTAGGACTTTTAAGAAGTCCCTATGGGAAGATCTTTGGGTCATGCGCATATTCCCTCAAAGAGGATTATGGAACCCAAGTCACCCCCAATCCCGCATCCTGTCTTGAGCCGAAGAACTCTGCTATGCAGCGGGTTCCTACCAAGTGCTGGCTCTCTCTCTGCACAACTCTAAGAGCAGTAGGTCCACCCAGCCACTGACTAAAGCCTCCAACACTGAGCTAAGATAGGTCCCCCATATCTATCTGTCGATGTAGCTCAGATATGTGTTATAGGAAAGGGAAGCTGACTCGCACAAAGTGGTAGAAACATAGAGGGACTTCCAAATGTTCCTAGTCTTCCACAGAGCTGTCTGGCTTTGCTGTTCCAGGATATCATTTCTCCCTTCCAACAGCTGACTTCAATAGTGTAATCAATTATATAACTTTGAAACTTTCTCATTTCAACCCAAGCCCAAACTAGACAAAAGAGCCGCGCTTATCTGAGGACAGAAATGCTGCTCTAATAAGTAAATAGTGGGAGTAGGGGGATGGTTCAGTGGTTAAGAGCACTGGGTGTGCTTACAGAGGATCCAGGTTCAGTTCCCAGCACCTACACGGCGGTTACTGTCCAAAGGCCTGTGGTATGAATAAGGCCTGTCACTACTTCCTCCACTCCAAGCAAAAGCTTTTATTTTTCCCTGGCAGCTTGGAAGAATCAAACAGCACACAGTGAAGTAGACTCTGGGAAAGGAAAGATAGACATTCAGAGGAAGAGAGCTGGAGGGGATGGTGACAACCCAGCTCATGACAACTGCAGAAGGGACAAGCCTGTCCTGAGGCCCCACCAGCTGCTCCACCTCCCTCTGTAAAGCTCTCTGATTGGTTATTTAGAAAAGGATTTCTGGGGCCAGAGAGATGGTAAAGGTGCTTGCCACAAAGTCTGATGACCTGAGTTCAATCCTTGGTACTCACATTTTGGAAGGAGAGATGTGACTCCTGCTAGCTGTCCTCTGGCACCTGCATGCATCTTATGGTACACACATCCCTGAAGAAAAACATAACAAAAACGTGTTTCTAGGTTCACGAGTGGGTGTGTTTTTGCAGTGGATTCACCTGAAGGCCAAATGCTGTAGGAGTTAGGACCCAGGCCTCAGAATTACACTGCTTGAATATGAACTACACCACTCCCTTTTTTCTAACTGTGGGAATTTTGAAAGCCTCAGTTTCCTTATCTGTGAAATGGGAAGGTTCCGACAGTCCCTAGCTCCTGAATGGGAAATCCACAGGCTAGGGCCTGTGAAGTGCTAGCACTGTGTGCCTGGCTTCAGATGCTACGCAAGGCCAGCTCAGCTGCCATTCTATTGCTATTGTGGTCACCACTGTTGCTTTCTGGGGCCACATGGGTGCTTGCTAGCTGCTCCTTGGAGGTCTTCTCTGTTCCTTCCTTCCTTGAGGTGGGAAGTCCCTCTTTTCCCTGCCCCTAGTGTATTTTATAAACCCTAGTCTAGATTTTCTTGGCCCTGTCAGACCCCCCCCCATCCCTGCCTGAAACCTGTCTTGCTGCCACAGAACACAGCTTAGTTTATGTCCCCAAACACAGCTTGGGCAGCAAATCCTTTGGTAGGCTTTATAATGGGACATAGATCATTACAGATGGGACTTGGGCTTTACAAAATATTTTAGGAGGTAGATAAATTAGATCATGAAAAGTGCATAAGGAGCATCAATTATGCAGGAGCCAGAAGAATGGTTATAAAGTGATCTGGCCTCAGTCTTTGGCCATGAAACATTTAACTGCGGCCATTAAAATAAAAAGCATCTCTTGCTTGCTCTCTACTTCAGGAAGAGTGGGCTGGTCCAGTGCGGGCCTTGCCCTAGGAATGCTGGGAAGTACATGATGCTTTGGCCCTTGAAGAAAGGCCACTGGTGAAGTGTAGAGAACTAGGACTGGTGTCATTTGCCTGGAGAAGGATCTGGAGGCTCTAGGGACCTGCCGGGGTGATTTTTTGGCTCCTATGACCCAAGGCAGAAAGACGCATGGTAGGAGGATAGTTAAAGCCGTGACCCTGAGGTGTCACACTTATCTTGCCTCCTCTCCGGTCCAACTCCTGGTGGACTGGCCTTGCCAGACACCACCTCACCTTGGTGCTACCGACCATGGACCTATGAGAGAAGGCACAGGCAATGGCGACCTTGTAGTCAAGAACCCAAGCCCAGGGAATGCACTGCCCACCTTTAGGGTAGGTCTTTCCACCTCAGTTATCCTAAGAAGATGATCCCTCAGGGGCATGTCCAGAGGCTAACCCAGTCAGATGCTGTAATGCCCAGAATCCAAGACCCTCACAGACCACCAGGAGACACGACACCGATGCAAGGGCAGAGAATCTTTTATTCAGCAAGCTTGAGCTCGGACAGTCCCCATACCTGGTGCAGCTGGACTGGGATGAGCCCCGAGACTCCCTAGGAGCACTCTTTTCTAGGAGCACTCTTTTCTAGGAGCACTCTTTTAAAGGGAGAAACCACAAGCGGGAGGGGGGGTGTATCCATGCCTTGGCGTTACATGATTGGTGGGTTTATACAACTCAGCAAACGGTCACGCAGGGATAGGCTGTGGGCTTGTAAAAACACCAAAGGCTGGAGGAAGGGGGGTAAGGTTCAGGGTGGAGTACTCTGTGTTGTTTCAAAAACATGTTTCTCTGACCCTTGCATAGGCCCCCTGCAGTTTATTTTTAAACCTTGTGGTATGTAACAGATCCTTTTTTCCCCTGAGATGGTTGCTTTTGAGTGAACAGTAAAGTGTCTTGGGCCCCATGGTATTTCAACGCCATTGCACAGGTGTGCTGAGAGGCCGTCTCCCAGACGATTCTAGATCCTGTCCAGTGACAACACTAACATCACTGTAGTCACATCCCTAGCCATGCCATACTGCACTTTCAGAAGGTGGGCAGCCTCTTCCTCCTCTTCTCCCTGTGGACATTGAGCTGGGCTCCTCAGTGATCCATCAGAGCCGTTTGGGAGTGGGTGAGGGTGAGGTGTCTTGGCAAGTATTCCTTGGCTCTGTCCTGTAGTAGGTCATCCTTGGTTTAATCTGGTGTTTTACCTGGAGTTGGGTCCTGGCTTTAAGCCTCTGACCAAATTTACTCTTTTTTTCTAAGGCAACAGGAGGAGTATTGGGGAGATGACTCAGTCAGTCATCTTCCGGTCACACAGCCTGACGGTCTGAGTGTGGACTCCTAATACCATGTGCAGAGCCAGGTGCAGTGGGCCACTCCTGCAATCTCAGCACTGCAGAGACAAGACCAGAGGATGGCTGGAACCCATCAACGAGTCACCCCAGCCATCAGCCTAGGTTAGGTGAGACACCGTCTCAAAAAATATGGCAGAGACTAGTTGAGGAAGACACGTGGACCTCTGGTTTTCACATGCACACAAAAGATAAATAGTTAAATCTGAATCTTGGATACACAGCAATTTGTAGTGTACATTTGCCTCAAACATGGCACTGACTAGCCCATGAAATATTTGACATGCCTCTATAGAAGTGTATGTATTATGGCCACCCTGGTCTACAGAGTGAGCTCCAGGCCAGCTGGGACTAAAGGGAGCCCTTGTTTCAAAAATACCAAAAAAAAAAAAAAAAAAAAAAACCCAGAAGTGTATGTATTATTTACTTGACATTCAAATGTAATCCAGCATCTTCTACTGTGCCTGGCAACATGGGGGTGGGAGGTGAGGGCTCCGTGTATTCTGGCCTATGCCGGGGTCTCAGAAGCTAAGGAAGCTGCTTCCAGGAGGCCAGGATGCTCAGAGAGACAGCACAGACACTAGGACAAAGGACAGTCACAGGACAGGGTCACACTGTGGCCCAGATCTTATTTGTTTGTTTATTTATTTATTTATGGTGTGTGTGTGTGTGTGTGTGTGTGTACACATTAACATCCCACAGCACACATGCCTAGGTCAGAGGACAAGCTGTGGAAGTCAGCTCCTTCCTTCCACCATGTGGGATTCGGGGCTCCAACTCAGATCATCAGGCTTGGCAGCAAGCACCTTTACCTGCTGAGCCATCTTGCTGGTCCTGTGGTCCAGATCTCCCTGGTAGAGGGCCCGGGGTTCCTGGTGACACACAGAGTGATAGCTTCCTAGAGATAGACAGGACCTGAGCTGATCAGAGATGGACAGAAGAAAGGGAAGGCCCCACACAGACTCCCAGCACGCCTGCTGCACACCCCACTCTGAGGCCTGCACTCTGCAGTCAGACTCCTCCCCCGCACAAGCTCGAGTCCCACAGTAGAGCCTTAAACACCAGGCGAGGCCCACATTTAGACACTACCTGTGTGCTGACCCAAGTGTACGCACATCCCACAGGTCATCTCCACCCCTCCTTGAAGGTTCTGCTCTGCATCCTGCCCTCCCTGAGGAGCCTCCACTCGCTGCTGCCCCATCTGCCCATCCAAACCCTGCTGGGCCACTCTTGGAGTCTATTCCTTACAATAAACATGCACACATTTTCTTACTTATTGTACACCAGATACACTTTTGTGAGTGCTGGGCTTACACAACCCCTCTAATACTACACCTTCCCACAATGCCGTCTTCATGGGAAGCTGGCAGTGTGGTTGATTTGAGGTCCTGGTCCTCAGAGCTCTGGCAGCCTCCAGTCCAGGACCAGGCACTGCCTGTCACGTGACAAGCTCCTTCCCCAGGCGCCCAGCCACGCTGCACTGCTCACAGCTCTGTGGCTTCTCCAAGCTCAGGTGCCCTGAGCTGAAGCCAAATAAAGATGAATACTCTCTCTCTCTCTCTCAGCAAACCAACACCTCAGTCAATCTCTTGGCACTGCAAGCATGTTCATTGTTCTTGTGTGGGACTCCACAGACGCTTATAAACACTTCCATTACTTCTGAAGTTTTATTTATGGTTTTTGTTAAACCTTTACTCTGAGGTTTGCCATTTTAAATACTCCCTGACTGAGGGAGATTTATAAGGGTTTCTCACACAGAAGCTACCTGAAATGGACAGAGCTGAAGTCAATTTATAGGGCCTCAAGAGCAGCTGACAACTCATTTTTATTAAGAGAGGGGTCTCAGAAACAGAAGAGAAAACATTACCACCCCTGGAAGCATCCACTCCATTTAGGGACTGACTGCTACTAGACGCCTGCAGTCCTTCTATTTTAACGCTAGCTCCGTCAGAGACAGAACCTGCTTCTCTGTGGACCAGAGATAGAAACGCGGGTGTCGGCCTCCCCAGAAGAGGTCCTTGCCCCTCAAAGGACTCAGAACACTCGTGGAGACGTGTATCACAACTGAACGCAACAATTCCCAGGGAACCAAATGCAAGAGGTGACGGACGACCACCTTGCAAATTCATCCAGAGTTTTAAAGTCCCCATCTAAAGGGAAACTCAACCCACATCTTTTCAGGCCTTGTCAAAAAAAATTGGGAAATCTCTCCCTTTGAAGATCAATGGTATAGAGATGACTTTGAACTCTTAATATCAGGCATTAGCAACATAATGTTAGGTTTTTATTAAGAATGAAAAGAATTTACCAATTTTCTTCCAGCAATCCCTCTGGACTCCACGAGGAAGCTAATCACTAGATAATTGTTCAATGGCTCTTCTGGTCCATTCAAATCCATTGAATTGTTTGGAGAGGGAAAGGCAGACGTCCCCTTAAGGGACCAATTACCAAAATGCAAGGACCTGAAACTTGGCAGAGATAGAATTCCGGAAGAAGCCAGGATATTAAGAAGGCTGCTGCATTAGCCAGCTGGGGTTATCAGCAATACACCACAGAATGAGCACCTAAATAGAAGAAATTTCTTTTCTCACAGTTCTGGGCACTAGAAGACCAAGATCAAGGGGTTGATTCTATTACTGCCAAAGGCTCGCCACCCCATTCTTGTGGTTTACTATGGCCTCAAAAGCAGGAGGTGAGCTCAGGGTCTCTTCTCCTAAGAACATGAATCTGATGAGATCACAGTCACAATCTTTTGATGTCTTGCCAAGTTATTTTTGCATTGTTGTCACCGAATTACCTGAGAACAACTCAGAGTTTGGACCTGTTTATTTGGGCGGTGGTTTCAGAGTTGTTGCTCCCTCACGGTGAGGAAAGGACAGTGTTTCAGAGCGATGTGCACCATGGCAACCAGGAAGCAGAGAAAGGGGAAGACAGGAGGGAGCCAGGGCCAGACACAGCCCCAAGGACACACCCTCACCGGTCACTTCCTCTAGTCAGATCACACCCCTATCTTTCACCACATCCCAACAAAGCCATCATGTTATAAATCCATCAAGGGAGTAACGCACTCATGGGGACAGAGCCTTTGGGATCTAATACGCACTTGAAATGCCTTCACGGACAGGTGGCAATGTAATAATCTCCTGAGCAGTTTTTACCGTGTACTCTGTGTGTGTGTGTGAGTGTGTGTGTGTGTGTGTGTGTGTGTGCAGATGAGCTGACTTATTCAAGAAAGGTTAGTATCAGCTATCTTCTATTGCTCTCCACCTTATTTTGTTTGTTTTATGTGTATGAGTCTTTTGCCCACATGTACACAAGTGTACCCCATGCATGTAGTGCTAATGGAGGCCAGAAGAGGATGTCAGATCCCCTGGAACTGGAGTTATAGATGGTTGTTAGCTGCCATGTGGGTGCGAAGAACTGAACCTGGGTCCTCTGCAAGAGCAGCCAGTGCTCTTAACCACTAAGCCATCTCTCCAGCCCCACTCTGCTTTACTTTTTGTTTGTTTGGTTGGTTTTAGGTTTTAGAGACAGGGTGCCCCTGGCCTGGAACTCATTATGTAGACCAAACTGACCTCAATCTTGCAGAGATCTGCCTGCCTCTGCTTTCCCAGTAATGGGATTAAAGGTGTGTACCATCATGCCCAGTCCCCACTATGCCTTATTTTTTGAGACAAGGTCTCTCTCAGAACCTGGGCTTGCTATTTCAGCTAGGAGAGCGGACCTGTACGTCCCAGGAATCACCTGTGCCCCCCGCCACACACATACATACAAGCACTGGAATTACAGGTAAGCACCCATCCCCAGGTTTTAGATGGGTGCTGAAGATCCAAACTTGGGTCGTCATGCTCACACAGAAAGGACTTGACCCTCTGAGCCATCTCACCAACTCCTCTTGAGAATTTCTTTAACCCAATCAAAAAACAATCAGAAATTGACCATAATTATATTGATTAATCTCAATTATTGTTTGAATGCCCTACCTCCAAACATATGAATTTAGAGAAATACTTTCAGTCCATGACTAGACTTTCTACAGTTTGATTTCTGTACATTCAGGAAAATCCTCCTCAGGGTCCCAGTTTCCACCAACCCTGGAGCCTGGTCCAAGCCTCCTTCCTCTGGTCTCTGCCTCCCGTGTCCCAGAATGCTCTGCGGGAGGTCCCGGGTTCCAGCTGCCCTTTGCCAAACCACAGCTCTAAGTCCTTTCTCCACTTAAAACTTCAGTATCTTACCCATGTACACAAGTAGGTATGTAATTAAAAGAGACACGCACGCTCTTGTTTTGGAGTCAGGTAGACAGATGTGCAAAGTGTAGCTCTGACCTTTGGTAGCTGTGTGATCTTGAATAATTTTATTTTCCTCTCTGACCCTCAGGCTCCTCGTCAGTAAAATGGAGAAATAATAGCTCTTACTCCATTGGTCGATGGGACAAAGAAAAGGGATGCTGGGAAGTGCTTAGCAGAATGCCTGCCACTTAAAACTAAATAAAACGTTAGTCCTGGTTTTCATTACTCTCTCCATTAACCCCGTTGGTGATCTGTCTAATCCCATCTTCTGTCTTTAATGGCACTTAAAGGCAAACAGCCCCTAAAATTACATCCCTAGCCTTGACATTGCTCCAGAACTCCATACCAGGAAAGCCAGCTACCCAAACATCTCCAGATGTCAGTAGCCATCCAAGCTCGTGTCTGGAACAACTCCTGCTCGACTCCAATCTAGTCACTCCACCACGGCCTTCCCAATCCCGACCCCCGAGGCCAAATCTACCAAGTCATCTCTGATGTTCCTCTGCCCACATTCGGTCCCTGAGAAGCCTCCCGGGAGCTAGGGCGATGGCTTAGTCCATAAAGTACCGGCCTTCCAGTCCCTGAGTTCCATCCCCAGAGGCCACATTTTGAGAAGCTGGATGTGGTGATACACACTTCTAGCTCAGAGCTGGGAAGGCAGATCGTTTGAGTCACTGGCCAGCCAGGTTAGCTTACTTGGCAAGTTCCAGGGCAGCGAGAGACCCTGTGTCAAAAGAAAAAAAAAAATGGTGGATGGTACCTGAGGAGTAGTGCCTGAAGTTGTCCTCTGGTCTACACACACACACACACACACACACACACACACACACACACACATACACACACACCCACCATGAAACCTTCCATGGTTGACTAGAGGCACCCAGTACTCACCTCCTCCACAAACTAGAACTAAAGCCACAGGTAGATAAAGCATCCTCAAGCAGATGACCAGGGGAGGGTGCTGTGACTAAGGGAAAGCTTACAAAGTGAACTGTAAGACACGGAAGTCTGAGACAAGGCGTACAAAGAGGAATGAATTTCCCCAGCAATGGCCACCCAGTCACATAACACTCTAATCGCAGGAGAAAGAATGGATGGGAGAAACCAGCCAACCCTCCTGGTACCTACATATACATGCATGTACAGAGAGAGAGAGAGATGGAGACAGAGACAGAGAGACAGAGAGACAAAGACAGAGACAGAGAGAGACAGAGAGACAGAGAGAGACAAAGACAGAGACAGAGAGACAGAGATGGAGACAGAGAGACAGAGATAGAGAGACAGAGAGAGACAAAGACAGAGACACAGAGAGACAGAGACAGAGATAGACAGAGACAGAGAGAGACAGAGATGGAGGCAGAGAGACAGAGATAGAGAAACAGAGACAGAGAGACAGAGACAGAGAGAACAAAGATGGAAACAGAGAAACAGAGAGAGAGACAGAGACAGAGAGACAGAGACAGAGACAGAGAGACAGAGAGACAGAGATAGAGAGACAGAGAGAGACAGAGAGAGAGATAGAGAGACAGAGAGACAAAGACAGAGACAGAGAGATAGAGAGACAGAGAGACAAAGACAGAGACAGAAAGAAGAGACATAGAGAGACAGAGAGAGAGAGACAGAGAGACAGAGAGACAAAGACAGAGACAGAGAGACAGAGAGAGACAGACACACACAAAGTTCAATGAGACCATTTGAACAGAATAAGGAAAACAAGGCATGTTACAACTGAAAAATTCAAGAGAGACAAAGATCTTGAAAAAAAAAACAAACAGAAATCTTGGAAATAAGACCTCAATAAGTCAATGAAGAAATGCAGTAGGAAGACCCAACAACAGACTAGATCAAGCAGCAGACAAAATATCCGAACTCCAAGACAGGTCTTTTGAAATATTATAGTCAACAAAAGAAAATAAAAACAGTGAAGACGGCATCTAAGGCCTTTGAGATCCATGGCATGAACAAATATTCTTCACTTTTTATGAGTACTGTGTCCTCACTTTCTATTGCTGTGGTGGAATACCTAAGAGAAAAAGTTTCCAAAGAGGAATGGCCTATTTTAGCTCATAGTCTCAGACAGCCCAGTCTGTCACAGCACGGAGGGTGAGATGGAGCAGGGCGGCTCACATCACAGCACCCAGGAAGTAGGGAGAAGAAAGGACCCAGGATCAGGGGAAATCAAGGGTTCGTGCCCAGGGACCGACTTCCTGCAACTAGACTCTACTTCTTGAAACTTCCCAAAACAGCACCATCAGCTGGGGCCCAAGAGTTTAAAACATGAGCTCGTGGAGGACTCCCCATCCTCAATCATAACAGTACCTAAGGGAGAAGGAAAAGGGAAAGGCATAGAAAACCTAGTTAATGAAGTGGTTGAAAACTTCCTGATCTTAAGAAGATATAGACCATGGGCTGGAGAGATGGCCTAGTGGTTAAGGAGCCAGGTTTGATCCCCAGCACCCACATGGCGGCTGAGAACCATCTTTGACTCCAGTTCCAGGGGAATCCAACACCCTCTTCTGACCTCCAAGGCATTGCACGACACAGATGCACCAACCTACATGCAGACAGTACATTCATACACATAAAAATAAATAAATAAATATAATAATATAAATAAATAAATAATTTAAAAAGAAGATATAGACCTATCACCCAGTGGACAGTACCAGAGAAGATCCAGACCCCTTCACAGTATAGTCAAATTATCAAAAGTTAAGTCAAACAAGCTGGAAGCATCACAACTCCTGACTTCAAGACATCCTATGGAGTCACAGTAACCAAAGCAGCATGATACTGGCATAAAACAGATGTGCATAGCAATGGAAGAGAATCCGCATCCAGAAGCAAACACAGCATATACAGCTAATGATAACGGTAACTATAAATAAGTGTGTGTCCAGCAGTGACAACTACTGATGAGGATATGAAGAGGAAAGGAGAGGTCTAACCCACAGAAACCAGAGCAGTCACTGCGGCTAAAATATGAGATCAGCCTGGGTGCCCAGCAATGTATGCGGAATTGATTTCTTTTGGATATATACCCAGAAGTGAGGTAGCTGGATTACATGGAAGTTCTTAGAAAAAACTAAAAATAGATCTAATATATGATCAAACTATCTCACTTCTGGGTATATATCCAAAAGAAATCAATTCAACATGTCAAAGAGATATCTGAATGCTTGTATTATTTCAGTAGTATTCACAGTAGATAAAATATGCAATCAGAGGCTGGAGAGATGGCTCAGTGGTCAAGAGCACTGGCTGCACTTGCAGGGAACCTGGGTTTGATTCTCAGCACCCACAAAGCAGCTAACAACCTTATGTATCTCCAGATCCATTGGATCCAATGCCCTCTTCTGACCTCCATGGGCATTGCATGGCATGGGTGCACTTAAATATATGCAAGCAATACACTTTTTTTAAATTTTATTTATTTATTTTGTATGTGTATGAATGTACTGTCTGCATGTAGGTTTGTGCACCCGTGTCATGCAATGCCACAGAGGTCAGAAGAGGGTGTTGGATTCCCCTGGAACTGGAGTTAAAGATGGTTCTCAGCCACCATGTGGGTGCTGGGGATCGAACCCGGGTCCTCTGCAAGAGCAGTCAGTGCTCTTAACCACTAGGCCATCTCTCCAGCCCCACAAGCAATAAACTTTTACATATAAACTTAAAATAATAAATAAAAATATAAACTATGCAATAAACCTATGTGTTAATCAAAATATGCATGGATAAAGAAAATTATATAGAGAGCTACCATATGATCCAACTATCTTGCTCCTGGGCATGTACCCAGAGAACTCCATACCCTACTATAGGGATATTCCCACCCCATCTTTATCTATGTTCTATTCACTACAGCAAGGAAATAGAGTCAACCTAGTTATCCATCAACAGATGAATGGATGATGAAAATCTGGTAGGTATGAAAAGCAGAATATTATTCAGCTTTTAAGAAAGATGAAATCATAAAATTCAAAGGAAAATATGGCCTAGAATGTGTAATATTAACTGACTTCACCCAATCTCAAAAAGTAAAAAGCACATTTTCCCTCAGGTGCACTGCCTGGTCTATAAGGTATACATATACATATGTAAGGAAATGCTTGTGTGGGTATAGTATAGTATTTAGGATCAAGAACAATAGAGGGTAATTTTTTATTTTATGTCCACGAGTGTTTTACCTGAATGTATGTAAGTCCACCCACATCATGCCTATGGAGGCCAGAAAAGGAGATAGGATCCCCAGAACTGGAGTTATAAATGGTTGTTAGCCATCATATCGGTGCCGGGAACTGAACCTGGATCCACTGCAAGAGCAGCCATTGCTCTTAACCACTGAGCCAGCTCTCCAGCCTCATGAAAGGGTAATATTTTAAAAGCACAGAAAATTATATATGCAAACACAAACACACATGCACACACACATAAGCATACATACAACGGAGTACTTTTAGACTATAAAGAGGAATAAAATCCTATTATTTGAAGCAAAATAGATGGAACTAGCTGACACTATTTTAAGCAAAATTAGCTGGACACTGACAGAAAACAACTACCTTCTCTCTCATATGTGGAAGCTAAAAATGTCAGCCTAAATGTAGGCTTAGAGTTAGGACATGGATAAAAGGGAGTTCAATTTGGTCAGTACATGTTGTATGCATGTGTTCAAATGTCACACTGAACCTCATTAATATGGTACATGTTAATGATACAAATTAATTAATGGTGCACATTAAAACATGCTAATAAAAAATAAAATACTTCTTGGGAATCTTCTACATCTAGAAGAGAAGCAGTTCTCCCCATGAGGACGCACCCAGCCCAGACCTCCACTGCTCTTCTTGGATCCTGCAGCAGCCTCCATACTGGTCTCTGGGACTCCATCCTGGCTCCCAAAATGCTAGGCTGATAGTTTTAAAACAAAAGTCATATTGTGTCAAAATCCACTGTAAAGAACGTAGGAGCCAGATGACAGGAGAAACCCTGGGACACGCTGTCAGCACAGCATGCAGTCGTGAACAGTCAGCGCTGAGGACGCTCAGAAATGGGTCCACCATCGCTAGGGGGGGGGGGCTCGGGAGCCCTGCTCCTCACGGCTGAACTATATCTGCTGATCAATTCATGCAGAGGGGGGCGGGACTCACTGTCTTCGGTCACATGCCCCCTTGTGACCACACTAGGCTCTAATGGACAGGCTCAATCCAACAGCCACACAAATGGCCCTAGTTAAGACACTTAGGTCACAAAACAAAACCAAAGTCATAGATGTGGGAAAGGGGCAGTGGGGTGATTGACAGGGGTGGGAGGAAGATGAGGGTGCAGGGAGTGACCAGCGTGTGCTATACACAGACAGGAAACTGTCAAAAGAACTAGCTTAATTCATCTTTTAAAATCCACTGGAGCCCTGTCTGGCCCTGGGCGGGGTCCAAAGCCTAGGTTAGCCCATAAGCCTCCACTAGCTCCTTGGGTGGGGTCCAGAGCCTAGGCTAACCCATAAGCGTAAGCCTCCACTAGCTCCCTGGCCTCCTTGCCACTGGGTGCCAGACACCGTCCTGCACAAGGTTCTTAAGCAATTGCTGTTCCCTCTGCCTGGCAAGTTCTTTCACAGATATCTTCCTGGTTTAACACTCTAGAGGTCTCTCTCTAAAGTCTTCTTCCTAAGGTGGCCAACTCTGCTGCCTGGTAAGACAACAACCTGCACGCACGCACGCACGCACGCACGCACGCACACACGGGCACACATGGTTCCCAGCACCACCCCATTCCACCCCACTCTCCTCTGCACTTAGTTAGACCGCCTGACATACCATCTACATGGCCTAGATCTGACTGCTCTCTTCTCTCCATGCTTAATGTAAATGCACATCTGGTTTGTAGCTGTCTATCCTGCCCTGGCATGGTGTCTGACACAGAGTGATCAGTCAGTAAATGTTTGCTTGCTGGATGGATGAGCAAATGAATGAATGAATGAATGTCCACCCACATGTCACACATGTGTTCAACAGAATCCCCCCCTCCAAAGCACTTACCACCACTTCCCCCCCCCATCCATCTACCCACCTGCCTTTTGGTCCCTTTGTCCCCGAGAGCCTTTTGTCCACGCCGTTCCCACCTGTGGAAATCCTTCCAGGCCAGCTCGCACCGCCTGTTCTCCAAACCTCTGCAAAGGACACAGGGTCTTGCTCACGAGCTCTGGCAAGCCTTTTCCTCTCTGGCCATTTTCCCATCCTGCTGGGCACAGGTTATGGTTTCCCTGTATTCCTACTAATCCATAAAACCCTTATCAACATCAGGACCACATGTCGCTCCTCTCACTGCTGTTCCAGACACACCTCAGCTACTCCTGAAAGGCGTAAGAGTAAAGTACCAGGGCTGGAGAGATGGCTCAGTGGTTAAGAGCACTGACTGCTCTTGCAGAGGACCCAGCTTTGATTCCCAGCACCCACACGGCAGCTAAGAACCGTCTTTAATTTTGGTTCCAGGGGAATCCAACGCCCTCTTCTGACCTCCATGGCATTGCACGACATGGATGCACAGACCTTCATGCAGACAGTACACTCATACACATTTAAAAAAAAGAGCAAACTACCATGCCTATACATCAACCTGTAAATATAAAAGTCAAATGTATGGGGCTGGAGAGATGGCTCAGCAGTTAAGAGCACCGGCTGTTCTTGCAGAGGACCTGGGTTCAATTCCCAGAACTCACATGGTAGCTAACAACCATCCATAACTCCAGTTCCAGGGGAATCCAGTGCCTTCTTCTGACTCCACAGGCATTGCCTGATAGAGGTGCACTTACTCACATGCAGGCAATATTCATACATATTAAATAAAATAATAGATAAAATATTTTTTAAAGTCAGACATAGACTCTAGTTCAGGAGATTGGGCTGTCAGCCATTTAAAATGAGATTGGAATGTGATGATATAATTACCTGAGTCTTGCATGGCTCGGAGCCCTGACCATACCCCATAGCCACATGCCGCCCCCCCTATAGTATGTGTCTCCAGTGAGGTGTGGTGGGAAATTCCTACAATTATAGCACTTGGGAGGTAGAGGCAAAAGGAAGTTCAGAAGTTCAAGGTCAGCCTCAGCTACATAATGACTTCAAGTTCAGCCTGGGCTATGTGAGATCCTGTTTCAAACAAACAACTAACAAAAAATAAATAAATAAAGATATGTCTCTATAATGTAGTCCAATGATGGCCTCCCACCAAGTGCAGCCAATGAACACTGTCCAGTCCCTTTGACCTTAAATCCACCAAGACTGTTCCTCAGGCCGTGAAGAACCCTAAGAACCCTGTCCAGAACCACAGGTGTTCAGGAATAGGATGACAATATGGCTCTAAGCATGGGGTCTACCCAGCACCACACACACACACACACAAACACACACACACACACACACACACACACACACACACATAGGTTCTACAGAAGTAATGAATTAATTTGCTCAATTTCTTGCTCCCCAAAAAGGAATGAAGGATTTTTACTCATATTGACCAGACCTGATGTGTTGGAAAATAAGAGACACCCCACCTGTAACACCCTAGTGTTCTTGTGTCCCCAAAGGTTATCTCACCCACACATGTCCATTTAGGGAATGGAAAGGAAGTAGCATCCGTGTTTCCAACAATTGTTCCAACTCTCACTGTCTCTAATTCTCACCAAAGCAGGGGCTGACTGACAACACCAGGGCAGAGAGGAAGGCCATGCCCATTCCCATCACATCGTCTCTCCATTCTGCATTTCCCAGAGAAGTCACTGCAAGTTGAAGGAGCAGGCATCTGCTTACAGAGATGGTTCCATTAGATGTGCCTCCCCCAGTCTGCAGTGATCCCACAGCCCAAAGCAGCCATCCAGGTTTTATTTGCTCATAAACATTAATGGGACCAAACCTCTGGGAAAGGAACAGAAAAAACTAAATGGCAGAGAGCTCACAAGACAGCACAGCACACGTGCTCAGAGCAGAAGGGAAAAGGTCGGAGCAGCAGAGGAGGATCATCTCTCAAAGATGGACCGCTCCTGCCGGCTTCCAGGAATGATCTGGGCAGCTTATCCTGTTCCTTGGCATTTTAGAAGCACTCTTCCTAGAGTACAGGAGCAAACCCTGAAACAAGAGGTATGTCCACTAAGGCCCACTCAAGAGACCCGCCCAAGATACCCCGAAGGCCTTCCTAGTGCAGAGGCAGAACTCATACAGAGAACAGAGACCCCAGTCCCCAGCTCTGACTATCAGAGCTGACTGAAGCCATTTTAGGAAAACTGGCTAGATCTCTGTCAGTCTCTGCTTTGACTGGACACGGAAAGGCAGAGCGCCTGTCCTCAAGTGCCACGACGAGTGCTCCATGCCAGGAACCATAGTATAAAGGCTCTGAATGGTTCTGAAATGCATTTGATCCTTTCAACCACCATGTGAGATGGAAACTCAAGACTCTGAGAGCCCAGGGCTCTGGTGCAAACGCTTACAGCCCGCCATGACCAAACCATGGTGAGAACCTAGCTACATGCTGAGAGCTTTTATTTTGGTCTGTGTTCATGTATGTTCAAGTGGGATGTGTGTGGAGAGAGGTAAGTTGCAGGTGCTGGTCCACCTTGTCTTTTGAGACAAGGTCTCTCGCTGGGATCCACCATCTAGAAGAAGCTGGCTGGCTCTAAGCCCAAAGTCTCTACCTGACTCTGCCTCCCCAGCACTAGACTGCACGTAACACACACATCTTGCTTATTTACCTGGATTGTTGGGACTGAACTCAAGTCCTCATGTTCATATGGCGAATGCCTTACCAACTGAGCTGTCTCCCTGGCCCTGAGTGGAGGCTTTTTTGGACTATAAACTACATGGCTCATTGCATACCACGTCAGCCCAGGACTAACACACGCTAGTGGCTTGAGCAAAGCCATGGAGTTGACTTGAAGCCTTCTCCCCTCTTACCTGCAGCCCCTTGGGGTCACCCAGCCACCTTAGACATAGCCCCACATCGTTCTCTCCCCTTTCTTTTGAAATAGGTTCTTGCTATGTAGTTCAGGCTGCCATGAACTGGTGATCTTCCTGCCTCAGCCTCCCAAGCACTAGGATCACAAACTTGGGCCACCATACCCAGCTCTTGTTCTTTGACTGGAAGAGAGCTATAGAAATGTGGAGGCCATTTCTGAGCGTTCCAACTCTGTATCCAGCTTGGACTTATAGAGGGAGAAGCACAGCCTGTCTGTCCTTTCCCAATTTCCTCTCTCATTCGCATACTGGATTTCCACATGATGTTGGATTTTAGAAGCCTGGTTCCCCAGAGGAATTCCTAGGACACCATCTGTTCATGCGCTTCTGAGCTGCCTTGGTGAACGGAACCATGGGAAGTCCATCAATCATCCGAAGGGAGCCAGCCACTGGCTCTCTTGCTGGGAGACTCATGTGCACATGCCCTTGAACATGGCAGCTGCTTCACCAGCGAGGCACAGATTTGGATTTTGCAGGTGTCTGGCCATTCTGGAATCATCTCTGACATGGGTCAGGTCAGGAGAGTCCAAGTCAGAGACACGAACAGCGCAAAGCAGGAGAAACGTTGGAGGGTCTCGTGCACTGGGCCAGGAAAGCATCTGCCCAGGGCAGACCAATCCCAAACCCCAAATCCCAAATCCATAGGCCCTACAAGGGCATCTGTCAGGAGCTGAGTCAGGAGATGGCCCCAGGATGCCAGCTCGGAGTATGGCTGGCCCCTGCCACACTGCCCTGTAGATGTTTCTACAGTGTCTCTGTGAGCAACAAAGCCTGAATTTTGGCCCAGCCCTAGCAGGCCCTGGTCAAGTGGGCCCTGTGAGCTCAGTCCTATCTTCCAGAATAGCCAGTGGGTCCAGTTGATCTCACTGGGAGTCAAGGCAGGAATGGTAACAAGTGTGTGAAAAGAAACCAACTTCTGAATAGATTCCTATTAGGCAATTGTGATGAGTACCAGAGGACATGTGGTCGTGGCCCTAATTCAATCAGAAGAAACCCAAGCCATGAAAGGAACAGACCTGCTCACAGACATACTCCAACCAAATGCTCACCAGAGTCCTGTCCTCAAAGACTGAGTTAGCAGCACCCATCTTTCTCAGCCAGCAGTGGGGAGATGTAGGAGATGAGCCATCCTGGTCCTCTCAAGGAAGTCCCACCGCTGAGGGGATTCCCCTCACTCCTCTACCCCTCTCTCATAGCTCAGGGTATCTATCAAGTGTTCACGATATCCTCTTGTGCCTTGAAAGATTTTTAGAACTGGAAGAATTTCCTTTACTAGTTCATTACCATATGCAAAACAAGACCATCTCAGCCCAAGCCCGAGTCCCAGCAGGAGGAGCAAGGACTCAGCAGATAGTTTCTCCTCACGTCCTGTGTTCTCTACACAGCTTCCTGGACAAGGTGAGCTTCATTTGGCCATGAAGGTGAAGGTACAGACTAGCTGTCCTGCCCAATGCTCCCCTGAACCAGGAAGTACCACGGGTCTACAATCACAGGTCCTTCATGGACCCCCCAAAGGGGCCTCCAGGAAGTGTAAGCAGACATGTTCATGTTCTGGCTCTTCTAGGCCTGTGCAAAGCTCAAAGATGGCCACAGCAGGCCAGATGGTACTGTCTTGCCCAAGTGTCACTGTGGGAGGAGATTCAGAGCAGGTGGGTGAGCCTGCAGGTTAGTTAGCATGAGAATGCAAAGTAAAGTTTACACACAGGAGACCCTCCGAGGACTTTCCTAGACTTTCCTAGACTTTCCAGGGTAAAAAGGATCTGTGATCAAGGCAACGTAGGAAACATGGGACCAAGGACAGTTTCACAGGTTTCCTCCAGGAACTCTCCAAGAACACACAGAACGGGCTGCTTCCAGTATCATTCAGTTGCCACAGGCAGCTCTACCAAAGCATCTCCAGAGCTAGCAGGACCTTAAGGAAGTAAGGCTCAGAAGGTTCTGGCAAGAGACAGGAGAACTCACAGGAGCCGTGTCTCAGAATGAGCCTGGGAGAATCTGCCACCCCTTCTATGAGGCTTAAACCCCACACACAGAGAAAAATGGTCAGCCTATGGGAGACTCAAAGCCTGCTGCTCTGCAGACATGTGGGTGCAGGCGCAGCTCTGCCCAGGGGAGAGAGCAGCTGGGGTCCTGTCTGGAAAGTCACCAGGTCTCCATTAAGACCCTGGGGTCCCGTGTGCTGACTCCCCTCCCCTGTGTGGCTGCCTCTCTCCCTGACCGGTTCTGCTTACCACCCCCTCCCCTTTCCTCCTCCAACCACTCTCCAAGGTAAGGATACCCAGCCAGCTGTCCCTCAGTAAGCACACAGTCCCCTTTGTAACAACACAGAGACAAAGAGAGGCTGTCAGATTGGCAAAGTCAAAAGGCTTTGGGAAATCCTGGAATTAATCTCCAGTGTCCCTCCCTGTCTTCAATGAAGGGTGGGCAACGCGGGGCCCAGGACTTCTCAGTCCCCTTCACGACCCTTCCCCCTCTCGGTTCTCCTTCATCATCGGTCTCAATTCTGTCATTCTCAAGGGCTGAGGCCCTCATCTGCCTCTTCAACGAATGCCTTCATCTTTACCCTCACTCCTCCGTGACCAGAAGCCTACCTCATCTCTTGGGCAGAGCTCTAGTACCCCCAGGGCCTGCACAAAAGGTTCCTTCTGGGGCCTTTGAATTGTTCTTTAGAATCTCCCAGAAGTAAGCACTGAATGTGCTGTTTCCCAGGGTCATTCAGTCGCACTGCTTGACCCCACAATTCCCCACCCACCTCCTGCTATTGGTCCTGTCACTCTGCTCTGGTACCTCACCTCCTGAACCTACCCCGTGGCAGTACTGGCCTTCACACACTGCCCTTAGGTAAGAATCCAGGGCCCACAGCAATCCAAAACAAACCCAGCAGAACTACACATGCTCAGGCCGACCTTTCCATCCTCTGCTATGCGCAGTCGCAGTCCATCCCCCTCCGCCTTGGCTCATCGTGTCCTGTCCTCAGATGATTCACTTCTCCACAGATTTCTCCTCCTCAGACCAAAAGGAAGTGAAAATAATATTTTAACTGACACACTTCAGGATACCAAGAGACAGGATTCTGGGGTTTGGTATATTCTCATCTTTGAAATTCAGCTCATCCAGCTTCCTGGTTCCCCTCTCCCTGAGAGGGGAGAAGGGAGAGGCCTTTGGGGTGAGGGGCTTTGTCTAGGGATGGCTTTTTATATATACCAAGTTTTCATTATAAACAAAGGAACCTCCTCAAATAGGTGTCTGCTGGATACAGAGTCACATTAGCTCACTGAGCCTGGGTTCAAAGAGAAAGCCTACACATGAGAAGGTGCCCTGGACTTGGGAAGGCTAGGGCAGAAACTATAGACACTCTATGTACAGGTATATCTGGTCTCTCTTTTCCCAGTCACGTTCCACCCACTGGGTTCAGACCTAGCCAGCCTCACTAGTGTGGGAAGCAAGTGGATTAACCACCCAGAGTCAAGGATATGTGGGATCCAAGACACTGGCTCCCATAGTGTCATTTATGGATGGATGGATGGATGGATGGATGGATGGATGGATGGATGGATTGGATAGATGGATGGGTGGATGGATGGATGGATGGATGGATGGACAGATGGATGGGAGAGAGGAGTGGAGAGGAAGGAGGGAGGAAGAAGAGAGAGAAAGGTAACAAGGAAGGGAGGGAGGGTGGTCTAGCCAGTCACTCTCGGCTGGAGAAGCAACAGTTTCCCTTGGGACTCCACTGCCTCCTCTTCTCAGAATATAAAGTAGGATGAAATGACCATAGGTCTCCTAACACGGGGATTTACCCAGAATGCTAAAAGCCTCAGCTCCACAGACAAACCTAGGAATTGGCACTGGGTAGCTTTCTTCCCCAGTACTGCAGCCTTCATCTCTGAAGACCTCTCTGGTCTGCCTCGCCACCAGGACCAGTGCCACCTCGGGCTAATTTCAAGCACAAAATAACTTCAGGTCCCTGAGGCATCCCCTGCTCCCAGATGGGAATTCCAGGAAACTCTAGGACAGAAATTGTTCCAGCTACCATCCCAGGCTCAGTCTGCACATCTCCTGACTCCTGACACCATACATGGTCCTGAGAGTCAGGTGAACTGGGGAGGCCCCATGCTCACTGCCAGGGAGGTATAGCACCCACACTCTGCCCATCTGCACGGGAAAGTTGTGTGCCCGCAGTCTCCATGATCTCCTTAGTCTCTGAGGTGGTTGGCTAGGGAAGCTTCCACTAGCCCAAGAGAGCCTGTGGATGCTGAAGACCAGCTCCCCCCAGCTCTGTGGCCACTCGGCAAGGAGAGCAGCCTCATGGTGGTCAAGTGTAAATCAGATGCCGGCACCTGACCTCCCTTCTCAGATATGACCCACCTAGCTGGCAGGGGCTGGGCGAGCACCCAGAGACTTGTATGGACTTCCATACTAGAGACTCCTACGAGACAGCAACATGAAACTTCCTGGACGTAAACAAGCCCAGAAAGTTGTCATGAGCCACAGAAGTTCTGGGAAGAGTGAGGGGCCGAGTCATCTGCAAGGAATCCTGGGAGTCCAGCTGGAGAACCGAAGCCTGAGGGAAAGGCATCTGCCGAATGAATGCATCTCAGGAAGTCAGACTGCAAGGTCATCTTACCTTACTGGGCAGCTGTGAAAGCAAGGACAAGGAAGGACCGGGGACAGGTAGGAACCACTTTTCTGGCCAAGGCAAGAAGTGGACAGTTCTGCATCAAGGTTCAGGTGGGTGGAGACCCGCTCCTCCTCCTCTCTCTGCCCCTGAAGTCCCCCGCATTGGCATTACCACCTTCCCTGAAAGGTATTTCTCTTTCTAAAAAACAACTACTTTGCAGCCCTTTCTTAGGGGCTTTTAATGGCTTTTGAAATACAAGCCTGGAGCTGCAAATGCCGCCTGGCCAATTTACCGGAACACTTTGCCTCCCCAGAAATTTCTTCTCAAATGGCTTTACTTCTTCAGCCACAGAGCCTTTGGAGCAACGGGCCTTTTAATCAACAATTATAAGAAGTTCAAAAAGTCACTTTTAAAAGGCTGTCATGGTGGAGAGCCTGCTCAGCTCTTTGCTCCATTCCTGAGGGACTGCCTTCAGGGCGGGGGGGGGGGCAGCATCGGGGGGGGGAGCAGCATGGGGGGGGCAATATCATCCATCACCTGGCAACAGGTCCCGGTGCTCAGGGGTCCGCGGGGTGCACATCTGCAGCCCAGCTAGCACTGTTATGATTTATCACTGGCAGGTTGGCGACACCTGCGGTTGGGCTTATCAGTTTGGAAGCTGCTTCTCCTCTCGATGACCTCTAAAAGTGCTGTGCCTGGGAGCCTAGGCCTGGCCTCTCCTGACCCCACATGCAGGCATCCGAGGCCAGGACCTCCATGCAGCATCTACACTCCAGCCCCATGCATCTAACAGCTCCGCAGGCACCTTATGAAGTCCAGACGTCCCAGGAGAACAGTTGTGGGGGTGCTTCTCCTCCAGTCAGCTGCCCTCCACTCCTACCACCCGCCATCCTCTCAGATCACAAGCTCTACCCCCATCCTCTCCTTCACATCTTTCAACTCTGGCTGGGGTCTGTTTGGCTTTACCTGCAAACCACCTCCCACCACCTGCACCATTACGGCACACCTAGCCCTGCCGGGCGAACCTACACAGCAACCACTCCTCCTCTCCCTCCACCCAGCCAGCAGCCAGGGAGGGAGGTCATGCGGCAGCTTGGTTACAGCAGAATCCCCACCCTACCTCCAACCAGTGCAACAAGGGGAGCCCCACCCCCCAGCTGGTCTGGGGCCTGCGGAAACAGAGGTGACGTGGGTCAACAGGTCAATGGCCATTTCTCTCATGTTCACTGTGGAGCACTCTAATGGGGCAGAAACAAGTTCCTACTCTCAAGAGACCCAGAGTAGCAAGTGGAGACCCTGAGGTACTGCCCCCCCATCTACTTGGCTGGACACTTCATGCAGAAGCCTTATGTTCTCCACTCACTCGGCCTTTCTACATCCACGTCCTCAGTCCAGCCCTGCCTTCTCTGAGTTTAACACTCTGGACGGTTGTCCAAATACCCCATTCTCCTTGGGAGCTAGCTGTGACGGTTCATCTTCATCGTCATGGTGGATTTAGAATCCCCTAGGAGACACCTCTGGGTTATGTCTGTGAGTGTGTTTCCAGAGAGGACGGATGATGCACTCTGAATGTGGGTCCCATGGGCCAAGGTCCCAGACTGCATAAAAGGAGAGAGCAAGCTGAGGACCGGCATTCACCTCTCTCTGCTGCCTGACACCATGCAGTACACCCAACTGCCTCGTGTTCCTGACACCATGACTTCCCCCACCTTGATGGACGGGACCCTTAGACTGTGAGCCAAAGTGAAATCTTCCTTCCTTAACCTGCTTGTCACAGTAATGAGAAAGGTAACTAAGACAGGATCCTAGTCCCCTTGCTGCTGAGTCATGTCCATTGGTTTAATGAGGCCTTTGCTTCAGTTCTATACCTGACTTCCCCGCTGGTCTTCAATTTGGCTAGAGTACTCGGTTTGTTTCAGGCTAATCCCAGAGCACACAGAGCATATTCTCAGTAAATGTTGACTAAAGAAGGACATAATTCCACAATTCCTAAGTAGGA
The DNA here is from genome assembly GCA_009823505.1 of Rhizomys pruinosus. Lineage (NCBI taxonomy): Eukaryota > Metazoa > Chordata > Mammalia > Rodentia > Spalacidae > Rhizomys > Rhizomys pruinosus. The sequence goes on from VZQC01004414.1 coordinate 3,217,215, forward strand.
TGTTGCTGGAGACTGTAGCATCTGGAAAGAGAACAAAGAGAGCAGGTGTGTTTGTTACCTTTTTGTTGCTCTGACAAAATATCTGACAGAAACAACTTAAGGGAAGGATTCGTTCTGGTTCACTGTTGAAGAGGAGATAGAGTCCATCCTGGCCAGGCAGGCATGGCAGCAGGGATGTGAATGGCTGGTCATATTGCTGCTGATTCTCATTTTCCTTTGTCCTGCTCCCTTTGCATGTAGCCTAGCACACAGGTCTATGGGATGGTGCCAACCATGTCCAGGGTAGGTCCTTTCTCTTCAGTTAACCCTCTCTGGAAATGCCTCATAGATGTGTCCAGAAGTGTGTCTCCTAGGTGACTCCAAATCTAGTCAGGTTCACAACAAAGTTGAACTATCACAGTGAAAGTGTTGGATCACTCCCAATCAAGGTATATTTCAACATAAAGCCCACCCGGCCAAAAATTCGGGTTATCCTCAGATATGGCATCCAGGGAAAAAAAATAAACATGACATTTATAAGTAAGTTTATGGAAATGCAACCTAACTGAGGGAACAGAGAGGCTCTGTGAAGCTCCGGGGAGAAGGCTGGCCCAGCTTCCCGCATTGTGCTGCTGGAGTCTGGTCAGCTCTCCCTGAGCTGGGGAGGGGTTGACTGGATTCCCAAGTACAGGTGTAAGGGCTGGCGCTGACCAAGCCCAGCTCCCTCCAGAGCGTTCCTCCTCAGTCTGCTGGGGTCGCCCTCCTAAACCACGCACTCTATTGTTCTCTATACTCTGGAAATAGATTGCTTTATCTGCAGCTTTTTCCCTTGGGGAACCATCTCCTGCCCTGCTCACTCTGTACTCTCGCAGAGCTATCAATCACAGGTCCCAGTCTGTGAGCACAATGGGTTCTGGGAGTCCCAAGCTGAAACAATTAGCACACTGAACTTCCCTCCCCATGGTAATAAGTCTAGGTGAACACAAAGAGCAAGGCCAATCATTTCCAGATTCCCTTACTCGTACATGGAGAAGATTGCTTTCCAGGGATTTGCCAAGCCAGAAGCAAGTAGCCATTTTTCACTGCTATACAAAGGAAGCCCAGTCTACATTACTGGAGAAGAAATGAGCAGTAAGAAAGAACAGAGCTAAGGGAGTGAGGAAAAGAGAAGGGGCGTCGTTTGTGCGGCTGAACCCAGGCTTGCCTAAGGAAGCCATCTGAATTTGCCTGCTGTTAATCAGAAGAATATAGCTTTCCTCCATAGAAGCTGCCCTGACCAACCAACGTATGAACTTGCCTCTTCAATCTCTAGGCCACATGTCTCAGAGCCTGTGATTGTTGGTGTCCTCAACTTGACAGCATCTGGAATAGCCTAGGAGACAGTCCTTCAGTTACAGCTAGAACAGAGTAATGTATTAGCCTATTAGCCTCTGGATTAGGATAATCGAGGTGGAAATTCCAGCCCCCACTGTGGGTGGTACCACTCCCTAGGATGTGACCCTAGACTTCAGAGAGAGGAGGAAGTGCGCCGAGCCCCAGCAAGCATTCCCTGCTGTTTCCTGGCTGAAGCTGCTGCTGCTTTGACCTCTGCCCAGATAAACCCTTTCACCCCTTAAGCTGCTTTGTCAGGATATTCTTATCACAGTAACAGGAAAAGAAACTAAGGTAGAACCTGTTTGTAAGACCTGGCAGTGCCACAGGGAGCGAGAAGCAGTCAAGGTGGTGCCCAGTCTCCAACCACCCTCAGGGGAGACACTCTCCCTGCTTGGCTTCCCATTCTGGAACCAGGAAGTTTTCCATACAATCCTTTGTTTCCCCAGGCCTAGGGAAAGGGGCTGATGTATTTTCTACAGGCCACGGTCTCAGTCCAGTCTAGGAGCAGAAAGTGTTTTTTTCCAGGTGATTGAGGACACCCTCTCTGGGGTGCTCCCTCCCACAGTTCATCCTTTGAGTTAACATGCCTCATCTATGCCATGCGTTCCACTAGGCATGGGAATTATGGAGACCTTGTACTATTCTCTCTCTCTCTCTCTCTCTCTCTCTCTCTCTCTCTCTCTCTCCCCCCCCCCCCCAGCCCCTTGCTAGCAGGGTTACATAGAGATTCTGCCAATAAGAGGCACTCATGTTGTGAAATCTAGAAGACAGAAGAAAAGCCCTAATTGTCAGGCAGAAGTTACAAGTGGGTGATTAGGTACTTTGTCAAGAGCGTGCAGGTTTTCATTGAGACCGTCCCGCTTCTACGTGGTGGATACTGACATCATCATCTGCAGCTTCCTAGGAGGCTCCTACATTTCTAAGTTTGCTAAATTTATCCTTTCTGCTCTTTGCTACCCCTGCCCCACCCCCAGCCCTCGGGTTAGCCTCTAAATCCTTATATTCAATCACTTTCTGCTCAAAATGCCTCAAGTTCCTCCTGGTTCCATTCTCAAGAGTACCTGGGCTCGAGCCCAAGTGAGGAAGTAAGTCTGAGGTCTCCTCCATAGCCTAGATGTCAGGTTGGATCCATCCTGACATTCTTGAGAAAAGCCTGGTTTAGTCACACGTATCAGCAACTTATCTCCTTGCTGCAACAAAACACTTGATAAAAGCAACTCAAGGAAGTCTACCATGGTGGGAACACCATCATGACAGGAGCCTGAGGGAGCTGGTGCACTGCATCCTCAGCTGGGAAGCAGAGTGCAGTCAATGAATGTTCTCATGCAGGGTATTTTCTTCTTCCTATGAGGTCCAGGACCCCAGCCACAGACTGTTACTGCCTACATTTAGGATAGATCTTTCCATCTCGTTGCCACCTCTTAACCCTCTCTCATTAGGTTAATCTAGTCTATACAACCCTTTGCAGATTTGCCCAGAGATTTGTCTACAGATGATTCTGTCAAGTTCACAATCAATATAAGCCACCAGAAGCCTACCTCATGTCAATTTGACATGCAAATGCATCACATTTTAAATTTTTATTTATTTTCATTTTATGTGTATAAGTGTTACAGCTGCATGTATGCAAGAACACGCATGTCATGCAGTGCCCATGGAGGTCAGAAGAGGGCATCAGATCCCCTGGGACTGGAGTCACAGATGGTTGTTAGCTGCCATGTAGGTGCTGGGAACTGAACCCAGGCTTCTGCAAGAACACCTAGTTCTCTTAACTGCTGAGCCAGAGTAAACACTGCCATTCAAAAAGGGAAGACTGGGGACACTGCAAGGAGTGATCAGACAAAGCAAATGCATCAAGGCAATCACTGAACCCTACAGCTCCATGTCAGGCATCTGGAGCTTGTGATGGAATTGTATGGGCTCCGAAAGGCTTTGGTAGCCCCAACCGTTCAATTCTGCCATCTGTAGCTCAGATAAGCCTCTCTTAGGCCAGCTCTGTTCCATGCCTGCATCTTCCCTTGGCAGACATCCCACGGTCCTGGAATCTCCACTACAACTTGGGCTTTATCTTCATTCCATATGAATGCAATGTCCTCTTGGGACTTCCTTGTCAGGACTCAAATCCTACCATTTATTTTCTGGCTTCAATGACTCTTTGGAACTAAGGTACAAGACACCATGACCCCTTGGTCCTGTGTCTTTCATGCCTACAAAAGCAGTACCAGGGCTGGAAAGATGGCTCGGCGGTTAAAAGCACCAACTGCTCTTGCAGAGGACCTGGGTTCAATTCCCAGCACCCACCTGGTGGCTAAGAATGGTCTTTAACTCCAGTCCCAGGGGAATCCGACAACCTCTTCTGACCTCCAAGGCATTGCATGACATGGGTGCACAAACCTACATGCAGGCAGTACACTCATACACATAAAAAATAAAAATAAGCAGTACCATATGGACAACACAGAAAAGTTTGGCCACCCACTGAGGATGGACTCTGAACCCCTTGGGCCACTGTTGCAGTGGACTTTGAATGCTGACTCTGAGGAACTACTGTCCTAGGTGGTTGATTTTTAGCCGGGAACCCCTCCAACAGCACTCTCAGTTTAGAATCTCTGCTTTTGGGGCTGGAGAGATGGCCTAACGGTTAAGAGCGCCAACCGCTCTTACAGAGGACCCAGGTTCAATCCCCAGCACCCACATGGCGGCCGAGAACCATCTGAAACTCCAATTCTGGAATTCCAGGAGAATTCCAGTTCCAAGGGAATCCAACACCCTCTTCTGACTCTGCGGCATTGCACAACACAGGTGCACAGACCTGCATGCAGACAGTACATTGATACACATACAGAAATAAATAAATGCTGGGCATGGTGGCACACGCCTTTAATCCTAGCACTTGGGAGGCAGAGGCACGCGGATCTCTGTGAGATCGAGGCCAGCCTGGTCTACAGAGTGAGTTCCAGGACAGCCAGAGCTACAGGGAGACCTTGTCTCAAAAAGACAAAAAAAAAAAAAAAAAGAATCTCTGCTTTCAAATGGATTTGCATCATTATAAGATGGAGACTCTGATGACTTTTCCTGTTGTCCCAGTTCAGAGTTCCAGGTTTCTCCTTAACAACACTAAACTCTGTTCACAGTCACAGATGCTATATCATCTTATTTCTCTTTATCCAAAACTTTAAACTTGTTCATACACCTTTTTTTTTCTTTTTTAATTTTATTTTTTATGTGTATGAATGTACTGTCTGCATGTATGTCTGTGCACCCATGTTGTGCAATGCCATGGAGGTCAGAAGAGGGCGTCAGATTCCCCTGGGACTGGAGTCAAAGATGGTTCTCGGCCACCATGTGGGTGCTGGGGATCAAACCCAGGTCCCTTGCAAGAGCAGTGGGCACTCTTAACCACTAGGCCATCTCCCCAGCCCCACACCTTTTCTTGACAAACTCCATATTGTTCTTATCTTTCTACTCCATTCTCACTAGGAGAGCGGCAAACAGTAAACACAACACAGTCCAAATGCTACCCTGTTTGAAAATTTCCTCTGCCAAACAAATTCAGTTTCATTCAAGTTCACAAGACATAGGCAGAATGTAGCCAGATTCTTTGCTGGAATATGATACCAGTGGTCTCTAATCCAGTTCCTGATGGAGTCCTTGATACCAGTGGTCTCTAGTCCAGTTCCTGATGGAGTCCTTGATACCAGTGGTCTCTAATCCAGTTCCTGATGAAGTCCTTGATGCCAGTGGTCTCTAGTCCAGTTCCTGATGGAGTCCTTGATACCAGTGGTCTCTAATCCAGTTCCGATGGAGTCCTTGATACCAGTGGTCTCTAGTCCAGTTCCTGATGGAGTCCTTGATACCAGTGGTCTCTAGTCCAGTTCCTGATGGAGTCCTTGATACCAGTGGTCTCTAACCCAGTTCCGATGGAGTCCTTGATACCAGTGGTCTCTAGTCCAGTTCCTGATGGAGTCCTTGTTCCCCACTGGAACCTCACGAGGGACATCTCCACTGTCCACATTTCTTTCAACAGTTTTGTCTTCCCACCAGAATGGCCCATTAGCCTCTGCTTATGGTATTCAAGAGATTTTCTAGCCCAAAGTTCCAAACTCTTCACATCCCATCTGAAAATCTGGTCCAAAGAGATTCTAAACTGAGAGTGCTGTTGGAGGGGTTCCCGGCTAAAAATCGACCACCTAGGACAGTAGTTCCTCAGAGTCAGCATTCGAAGTCCAGTGCAACAGTGGCCCAACGGGGTCAGAGTCCATCCTCAGCAGGCAGCCAAACTAGTTCCTCCTTAAGTAGTACGGGACTCAGGCCATGGCATGGAGCTACCCACAATGCTTACCTCAGTTTACCTAATCTAGAAACTCCCTCACAGTCATGCCCAGAGATTTGTCTTCAGGTGATCAAGTTGACAATCAATAGAAATCATCATCCATCATCTGCAGGGGCTGCAGGAAATTGCATCACTGATACACTGCATAGCACTCCACCAACCAAATCAGCATGGCCAAAGATTGTGTGGTCACTGGAAACACGGCAAAACCTTGTAGGACCACACCAGACAAAGATAAGTGAACTTGGACTAGTGGATATGTTAAACACACACACACACACACACACACACACACACACACCACACAGAGCAAAACTGCATCCTGATTTTTAAACACTGAAATGACATAAAAACCCATAAGAAAGTCCAAGTATTCATTAACAATCATCCACATCCTATATGGAAAGGGCGTGGCGCAGGTCAACCTTGCTGCCGGGGTACATCCTCCTTGGCTGAGGCATCTCAGCTTTCTTTGTGAATCTCAGAACTGCTTATACTGAGACCCTCATCCCAGCCCCTCACAGGGCCTTTCTCCTAATGCCACCTTCCTGAATTCCATCTCTGTTGGTTCGAGCCCCTTAGCCTGTGCCTTCCAGAACCCCACTTTTGTCCTCCTAGTTCTTCAGACTCGATACGTTTTTCATCTATTTTTCCCATGTCCTTTCCCGACCCAACCCCCTCCCCATCAAGCTTCAAAGCCAGGCCCCTAGGAAAGTGAAGGAGAATTGGGTCTCACCGTGAAACATGCACTGAGTAATCAGGCTGCCCTTCTTCCAGAGAGCCCACCTTGGGTGTCGCCGTGTGTCCTGTCCATCCGGTCTCTCCCTCCCACTTCTCCTTGAGCAGTATCATCTCCAATCCCCTCCGCTGTCCCACCTGGGTGCACACCCCATAAGGTACGTGTGTGGCATGCTCCAGAAAAAGGCACAAGCTCTAATACACCACACATGTATATGAAAATCGTGTGACGTGTGCACTGTTGTATCAGAGTGACGAGATTATGGCGCTAGTTTGTTTAAAAGAGTTTTCTGGAATTATGTCTTCGATGAAAAAGTAAATAAGCTAATAAGAAAGAGATTCTCACTCTCCAGGTTCTCCATGAGTACTGAAATTACCCATGCTACTCTGCAGAAATCCTTTCCCAGCTTCCCCTCTCTTTGAGACCTGCCCAACTCCCAGGTGGCCCAACAGAACAGATACCACCATGGTATTTGAGCACCGCTGGGCTCCTCTCTGTCTCTCATCTCCCTCCCACATTTCTTAGTTTAAGCCACTGCCCCGATTCATCTCTAGGTGGCTGACCAACATCACAGTCAGGCTGGGGCCCAGGCCCCGACTCCCCCCCACACACACCCCCACCAGCCGGAGGTTCTTTTGGATGCATGGCCAGCTTCCCTACATATACTTTGCAGCCTAGTGGAATTTGCTAGAATCACTCCAGACAACACTGCTAACTTTTCTTTTACCTTATGTTCTGAAAACCTGTCAAACTCATCATCTCTAGCCCACAAAACAAATTTATTTTTTGAGACATGTAGGCAAAAATTGAAGTTGAAATACTGCGAGGATAGAGGCTTTTTGTATTGGTGTCAGGCGTCTGTGAAACCTAATGGAGCCATTCTTTGACAACATTATCTGTGTTTGGCTAATTTGGTAGAGTAGACAACATCCTCTATTGAACTGGAAGAATAGAATGCACGGTCCTAGGAAAGCAGAGAGTTGGCCCATTGTGGTTAATTTGCTTCTACTATTCATCTTGCAGATAGGCACTCAATTATAGAGGCGCTCAAAGGTAAATTTCCATTCATTCTTTTATCACCCTGCAAATGAAATAGTCATTTTTAAAATAGCTTGAAGCAGAGATGTGTGTCAGTAAACAAAAGGGCAGGCTTCCTTATCATAGTATATTTTACCCTGATTATTTGTTCTACCCCACAGAAAGCTTTGCAACTAGCTCACAGAACCAACCCCCCCCCCCCACCTTGCTGACATTTGTCTTATTAATGCAGCCCAGGTTGGGGCAGTGACAAGTAACGACAGAGAAAAATCTGTTCTGAACTACTGGGGACTGAGGCCAGACAGGAAGGCCCCTGCCCCTGAGGGACCTTTAGGTGCTTCTGAATAGAGACCCCAACAAATGACCAAGACTCAGAGCAATACTCCTGAATTGGCTGCAGAGCAAAGATGGAAAGTCAGACACTGCAGGTCACCTTTGGCAGGAGTCGCCTGAGGAAGCCCCGTCCTCACTGCCCAGCAGGTTGCTGTGGCTGCCCAGGCCTCTTGGATATATTTCAGGGATGGTCCATCCATCACACCCACACCACACATGCACTAGTTCCATGAATGCGCATGAGCATCTCATCAACATGCAAGTTCCTCCTCACAACCATCCCAGGATTCCATTTGTCATCAACTGCTCTTCAGAATCTAGCGAGGAGGCCGAGGGAAGTGTATACCTCTGTGTCCTTCTGTTCCTCCATCTTCCAATGGCAAGACCAGGCTAATATTTACTTCTTTTGCTAAAATGCTCTGATTTGAGGAGTAAAGCTGCTGCTTTCTAGCATGATAGCTGGTGAGATGGCTCAGGGCACTTGCCACACAAACCTGACAACCTGAGTTCAATTCCCAGAATCCACGTAAGGGTGGAAGTAGATAACCATCTCCCCAGAGCTGCCCTCTGACCTCCACACATGTGCCCCACCCCACGCACGTGCATTCACACAGCCACTTCCTTGGGCTGGAAAAATTACTTTAAGTAGTTAAGAGTGCACACTGTTCTTGTAGAGAACCTGAACTCAGTTCTCAGTACCCACATCAGGTGGCTCACCTGTAACTCCAGCTCCACAGGCTCCACCGCCCTCTGGTGGCCTCCACAGGCAACTGCACTCATGTGCACATACCTCTTCACAGATATACATAATTAAAAATAAAAAGAACTCTTTTAAAATAAGCAAAAAAATAAAGTTATTTAAAGTCCTTTAAAAAATGTAAATACCCCACCGCAGAGATACATGCATGGCCATGTTTATTTCAGCTCTCTTCATAATAGCAAAGAGCTGGAACCAACCCAAATGCCCCTCAACTGATGAGTGGATAGAGAAAATGTGGTACATTTACACAATGGAGTTCTATGCAGCAGTAAAGAAAGAAGACATCATGAGCTTTGCAGGAAAATGGTTGGAGCTAGAGGACATCATGCTGAAGGAAGTAACACAGTCCCAGAAAAACAAACAAAGAATGGTATCCCTCATCTGTGAATGCTAGTGCCAATTACCCAGTTGTAAGTATTTCCTGTGCATGACCCCTTGAGCTTTTGTCCAAAGCAGTTGGGAGTGATGCATCTTGGAAACAACAACAACAACAGAAAGGACTGCATCAAAGAACTGACTGAAACAGTGAACTTCTGCTCAAAACAGTCAACTTCCCCATGGAGGATATTGAGAAAGACTGAGAAAGAGATGAATAGCATGTTTGGCAGAATGCATGAGCTCTGGAGGGGTAGGGGGATGGGGGGGACATGGGTCTAGATTTGATTTAAAATATTTCACCCAAACACCAGAGAATACACTTTCTACTCAGCACCTCATGGAACATTCTCCAAAATAGACCATATACTGGGACACAGGGAAAAACTCAACAAATATAAAAAGATTGAAATAATCTCATGCATTCTATCAGACCACAGTGCAATAAAACTCAATATCAACACCAGAATAAACCCTACATCCTACAGGAACACATGGAGACTAAACAACACTCTCCTGAATAATGGAGTGGGTTCAAGGAAGAAAATAAAGAAAGAAATAAAAACATTCCTGGAGCTGAATGACAATGATAAAACAACACAGCAAAACTATGGGACACTCTATAAAGCAATCCTAAGAGGGAAGTTTATAGCTCTAAGTGCCCAACATTAAAAAAAACAGAAAGACACAAGTGAATATCTAACACTGCAGCTAAAAATATCGAGAAACAACAACAAATGAACCCTAAACGGAGCAGACAAGAAAGAATACAAAAATCAGAGCAGAGATCAATGAAATAGAAACAAAGAAAACCATAACAAAAAAAATCAATGAATCCAAAGTTGGTCTTTGAGAGAATAAACAGATAGACAGACCTCTAGCCCAGTTAACCAAAAGAAAGAGGGAACAACTCCAAATCAATAGAATCTGTGATGAAAGGGGAAACATCACAACAGACAATGAAAAGATCCAGACAATCATAGGGACTATTCAAAAACTTATATCTACTAAAGTTTGAAAAACCTAAGAGAAATGGTGAATATCTGAAATCCTGGGAATCACCAAAGCTCAACCAAGAAGAGATACAGCCTAAACAGACCATAGTGCCGGAAGAAATCGAAGATGTAATAAGTAGCCTCCCAACCAAAATAATGTCCCAGGCCCGATGGTTTACGTCACGGCAATTTTCATAAAATATTTCGAAAAAGACTTACAACCATTAACTAATAAAGTTGTTTAGAAGGAAACAAATGAGGGGCTTCTCCCAGAATCCTCTATGAGGGGCCAGGCATTAATACACCAAACAGGGAAAAGATACAACCAAAAGGAAACCTATGGACCCATCTCCCTAATGAACACAGATGCCAAAATTCTAAACAGGATTCCTGGCAAATCGCATACAGACTCACATCAAGAAAATCATCCACCATGACCAAGTTGGATTCATACCAGAGATGCAGGGATGGTTCAACATCCGAAAATCAATAAACATCATCAAACATATCAATGGACTGAAGGACAAAAACCACACCATCATCTCATTGATGTGGAGAAAGCCTTGACAAAAACCAGCATCCTTTCTTGTTTAAAGTCCTGGAGGAATTGGCTGGAGGGATCATTCCTCAATGTAATCAAAGCCATATACAGGAAACCCACGCCAATATCATCCTAAAATGGGGAAAGACAGAAGCATCCCCTTGAAGGTAGGAATGAGGCAAGGCTGCCCCTGTCCCACTCCTCAATATAGTGCGGGAAACCCTTTGCAAGGGCAATAAGGAAGAAAAGGAAATCAAAGGAGTTTCTAATTGAAAAGAGGAAATCAAGCTATCCCTTTTGCTGATATATGATTGTTACCTAAGGGATGCTAAGAACTCCACCAGAAAAACTCCTAGAAATGATTAAGAGCTTTGTAAAAGTGGCAGGATTACAAATAAATCTAGAAAAATCCGTAGCCTTTCTTTACACCAACACAAGCAAACTGAAGAAGGACTACAAGGAGACCTTTCCCACTCACAATAGCCTCAAAAACAATAAAATATCTAGGAACAAAACCTAACCAAAGACACCAAGGATCTTACAACTTAACCCCTGAAAAAGGAAACTGAGGAAGACAACAGAAGATGGATAAACCTCCCATTCGCATGGATTGGGAAAATAATATAGTTAAAAATGTCCATCCTACCCAACCTATATACAGATTAATGCGATCCCAATCAAAATCCCAAGAGTTTCTTCACAGGCTTGGAAAAAAATCCTCATTTTCATTGGAAAAAACAAAAGACCCCGAATACCAAAGCAACCCTAGAGTGAAAAGAGCAATACAGGGGGGATTGCTATACCAGACTTCAAAACTAAACTACAGGGCTATAGTCATAAAAACAGCCTGGTACTGGCAAAAAACAGATCAGTTGACCAATGGAATAAACTGAAGATCCAAACCTGAGCTCATCAAATTTCAGCCACCCATATTTGACAAGGGGGCCAAGAAGACACAATGGAGGAAAGACAGCATTTCAGCAAGTGGTGTTGGCAAAACTGGAATCACCTGTAGAAGAATGAATTAAAACCCCTACCTCTCACTGTACAAAGGTCAACTCCAGATGGACCAAAGACTCCACGTGAAACCCCAAACCTGGAGGTGATAGAAGAGAAGCTGGCAGCAGACTACAAGACATAGGTTTAGGAAAAGACTTCCTAAATCAGACAGCAGCTGCACAAGAATAAGATCGACAATGACAAATGGGACCCTCATTAAACTCAAAAGCTTCTGTACATCAAAGGAAGCAATAAAGGAAGTGAGGAGAAAAAGACCCACAGAGTGGGAGGAAACCTTCACAGCAGCGATACATCCACAAAGCATAATTACCAGATATAAAAGCTACTCAAAAACAAAGAAGAAAGAAACAAATGAATCATCAAAAGATGGAGCCAAAGACGAATAGAGACCTTCACAGAGAGGAAATTAGAGATGGCGAGACATCTTAAGAAGTGTTCAAACATCTCTGATAATTAAGGAAAGGCAAATTAAAACCACTTTGATGATATCACCTTACTCCAATAAGACTGGCTAGGATCAGGAACACGAAGGTTACCAAATGCTGGAGTGGTTTGGGGGAAAGGGAACACCATCCCTGCTGGTGGGATTGTAAACTTGTACAGCCACTATGGAAAGCAGTGTGGAGAACCCTTAGAAGACTCAAAATGACCTCCATTTGACCCAGTCATACCACTCCTGAGTAAATACCCACAAGACACAACTACGGCAAAGATACATGCACAGCTAATTTATTGCAGCTCTGTTCAACAATAGCAAAAGCTGGAACCAGCCCAGGGGCCCCTCAACTGACGAGTGGATAGAGAAAATGTGGTACATGTACAATGGAGTTCTATGCAGCGGTAAAGAGGGACAATCATCATGAACTTTGCAGGTAAAATGGATGGAGCGAGGAAGACATATGTTAAGTGAAGTAAACAGTCCCCAGAAAAACAAACGACAAATGGTGCCCTCATATGTGGATGCTAGACAAACAACCCAGATATAAATAATTTTCTCATGGAGAGGGTGCATAGTAAAAGAACAACAACAGAAAGACTGCATCAGAAAATGGACTGAAATGGTGATGGGAAGGGGGATGGTGTAGAGGGACATTGGGTGTATATTCGATTAAGGGCATATTTAATTGACGTGAGTTTCAACAAGTACCCAGTTTTGCCTAACACTGTCTACAGGTACATGGTGTTTAAGACTTAGTAAAAGTAAATACTGTGTATATTAAACAACATTGGTTTCACAGACTCTGATAAAAACGGTAATGCATCTTAGTTAAATGTAGAAAATTCGCTGTGTCCACATTTTTTTTACACAAAATCTGTAGAGCAATAACGTTGGGATTGGCAACATACAAATGGTTCTCTATAATTTCTCTGTTGTACAGTAACAACCTTAAGCATTCTCTTTAGAGATGAATTTAATGCAAAAATTAAGTTGGCTTCCCAAGTTAATCATATATAGTCACCCAAAACAACATGGGTGAATTTTATGAAATCTGTGCCTTGATTCCCACCTATAGTGTTATGTATAATACCACGGTCTTCTGGAGACTCATGGGTTAAAAAAAGGGGGGGCGGGATACAGACAGACATGAACCTTTCGTCAAAAACCTGCAATTCAAATCTAAAACTAACCACGGGAAAAAATTTGTTTGTTCCAACAGCAAAAATGTCACCAACTAACGGCTCTGAGAAAGAAAAGATACAGCGTTTGCATTGAGTAGGATGTACCAAAAAGGGGCAACTGAAAGGTGACCTCTGAAACAAAAAAAGAAAAGCCTCAATTGCCATAAACATTGACACCTTCTGTGGATCCTACATTTAACAACTATTTATAATGAGTCCTAATGAAACTTAACCTTCTAGGTGCCACAAAGGGTTGTGATATGATGAGACTTTCTTGCCCTTCCCCCCCATAGAACAAGGAGAAATATGCACGATTGATGAGGTCGTTCTCCAACTGTAATATTAGGACACAACTATAAGGGGTAATCTCTTATAAAACCAGGTAAAAATGCCTTCTTTAATTGACTAATAGACATAAGAACTGTGAAAAGGATTAGACTCTTGTCAGAACCAAATATAATACTAAAGTCCTTGGGCTAATGCACTTAGGCAAAAGTATATTAATGCAGAGGAGCTCTGACATCAACAATGGAGTTGGTTTCACAAGGGGAATGTTGGCCAGAGATCCATAGGCCCCACAAAGGTAGGGCTCCTTGCCCCTTAAGTTGGGATACCTTCAGGAAGAGAGGCAATAAGACCTGCTGCCGAAGTCCCCCAACGTTAACATGGGAGGGAGTTGTATTGAGACCGCACATGAAGTACAGATGGCCGCTGGAATGCCAGAGAGGTGTTACACCAAAGGCCACAAACCAAATAAAGCAAATATGAGTCTCCTGATTCAAACAAGACCTCCACATCAGCACCAGCTACACCTCAACCTCCTGGAAATAACTGTGGGCAGGCAGAAGGCAGCCAATGTGCCGTGTAATATCCCAAATCTAATTGCTTGGCGTCTCCTCCTTGGAGGAATAACGCCAGGCTGATGCCCAAAGCTTAACATCCTCTAACAGGTTAGGAATTGATAAAGCCCACGTAAGACCCTGTCCATATTAACAGGGGGGAAAATTGTAATTCATAGGATTAACATAATCATCCAAACATATGTTGTCTAATGCCCAAAGTAACCTACCATAACTAATTAGTGTGCTTTAAATACCTATATAGCTAATGCTTGTGCTTCATTAGTTAGGATCAAGGTTACTCCTGGACAAACTGTCAGCCCAGGAAAGGAAACAGCCAGAATTTACCAGAGTCCAAGTCAACAGCTCCAGAGAGAGTGGCCGTTTGACTTCTCATCCAACCTGTGCCCCTTTTCTAAGCCTAGGCAATCTGGGAAAGGAAGAGGGGCCATGGTAGAAGGTAAGGTGCGATTGGGGTGAATGGTGAAACTCAAGCAGGTAGTTGGACACTCATTGATCAACTGATTGAACAAACAACTGTCACCCCCCACTGGATGGTGGGGCTGTGGGGGTTTGGGCACAACAACCGGCAGATTGGTTTTGCACGAAGGATGTTGTACTCATGGATATCACTATAGCTAAAAAATGAAAAAAAAAAACTGAGCGAAAGTGCAGGACAGTTATGGCAGAATACATATCTGGGATGGGGTGGGGGGGAGAATGGGAAGGGAAATATCCTGATCTGAATTGGAAAATGATGTAACAAATGCGCAAAGCATCAATAAAAATAAATTAAAAAAAAAAAAGAAAAGAAAATGCAAAGATGGCATAGTGATGTTGAAAAAGAGGCGGTACAGTACTATTGTGATTTACAAGGATCTGGGGCTAGGAAGAAGAAAAGAGCTGTTTGTGTTGAGGCCATTATTAATATCAGGAATAATTTTCTCATATGCAAAGTAGGTGTAAAAAAATATTGTGATTTAATCTCCCAGAGACTTCTTCATTAAAATATATTATAATTTTTAAATAAAAAAAAGGATTTTTTTATTTGTTTTTAAATGTTATAATTTTTATGTTTATAGTAAACATATATCATGTTACTTGAGCAATTAGCATTAATACATTTAATTTTGTGCATCTAAAAAAAAAGTACATATAAATAAATAATAATAAAAATAAATAAATAAAAAAAGAAAGACACCAAAAAGAAAAGAAAAATAACCAAACCAAAAAAAAAAAAAATGTAAATACGACCCCAAGACCATCACTCAACTCGTCCAGTTGTTATTGGTCAGAGTTTTTTGTCACAGCAAGTGAAGGCAAACTAGAATGCCCTCTTCCCTCCAGCTGCCTTTTTGTTGCTGTTGTTGTTGTTGCTGTTGTTGTTGTTGCTGTTGTTGTTGTTGTCCTCTTTGGTCTTTTTGAGACAGTGTCTACCTGTAGCTCCAGCTATCCTGGAACTATATAAACCAGGCTGTCCTTGAACTCACAGAGATCCACCTGCCTCTGCCTCCTGAGTGCTGGGATTAAAGGCTCCAGCTGCTTTTGTCAGGGTATTTTTATCACAGCCATAGAAAGGGAACTAGGACACCATGTTTCCCTTCTCTGTCCACCCACTAGACACTGCAAACTCCTTGAAAGAACGGCTTCCCCAACAAACAGCATCAAACTAAATCCTTGCCAGGTTATATGACTTCCTCTGTTTGTGAATGTGTGTGTGTGTGTGTGTGTGGTGTGTGTGTGTGTGTGTGTGTGTAAAGGCCAGAGATCAGTGTTGGATGTTTTTATAGTCTCTCCCTTATCTTTGTTTGTTTGTTTGTTTTGGCCTTTTGGAAACAGGGTCTCCCTTATTTTTTATATTTTATTGAGCTTTTGCACACCATGAAACAGTTCTTAATCAAGTTTAGACCTCTTCCATCACCCTTATTTTTTAAGGCAGGGCCTCTCACTACATCTGGATCTCACCACCTGAGCTAGACTGGCCGGCCCCCAAGCCCCAGGGACCCTCCTGTTTCTGCACCCCCAGCACCGGGATCACAGGCACATGTCGAACCCAGCTTTTCACATGGGTGTTGGGAGTCTGAACTCCGGTTTTCACGTTTACGCAGCAAGCTTCTACTGACTGAACCATCTCCCAAATGCCATGAACTTCCAGTTTTTACAGCTTAAAATATGAAATTTTCAACTAAGGTATGATTTCTTAACAGAGTGAAATATTTCATTTTTCTCTAGGAAACCAGCACCTATGAGTGTTGTCACTGAAGACCCATCCCATCTCCAACAGAAGAGTACATCTGGCTTCTCCAAAGAGTCAGGGTATGTGGAACTGCTAGGGAGAGATGCAGAGAGAACAGGCAGAGGCAAGTTGCCGCCCCCAGCAGGGCAGGTGCAGGCAGAACACGGTGTCTCTCAGTCTGGGGCACATCTGGTGAAGTTCAATCTGTGGTCCTGATGGTCCAGGTCAATTAACTGTAACCAGACACAACTCTTGTCATCCTGTTCTCAAACCCATCCAGGCTTGAAGGCCAGCGAGGGGCTGGGAACCAACACAAACACCTGCAGCTGCAAGTCCAGATGTTAAGGGACTTCTGTGTGAACTTCTCAGTATTAAAAGTAAAATCAAAAAAATTAAAGAGAAAAGTTAAGTATGCTGTCTTGGCTTGTATCCTTCAGGATGACTTTGAAAGCCTGGTGATCAAACCCAGCCTTCTGGAAATCTTTTTCCCTGACTGCCTCCCTCAAAGTCCTTGACAGAAGTCACCCAGGAGCAAGCCAGCTGGGATCGTCACTCGGCTGTCCGCTCTGTGCCGGAAGAGAGAACGGAAAGACCCTGGGACCTACGTGACAGCCACAAGGGACAATAGGCCCCGGACAGAACCTGATCAAACCAGGAAACAGCACAGAAAATGATGCAGGCTGTGAAGCCCAAGGTGGGCTTCCACTTGTGGAAGGAGGCGCCGCCACTAGTGGCTCAGCCTACTCACCTTGAAGGCAGCTGTTTTGAATGGTTCCAGTGAATGGGAGCCTCCTCGGTGGGAGCCAAGACAGCCTCAGAGGTGCAGGAGAGGTGACGTTGCTGGGGGGGGGGGGGGGGGCGGCAAAAGTGCATTTTGCCACCTGAAGTGCTCTGTGTGCCTGTTCCAGATGTCACTCCTGGGCTGCATGCTGTGGTAGAAATGTCCACAGCATATTTCTAGTTTCATTCTGTCACTGTGGTAAAACACTCTGACCCAGAGCACCTGGGGGAGGAATGGGCTTTCCTGCCTTACCTTACACTTTCAGGTCACAGCATCACTGAAGGAAGCCAGGACAGAAACTTGAAGGAGAACCCATGGGGGATGCCTCTTGTTGGTTTGCTCGAAGATCCATGCTTAGCCAGCTTTCTTACGCAACCCAGGACCCCCTGCCCCAGGACCGTGTCCACAGTAGACTGGGCCCTCCTGCACCAATTCATAATCAGGACAGTCTTTGGCAGTTTGAAGGAGAGGGTCCCCCATAGACTCAAGTATTTGAGCTCCTGGTCAGGCGGGGCTTTTAGGAGGTGTGCCTAGCCGGAGGAAGCACATCACTGGCGTGGGCTTCAAGAGTTCATAGCCTCCCTTCCATTCCTCTCTGTTTCCTGCATGTGCTTGAAGATGTGAGCCCTCAGCTGTCTGCTCCAGCCGCCTCTGCCACCATGCCGCCTCTGCCCAGTAGACTCCTGTCCCTCTGCAAACCATAAGCCAGTTAAATTCTTCCTTTTATAGGCTGTTTTGGCCACGGCATTTTATCACAGCAACAGAAAAGTAACTATACACAGTCACCTACTTACAAGCCCACGGGCCATCTGATCTGGAAAATCCTAAAAAACTAAAACTACTCGGGTGACTTTAGGCTACGTCAGACATTTAAATTTTTGTGTGTATGAGTGTTTTTCCTGCATGTATGTAAGCCCACCCACACATGCAATTTCTGAAGAAGGCAGACGAGGGCATCAGATCCCCTGGTACTGGAGTTAAGGACAGTTGTTACCCACCATGTGGGTGCTGGGAACTGAGCTCCAGTCCCCTGCAAGAGCAGCCAGTGCTCTTAACCACTATGCCAGCTCTCCAGCCCCCCATCCCAAGCTGACATTTAAGCTAAATAGGACAACACATAAGGCCTAGAATTTCAGAAACTCAAGGAAATAATGTTCATCCTGCATCAAAGAGGTAAACCAAGAAAGAGAAAAGGCACACTACATATAAACCAATCCCAGATGAACTCGTGTAGCGATAGACAATAGGAAGGAGCAAAGCCACACCCCAGGACTCCACCCCAGTGCCAATGCAGGACTGCCAGCAGCCACACCATCACTGTGAGGCACAGTCAGAAAATGGAAGGTAGACTCCCTGTCTTATAAGAGCTGCTCCCAGGACCAGATCTAGGGATCACCATCGGCTCCCAGTCAGTTCTTAGACTCTAAGCAACTGTGCTTGCCAGGCCCAGCACTGGGGTCTGGGAATATCACAGTGCCCCAAAGCAGACCCCACAGCCCTCATGGCATTCTGGTTGAGCTGGTGAGCAGACATTTGATAAATCATCCCACAAATAGAAATAGCACAGTGCAGGTAGGATAGATTCATCAAGGTTTTAATGGGGGACCCTTCTCCATCAGTGAAGACCACTTTCCCTTCACAGACTCACCTCATTCTTGAAGATATGGATGGCTTGGAACCACAGCTGAAGACCCTCTCCACATGCATCTGCCTGGACAGGCTTCTGGCTAGTGAGGATTCACGGCCTTGGCTGCCTCTGTTGGGGTGATCGTTCTCACAGGTGACAGTCTAGAGTTGGTCTGGTGTCTCTAGAGTAACACAGTCCTCCAGTTCCCATGCCTATGGTTTTTAGGGCTCTACATACTGCCTCACTGACTCCTCGAGATATGAATGTTCCAATATTTGTATTTCTGAACTTCACTGCCTTTTCCAGAGTCCCATGTCATATAAACCATCCCCAAGATACTCATATCCACTCTGTTCATCAAAAATTCCACACTGCGGGGGCTGGAGAGATGGCCTAGCGGTTAAGAGTGCCAACTGCTCTTGCAGAGGACCCGGGTTTGATCCCCAGCACCCACATGGCGGCTGAGACAGACACCCTCTTCTGACCTCCACAGCTTTGCACGATATGGGTGCACAAACCTACATGCAGACAGTACATTCATATACATACGAAAATAAAAAATAATTAAAAGAAAAAACAGGGCGTGGTGGCGCACTCCTTTAATCCTAGCACTCGGGAGGCAGAGGCAGGCGGATCTTTGTGAATTCAAGGCCAGCCTGGTCTACAGAGTGAGTTCCAGGACAGCTGGGGCTATAGGGAGACCCTGTCTAGAAAAGACCAAAAAAAAAAATTCCACACTGCTCTGGAACAGGCACCCTGCCTGCACCTGCCAGCTTCATTCTCTTACACAAGCACACATCTCTACTTTGAAAAAATACCACTGAATTCTGCTACAAACGTTGGACAAGTTATTGCATTAACCCCACACAGGCCCCTCAGAATCAGCCCCCTCCTCACATCTCGTCTCTTCCCCGTCCACTACTGAGCTCTCTCTGAACAAGGAAACTCCCCAGACATGAACCACTCAGGGCCCGGAGTGAAGGGCTAGGGCCTTGGGCTCCCCGGATGCCCCTCCTGTGGGGGCTTCGGGCTCTGCTCCCGAATCGTCGGCCCACTTTTCTTTGCCCTTTCCTAGCTTCCCTTCCTCTGCCCAGTCTAAGCTCTACAATTCTCCAACATCTTCCACTCCCCAGCTACAGTCTTATCCTGGGTTCCACCCAGAGCTAGGGCTATAAATGCCACATAGGGCCCTGTGGCCACCTATTTACATCCCAGGCCCAGAGACTTTTGCCCTGAGCTCTGTCCAGGACCGTAAACCCCAGATCTTCGTCAGCGTCTGCCCTTGAAGCTCAGAAGGAATGTTCAGCATAGCTCTTGAGAGCTCTCTTATTTCTTACTTCTCTCCTACTGAAAACTTCTCTCCTCTCCCCCGCTGGCCTCTCCACCCCCGCAAAGCGCTCCGCCATCCAGATGTGCACTGCTTATGATAAAAACCCAGATGTCTCCGTGTCTGGCCTCCTGCCTCTCGGCCACACAGGCAACCTGTGCACAGTTCCACCACCAGAGGAACTCAAGGCAGGAGTTGGGACAGAAAACAGAGGAGCGCTGCTTGCTGGCTTGCTTCGGGCTCCTTCTTCCATAGCCCTAGCCCACCTGCCAAGCCATGGTCCCACCCATAGTGGTCTGGGCCTGCCTACATCACTTAGCAATCAATAAAACACCTCCCACAGACATGCCCACGAGCCAGTCTGACGGAGGAAACTGTTCACTTGAGTTCCCCTCTTCCTAGATGTGATAAGTTGACAACCAAGATTAGCCATAATGATATAGACTTAGAAATCCAAGAAAGTGCTCGAATCACACACCTCCATATTAGCAAATCCCTTCCGTGGCTTCTACAACAGGCTCCACCATTTTCAACTCCACATTCCTGCACTGTTTATATCTAAGTATCCCCGCCCCAAAGACATCTTGCTCATCTACAGGTGTGCTTGTCTGCGGTCTGTCTCCATCCCCAGAATGTAGGCTGGGAACCCAACTGCCACGTCCACTGCTGCCTCTCGGTGCCTAGGAGAGTACCTGGCACTCAGAAGACACTTAGTAAATATTCGAAAGATGTTTCCTGAATTATAAATATGGTGGTAGCCTGGGTCACCATGATAGCACCTCTAGTCTGAACAAATAAAGGGCTGCAGAGATAGCCGAGTTGGCAAAGTACTTGTTGAAAGCAGAAGGATCTGGTTCGATGCCCAGAATCCACATTAAAAAAAATCCAGCCAGGGGGCTGGAGAGATGGCTCAGTGGTTAAGAGTGCCGACTGCTCTTGCAGAGGACCCAGGTTCGATCCCCAGCACCCACATGGCAGCTAAGAACTGTCTTTAACTCCAGTTCCAGGGGAATCCGATGCCCTCTTCTGACCTCTGCGGCATTGCACGACACGGGTGCCCCAACCTACGTGCAGACAGTACACTTATACACATAAATAAATAAATAAATAAATAAATAAATAAATAAATAAAATCCAGGGAACATAGCAGAAGAGGGAGAAGAAAAATATTAATGAATCTCTCAATTCTTCTAGCAAAGCTTCCTCAGGCAGTAGATGGTGATTAGCTTGGCAGGCCACAACTGACCAGGATGAAGACAATAAGAGACTCCAGGGCACGTATCCCTGGATCAGACACCTCTGTCACCAAAGGCTCAGGGACCATTGTGGACGAGGAGGTGGAAAGATTATGAGGGCCAGAGATGGTGGATGGTCAGAAAGAGAGTGCTTCGGACACCTAGAAAGCTACTCATATGATGTGACCGCAGTGATAACAGCATGCACAAGGCCCCTGCAAGCTCACGCCAGATGAAATCTCAGCATAGAAGTGGGGAAATGGGAAAGAAACCCCAACCTTAGGTGAGGAACTGCTGGGGGAGGGAGTGTGGGCTTTCTCTAAGAGTATGGAGCTAGATAAGTTATCCAGGCTCCAGCAGATAGACTCACACCAAAGGATATCTGGGGACACAAACTTGGCTTGCTAGGCCTTAACATATATGACAGAGCACCTGAAACCCAGGAGGAGCTATAGGAGGGGTGGGAAATAGGGGAGAGGTCTAAGTACAATCAAAATAGTGTATGAAATTTGAAAAAAATCAATTAAAATATTTTTAAAGCTAGTCATGGTGGCATTTTTTTTTTCTTTTCTTTTTTTTTTTATTTTTTTGGACTTTTTGAGACAGGGTCTCCCTGTAGCTCCAGCTGTCCTGGAACTCACTCTGTAGACCAGGCTGGCTTTGAACTCACAAAGATCTGCCTGCCTCTGCCTCCTGAGTGCTGGGATTAAAGGTGTGCACCACCACCCCTGGCAGCATATGTTATTATAGGCAGGTATGCATAGAGTTCCTGCCTAGAGTTCCAGGCCAGCTAGGACTACATAGTGAGACCCTGTCAGAGAAGAAGAAGAAGAAGAAGAAGAAGAAGAAGAAGAAGAAGGAGGAGGAGGAGGAGGAGGAGGAGGAGGAGGAGGAGGAGGAGGAGGAGAAGAAGAAGAAGAAGAAGAAGAAGAAGAAGAAGAAGAAGAAGAGGAGAAGGAGGAGGAGGAAGAAGAAGGAGGAAGAGGAGGAGGAGAAGCTGCTGCTAACAATAATGGTAGAGAGGTCACTGGAAGGCGGTCACGGGAAGGTGGTCAGTGGAAGGTGGTCACGGGAAGGCGGTCACGGGAAGGCGGTCACTGGAAGGTGGCTCCTCCAGGCCACCATGCCGACTTTCTATTGACAAAGCCAGCAACCTCCAGTCCAGTATGGTCACCACCCCACTGTCCTGCAGAAGTGGAACAGAAGCCACCAGTGCACAAATGTAAATTTTTTTATTGCTGAAAAGGAAAAAAGAAATGTGAATCTAACTTTAGTAATGCATTTTATTTAACCTATTTTATCTAACGCATTGATTTAGTCAACAGGAAACACCAATTGGACATTTTACCTATTTTGTATCAAATACTTAAACCTGCGGAGTATTTTATACTTGAAGAACATTTCAAAGTGGACTGGCCTCATTTCAAGGGTTCATCAGCCACATATGACTGAAGACTGTCATGCTGCACTAGGGAGCCAGGAATAACCCACACACAGCAGATTTGAGAAGTGCGTAAAGTCAGAGCTGGGACACGTTCTGATCTGGTGTAGTCAGAGCTGGGACGCATTGTGATCTGGGATGTGCTCTGATCTGGTGTAGTCAGAGCTGGGATGCGTTCTGATCTGGTGTAGTCAGAGCTGGGACACATTGTGATCTGGGATGTGCTCTGATCTGGTGTAGTCAGA
Organism: Rhizomys pruinosus; assembly: GCA_009823505.1. Lineage (NCBI taxonomy): Eukaryota > Metazoa > Chordata > Mammalia > Rodentia > Spalacidae > Rhizomys > Rhizomys pruinosus. The sequence continues at coordinate 3,240,053 of VZQC01004414.1, forward strand.
GCTGGGACGCGTTCTGATCTGGTGTAGTCAGAGCTGGGACGCGTTCTGATCTGTTGTAGTCAGAGCTGGGACGCATTGTGATCTGGGACATGTTCTGATCTGGTATAGTCAGAGCTGGGACGAGTTCTGATCTGGTGTAGTCAGAGCTGGGACATGTTCTGATCTGGTGTAGTCAGAGCTGGGACGCATTGTGATCTGGGAAGTGTTCTGATCTGGTGTAGTCAGAGCTGGGACGCATTGTGATCTGGGAAGTGTTCTGATCTGGTGTAGTCAGAGCTGGGACGCATTGTGATCTGGGATGTGCTCTGATCTGGTGTAGTCAGAGCTGGGACGCATTGTGATCTGGGATGTGCTCTGATCTGGTGTAGTCAGAGCTGGGACGTGTTCTGATCTGGTGTAGTCAGAGCTGGGATGCATTGTGATCTGGTGTAGAGTCAGAGCTGGGACGAGTTCTGATCTGGTGTAGTCAGAGCTGGGATGCATTCTGATCTGGTGTAGTCAGAGCTGGGATGCATTCTGATCTGGTGTAGAGTCAGAGCTGGGACGCATTGTGATCTGGGACATGTTCTGATCTGGTATAGTCAGAGCTGGGATGCGCTCTGATCTGGTGTAGTCAGAGCTGGGACGCATTGTGATCTGGGAAGTGTTCTGATCTGGTGTAGTCAGAGCTGGGACACATTGTGATCTGGAATGCGCTCTGATCTGGTGTAGTCAGAGCTGGGACACGTTCTGATCTCGTGTAGTCAGAGCTGGGACACGTTCTGATCTCGTGTAGTCAGAGCTGGGATGCGTTCTGATCTGGTGTAGTCAGAGCTGGGACGCGTTCTGATCTGGTGTAGAGTTAGAGCTGGGACGCATTGTGATCTGGGACGCGTTCTGATCTGGTATAGTCAGAACTGGGATGCGCTCTGATCTGGTATAGTCAGAGCTGGAATGCGCTCTGATCTGGTATAGTCAGAGCTGGGATGCGCTCTGGTATAGTCGGGACGCATTGTGATCTGGGATGTGCTCTGATCTGGTATAGTCAGAGCTGGGACGCGTTCTGATCTGGTGTTTAACCTTTCTATACAATACAGGTTTTTTTCCTACCTCAAGATTAAAAACACAGAGCTCCATTGGTTTTTTCCCACCTTTTCTCCACATTCCTGCAACAAACCCCTTTGTGGTGCCTTGAACTCACTGCAGGTGACAGGAGCCAGCATCACCTGGCCAGGGACAGAAGCACACTGTCCCCCATGCATTGCTGTTACCAGGCTCCAGGTGTCCTGGCTTCAGGTCCACCCAGAGACTATCACAGTTTATTAACACATTTTAATAGAGATCTGTTTCTAACAGTAGAATTAATAAATCCTATATACCAGTTTCATGGGGTGAAAGCAATTCCATTTCAAAGAGACAAGATATGTATTTGGAAATCCAATCGTACACCTGTATATTAACAAATCCCTTCCTGGGCTCTTTCAACAAGCTTATTGTCCTGGGGCAAACACCTGACAACAGGGGCTGTGAAACCATGGTGTGTCACCAACAAGGACAGTGACAGCCTCCTAAAGTGAGAACACACAACCTCATGCTGGCTTCCTAGGATGGACCCAGCACAGGAAGAGTGAGAGATTCAGCTGTGGTTAATACAGGAGTGTTTGCTGCATATGGGCTGGGTCTTAGGACAAGGCTCAGGGCAGGGAAGGGGATGAAGAAGAAAAGGGGAGACACACAACCTTTCTTTAAAGATTCTGGGGCTGGAGAGATGGCCTAGCGGTTAAGAATGCTGACTGCTCTTGCAGAGGACCTGGGTTTGATCCCCAGCACCCACATGGCAGCTGAGAACCGTCTTTGACTCCAGTCCCAGGGGAATCCGACACCCTCTTCTGACCTCTGCGGCATTGCATGACACGGGTGCACAAACCTACATGCAGACATACGCATAAAAAAACCTACATTCATACACATAAAAAATAAAAAAAATAAAAAAAAATAAAGATTCTAAGGGAGACAATTCCGGCCTGCTTGCGAGTGCCTGAATCCAGCCTCCATCTGGTGCAGGGGTCTGGCAACTTCCAGCCTACCTAAGAGTACCTGAATCTGGCCTCCACGTGGGGGTGAGCTTCCCAAACTGTGCCATCCCCGAGCCCCTATCATGGGACTATCTGAAGCCCCTCCTGCCGCTGTAGGGCTAGACTACTCTGCTCTTTGGCACAGGTCTGGAAAACTCCAGCCTTCCTGATAGCGCCTGAACCTGGCCTCCACAGGAGCTTCCCAAGCTGTGCTGCGCCCATCTTCTCCTGACCCTCAGACCATCTGAAGCCCCTCCCGCTGCTGCGGGGAGCAGCATTCATTTCAGTAGGGGCTTTTGCAGACTGCCCGAGAGCACCTGAATCAAGCCCTGGCCTAGCAAGCCTCCCAAATTGTGCTGTCCCTGCCAGCTAGTAGGGGCCAAGACCGTAGAAAGAAGCCCGAGACTGACTGATGCCTGACTCGGGCCTCTGCGGGAGCTCCTGAGTAGCTGGACTAGAATGATCTGGTCTCTCCAATATAAAACCAAAAGAGAGAACCTGAAGCCTAGACCAACCAGCTTTTCATACCTAATAAGAAAACAATCAAGGCACTTCAAGAATATAAAAAAAAAAACTCAACAAAGATGTAAGTTCCATACCAGAATCACAAACAACAAAAGAAATCCATGTGCCAAAATCACAACAAAAATAATAATATGAAAAACCCAAATAATACGTCCCCACTAAACACTACCCGTCCTATAGAAGAGTTCTACAATGAGAGGCCCCTAGAGATCACCCAGGACACACAATTTAAAAGAACAATCATAAACATGATCAAAGAATTCAATGAATTTAAAGAACACACAAACAAATCAAAGAACTAAAAAAAAAATAGGGATAAACGTCTAACTGAAAATTCACAAAAGAGATAGAAATACTGAAGAAAACTTAGGCTGCAATGAAGAAGGAAGTGAAACACTCAATAAGCTACATGGGAAATGGCAGGAGAAAGCCTCAGCAACAGAACGAATGAAGCAGGAAACGAAATTAAGACTAGATGATAAAGTCGAAGAATTGGACTTCTCAAAGACTATGAAAATTTTTATTATAAAATTTTCTTGAATTTTTGTGTATTTCATACATAATTTCTCAATCAATCTTAATTGCCTTTTTATCCACCTCTCCATTCCTCCCAGAGTTCACACATTCTGTCATTTGTGCTAGAGCCCATTGCACCAAACTACTCTTCCCACCCACTCCTCAGTGCCAGCTCCCTCCCCTGAGCTCTAGTCGGCCTCGTCAGCCTATTTGGAGTCCCTCTCCTAAAGAAGACCTCACCCAACCACAATCGGGTGCCATTATCTCTTCAGCCAAGATTGTGCTCTGCTACCCATTTCTCCGGTTCTGTGCTGGGTTTTTGTCTGGCTGAGGTTGCACAGGTCTTGTGCATGCTGATTCTAATGCTGTAGGTTCATATGAACAGGGTCCCAGGAGCTTGTAGGATTCATTTCCATTTGGTCTTGCATCACCTCCCTGGCTCTTACAATCTTTCCACCCCCTCTTCTGCAATGTTCCCTGAGCCCTGGGTGGGTGAAGCTGAATATAGGCAGCCCATCCATGGAACCACTCTGTAGACCATTCATGCCCTTTTGAGTTCCTAGCCTCCTGTCGCATGGAGGATCTTCCTTAACGAGAGTTAAGAGGTTAATTAATGTCTTCTTGGCTCCTTGTTCTATGTTGCAAGGGCTTTACCTGCAGAGGTTGCACTGTAGATGTGTTGCAGATTATGAAAAAATAATTTGGGGCTGGAGAGATGGCCTAGCGGTTAAGAGCGCCGACCGCTCTTGCAGAGGACCGGGTTCAATCCCCAGCACCCACATGGCGGCCGAGAACCGTCTGAAACTCCAATTCCAGGAGAACTCCAGTTCCAGGGGAATCCGAGACCCTCTTCTGACCTCCGCGGCATTGCACGACACGGGTGCACAAACCTGCATGCAGACAGTACATTCATACACATACAAAATAAATAAATAAA
>VZQC01004414.1:3245175-3278503 GCA_009823505.1 Rhizomys pruinosus
AAAAAAAAAAAAAAAAAAAAAAAGAAAGAAAAAAAAAAAGAAACAAAATCTGGGCTGGAGAGATAGCCTAGCGGTTAAGAGCACTGACCTCTCTTACAGAGGACCCGGGTTCGATCCCCAGCACCCACATGGTGTCCGAGAACCATCTGATACTCCAATTCCAGGAGAACTCCAGTTCCAGGGGAATCCTACACCCTCTTCTGACCTCCGCAGCATTGCACGACACGGGTGCACACACTTGCATGCAGACAGTACATTCATACACATACAGAAATAAATTTTTAAAAAAATTTTTAAAAAAGAAACAAAATCCATATTTCCGTTGTCTGCAAGAAACCCATCTCACCTTCAAGGACAGATACTACCTTAAGGTGAAAAGATGGAAAAAATATTCCAAGCAAATGGCACCAAGAAACATGCAAGAGTTACCATTCTAATATCTGACAAAATAGACTTCAAACTAAAACTAATCAGGAGATAAAGAGGGTCACTTAATTCTTATTAAAGGAACAGTAAACAAAGAAGATATTACAATCATGAATACATATGCACCAAACTCTGGTGCACCAAACTTCATCAACACAGTACTATAAAAAATTTAAATATTATAGGACTTTAAGACACAGATTAATCCCAATACATTTTGTAGTAGAGGACTTCAATACACCACTGTCTCCATTAGACAGGTCAATCGGACAAAGAATAAACAGAGAGACATCTGAATTAAACAATACAATATATCAAATGGATCTAACAGACATCTACTGAATATTCTACCCAAGCACCAAAGAAGATTCTTTCTACTCAGCACCCCACAGAACTTTCTCCAAAATCAACCAGATACTGGGACACAAAACAAACCTCAACAAATACAAAAAAGTTTGAAATAATTGCATGCATTCTATTGGACCACAATGGAATAAAGCTTAATATCAACACACAAAGAAGCCCTAGTAACTACATGAACTCATGGAGATTAAACAATACACTCCTGAATAATGAATGGGTCAAAGGAAAAATTAAGAAAGAAATAAAAGTATTCCTGGAATTAAACAAAAGGATAATACAACACTACAAAACCTCTGGGACACTTTTAAAGAAGTCCTAAGAGAGAAATTTACAGCTCTAAGTGCCTACACTAAAAAATCAGGGAGCATAAATAAATGACTTAATATTGCTACTCAGGACATTTGAAAGACAACAACAAATGAAACCTGAATCCAGCAGACAAGAAGAAATAAAAATCAGAGCAGAGATTAATGAAATAGAAACAAAGAAAACAATACAAAGAATCAGTAAGTCCAAGAGCTGGTTCTTTGAAAAGATAAATAAGATAGACAGACCCTTAGCCCAAAGAAAGAAAAAGCAACTCCCAATCAACAAAGTTAGAGATGAAAGAGGAAACATCACAACATACAACAAAAAAATCCAGAACATTATAAGGGAATACTTTTTTTTTTTTTTTCAAAACAGGGTCTCCCTGTATCCCAGCTGTCCTGGAACTTACTCTGTAGACCAGGCTGGCCTTGAACTCACAAAGATCCGTCTGCCTCTGCCTCCCAAGTGCTAGGATTAAAGGCTTGCACCACCACGCCCGGCTAAGGGAATACTTTTTAAAAACTATAATCTACCTGGGTGTGGTGGCACTCACCTTTAATCCCAGCACTTGGAAGCCAGAGGCAGGTAGATCTCTGAGTTCCAGGCCAGCCTAGTCTACAGAGTGAGTTCCAGCACAGCTGGGGCTACAAGGAGACCTTGTCTTAAAAAAGATTAAAAAAAAAAAAAAAAGGGCTGGAGAGATGGTCTAGTGGTTAAGAGCACTGATCGCTCTTGCAGAGGACCCGGGTCCGATCCCCAGCACCCACATGGCAGCTGAGAACCGTCTCTAACTCCAGTTCCAGGGGAATCCGACGCCCTCTTCTGACCTCCACGGCATTGCACGACACGGGTGCACAGAACTACATGCAGACAGTACATTCAAACACATACAAAAATAAATAAAATTTTAAAAAAGGAAAAAAAATCCCTGTATGCTACTAAATTTGAAAACCTAAAAGAAATGAATAAGTATCTTAAATCATGGGAATCACTAAATCTAAACCAAGAAGAGATCAACAGCTTAAACAGACCCGTTACATATAAGGAAACTGAAACAGTAATATAAAACCTCCCAACTAAAAACAGCCCAGGCACAGATGGATTTACAGCAGAATTCTATCAGAAATTTAAAGAGGATCTACAACCAATATTACTTATATTATTCAAAGAGATAGAAATAGAGGGAGAACTCCCACATTCCTTCTATGAAGGCAGCATCACTCTAAGCGCCAAACTAGGCAACAATACAACCAAAAAGGAAAACTATAAACCCATCTCCTTAATGAATATACATGTAAAAATTCTCAAAAAATGGACTCAAAGACAAAAATCACATGGTCATCTCAACAGGTGCAGAAAGGGCCTTTGATAAAATTCAACATGCATTTATATTAAAAGTCCAAGAGGAGCTTGCACTGGAGGGAACATTCCTCAACATAATTAAAGCGATATACAACAAACCCATAGCCAACATCATTCTAAATGGAAAAAAACTGGAAGCATTTCCCTTAAAGTCAGCCACCCAGCAAGGCTGTCCACTACACTATCTCCAGTCCTTTTCAATATAGTGCTTGAAACTCTTCCTAGAGCAATAAGACAAGAGAAGGAAATTAAAGGAATATTAATAGGAAAACAAGAGATCAAATTATCCCTTTTGCACATGATATGATATTATACCTAAGAGATGCCAAAAACTCCACCAGAAAACCCCTAGAAATGATTAATACTTTCAGGAAAGTGACAGGTTACAAATTTTAATCTATAAAAATCAGTAGCGTTTCTATATACCAATAACAAGTAATTGGAAAATAAGCACATGGAAACCCTCCCATTCATAATAGCTTCAAAAAAATAATACAATAAAGGAACTCAGAATAAACCTGACCAAAGACATTAAAGATCTCTATAATGAAAAATTTTAAATCTTTAAAGGAAGAAATTGAGGAAGATACCAGAAGATGGAAGAACCTTTCATGCTCATGGAATAGAATAATTAATATTGTGAAAATGACAATCCTACCAAAAGTAACATACAATTCAATACAATCCCACTCAAAATCCTCATGACATTCTTCATAGAATTAGAAAAAAAAAATTCATATGGAAACACAAAAGACCCTGGATAGCCAAAACAACCCTGAGCACAAAAAAGCAATGTAAGGGGGATTATTATACTAGATTTCAAACTATGTTACACAGCTATGGTCATTATTTTATTTTTATTTTTATTTTTATTTTTGGTCTTTTCGAGACAGGGTCTCCCTGTAGCCCCAGCTGTCCTGGAACTCACTCTGTAGACCAGCTGGCCTTGAACTCACAAAGATCTGCCTGCCTCTGCCTCCCAAGTGCTAGGATTAAAGGTGTGCACCACCACGCCCAGCTAGAGCTATGGTCATTTAAAAAAGCATGGTGCTGACACGAAAATAAACCTATATATCAATGGAACAAAACTGAAGACCCAAACTTGTGTACATGCAATTCCAGCCATCTGATATTAGACAAAGAGACCAAGAACACTCATTGGAGGAAAGAAAACATCTTCAGCAAATGTTACTATTTTTTTTTTTTTTTTGTCGTTTCAAGACAGGGTCTCCCTGTAGCCCCAGCTGGCCCAGAACTCACTCTGTAGACCAGGCTGGCCTTGGACTCACAAAGATCCACCTGCCTCTGACTCCCAAGTGCTAAGATTAAAGGTGTGTGCCACCACACCCGGCTAAATGGTGTTATTTAAGACCAAATATCTACATCCATGTCCAGTACAGCATATGTCATGGTGCAGTAGTGACACTTTTATCTTGGGGCAATCAGTGGATCCTCACCTATAGATGAAACTAGATTCTTAACTTTTACCTTGGACAAAAGTCAACTCCAAATGGATCAAAGACCTCAGTGTGAAACCTGAAACTCTGAAACTGTTAGAAGGCATCAGCAGTCACCTAGAAGATATAGGTGTAGGAAAGGACCTTCTAAATTGGACACCAGGTGCTCAGGAAGTAAGGTCATCGATCAACAAGTGGGACCTCATCAAACTAAAAAGCTTCTGCAAAAGAAACAACCAAGGAGATGAAGAGAAAACCCACAGAGTGGGAGAAAATCTTCACCAGCAACACATCTGACAGACAGGTTTCACATCCAGAAATATAAAGAACTCAAAAAAGAAAGAATCGAAGTTGGGCGTGGTGGTGCATGCCTTTAATCCTAGCATTCAGGAGGCAGAGGCAGGTGGATCTTTGTGAGTTCAAGGCCAGCTTAGTGTACAGAGCAAGTTCCAGGACAGCTGGGGTTACAGGGAGACCCTGTCTCGAAAAGACCANAAAAAAAAAAAAAAAAAAAGAAAGAAAGCATCAAAAAAATGAGTGACCCAATTAAAAGATGAGCTAAGGATCTGAACAGAGAGTTCTCAAAAGAAGAAAGAAATAAAGAATGGCTTAGAAACATTTTTTAAAGTGTTCAGCATTGTTAGTAATTATGGAAATGCAAATTAAAAACCACTTGAAGATTTCATCTTACCCCTGTAACACTGGCTAAGTTCAAGAAAACAAATGATACCAAATGCTGGAGAGAATGTGGGGAAAAGGGAACACTCATTCAATACTGGTGGGATTGCAAGCTCATGCAACCCCTATGGAAAGCGGTGTGGAGAATCTTAACAAACTAAAACCAAACCTGCCATTTGACCCGGTTGTACCACTTCTTGACATGTACCACAGGACTCATCCCATTGCAGAGACACTTGCACATCCATGTTTATTCCTGCTTTTTTACAATTAGGGAAGAGATGGAAGCAACCTAAGTGTCCCTCAACTGATGAGTGGATAATGAAAATGTGGTATATTTACACCATGGAGTTCTACTCTGCTGGAAAAAAAAAGATGCAATCATGAAATTTGCAGGTAAATGGATGGAACTAGAAAACAAGCTAAATAAAGCAACACAGACTCAGAAAAACAAAAGACATATGTTCTCTGTCATTTGTGGATCCTGGCACCAAATCCTTACATGTAAGTGTGTATCCTGAGGTAGCTGCAGGAACCAAGAAAATGAATAGAAAGGTTAAGGGAAAGAGGGAACCTGAGAGAGAACAGTAAGAGACAGGTGTTACTATGGGAGAAATGGATAGAATGAGGGTATTTAAATGGGAGAAGAGAGGGAGGGTTTTACAGGAAAATTTGAGGATAAAGGGCAAGAAGGAGCTCAAGAGAGGTGGGACCACAGGACACTGGTGTTACCAAGGGAGAAATGGGAAATGGGGACACTTTACATGGAGAAGACATGGAGGGAGGGTTAGACAGGGAGAGGGAAAGACAGGAGATAAATAATGCCTAGCTAGTGTAAAAAACCTGAGGGAATCACATTAGTCTAATAATCTAATAACAAATTACTATACAGTGTCACTACAGGAGTCCATGTGCATGCCTGAAGGCTACATAACAAGAAACACTGCCAGACAGGAGAAACCTTCCTTTGAATTGTTGGCTAGGGTGGTCTAAGACACTCCCAAAATTGCACAGGCTATTGCCACAGCCCTTGATTGCCTCCCAGAACCTGAAGGTGAGACCCTATTGCTGAAGACAGGACATAATTTGGAGACGGATTTGGAGCAATGGAGCTGGAACTGACCCGGAAGCCACTTCCCCTGAAGGCTAGTTCTCACAGCTTTGGAGAGCACTGTGCAAGCCGCTAAGGGTGAACAGCAATCGATGGTCCAACATCAGCTTTAAGACCAAATATCCACATCCACGTCCGGCACAGCATATGTCATGGTGCAGTAGTGACACTTTTATCTTGGGGGCAATCAGTGGCTACTTAACAGACTTAAAGCCCACTCAATGGGAGGAAACTCATGTGTGGTACTGTGAACAGAGCCAAATACACAGGATGGAGAGATCATAGATCTTAGAGAGAATCCTGTCACATCCCTAGACAAATACACATGGATGGAGAGGTCATAGACCTTAGAGAGAATCCTGTCACATCCCTAGACAAATACACATGGATGGAGAGGTCACAGATCTTAGAGAGAATCCTGTCACATCCCTAGACTAATGTAACTTCTTACTAAGTGCAAATTATGCATCCTCATATTTACAAACATCCCAGCCACCACTCAACAAAGAAGCTTCTTTTGCACCAGGTTAAGACAAAGTCCCACAGCTGGTCACACAGACATCGTCTATGAATCGTCCAAGACTAAGAGGCACATCTACAACGCAGCCTCTACACTTAAGGCTCATGCCACATAGAACAAGGGGCCAAGAGGACACTAATTAACCCCTTAACTCTCATTAAGGAAGCTCCCTCATGCAACAGGGGGCCAGGAACTCAAAAGGTCATAAATGGCCAACCGTGCAGATCAGGAGTCTGCAGAGTGTGTGTGGGTCCATGGTCAGGTCTCCTATATTAACCTTCACTTACCCAGGGCTCAGGGACCATTGTGGAAGAGGGAACAGAAAGGTTGTGAGAGCCAGGGAGGAGGTGCATGATCACATGGAAATAGAATGCTACAAGCTCCTGGGACCCTGCTCATGTGATACACAGCAATGCTGTCAACATGCACAAGACAGACCCATGCAAACTTAACCAGATAAAAGCACAGCAAGGAACTGGAGAAGTGGGCAGCAGAACCCAATCTTAGCTGAAGAAATATTGGCAGCTGATTACTGTTGGGTGAGGACCTGCTGGTTTTCTTAAATCAAGAGACTCCCCACAGGCTGACTAGAGCCCAGTGGATGAACTTGCACTAAGGAATGGCTGGGGACACTAATTTGGCACAATGGGCCCTAACACAAATGAAAGAAGTTATGAATTCCAGAGGGGGACTGTGGGAGGGGCCAATGGAGCAGTGGGGGGCTGTGGGAGCGGCCAATGGAGCAGGGGTATAAAGCTGACTAAGATTTATTGAGATGTTTTGTACACAAAAATTCAACAAAAATGTTTAATATTCTAAGGGAGCCACAGTCTTGGTCTAAAAGAGCAAGACTCCCCTAGTGTTTAATGTAAAATATGGCTCTTTTAGAAGTCAAGCCCGGCAAGCAAACCTCTACAAGAATGGAGTGTGCTGGGGCTGGAGAGATAGCCTAGCGGTTAAGAGCGCCGACCACTCTCGGCACCCACATGGTGGCTGAGAACCGTCTGAAGCTCCAATTCCAGGAGAACTCCAGTTCCAGGGGAATCCAAGACCCTCTTCTGACCTCCGCGGCATTGCACGACACGGGTGCACAGACTTGCATGCAGACAGTACATTCATACACATACAAAAATAAATAAAATTAATAAAAAAATAAATAAATAAAAAGAATGGAGTGTACTTATGGAGGACCTTTGCTTTCTGCTCGGGACCCTCGAACAACGCAGAAAGGACCGTTGCCATGAAGTCTTGGAGATGAGTCAGGTAGAAGATGATGACGATGATGTCGACAAAAACAGGTGTTGGCTACTAACTTCCTCTTTTCTTTGAAGTGCCTGCAAAGAGCACAGCCAGATTACTGAGGGAAGCAGGAAGGAAGGTTCCCTCATTAAAAAACAGTAAGAAGGGTCAGACAAGCCGAAGTCAGTGAAAATTAGGGTCACAGAAAAGTAGTAAGCAGAGCCGTCTGTCAGCTCTGCAGCAGTCAAGCACATCACACAGGGATCTACAGACACCATCAGTGTCATTGTGAGACAAACTGCTATACGGGAGAAAGAGTTTAAAATGATCTGGAAAGGGCTGGGTTGTCACTCAGTTGGTAGGGCGCTTGCCTCCCACGCACCTAGATCCCAGAGCTCGCCTGTACGCACAGGACCAGCCAGCTTGCTCCCACAGTTCAGTCCACCCCACCTGAATCTGCCTTGTGTGGCTGGAATTACAGGCAGGCCGCCACACCCACTTGGCATTTACATGGGTTCTGGGGATCCAAATTCTGGTCCTCTTGCTCAGACACCAAGCACATTAACCACTGAGCAATCTGCCCAGCCCTAGCCACCTTATGTTTCAAGACAGGGATTCTCACTGAACCTGGAGCTCAGTGATTCTATTAGACTGGCCAGCAAGCCTTGGGAGTCCTCCTGTCTCTCCCTCCCTTGAACTGAGATTACAGATGCGAGCAACTGTGCCCAGATAGTGATAGAGATCCAAACTCAGGTCCTCCCACAGCGATCATCCCCCACCTTCCACCTTGCCTTCCTGCCACCCACACACCACCAGATTTCATTTCCTTCCTCTGGACCTGAAGTATAGACAATGTTAACCATCGTATTACGTCTGAGAAGTATGTAAGACTTTTACCTTGGGGAACAAAGCTTGGGGAGTTCTGGACTGCTTCCAAGGTTTGTGGAAGCAAGGGACAGAGTACGTAAAATAAGACTGTCCCAATAAAGCTGTGTACCATGGTAAGGGTATGCCAGGGTTCCCAGACCACTGGAGATCACGAATCCCTGGGGGAACTGGTTTAAAAACTCACATTTCCCAGCCCTTCCTCAAGCTCTGCTAAAGCACTGTACTGGAGGGGAAGATCTAAAATGTTTTCATGGACATTTCTGACATAGGCTTGGAAGCCTTCGGCTTGGAAAATCTTCATTTATGCACAAGTTGGTAAAGTCATGCTAATCAGCCCACACAGCAACACCCCAAAACTCTGTGCTGAGTACGACTAACTGGGATCACACCAAGGGCCTGGAAAGGAAACTCATAACTCCAGTGCAGCTGATCATCAACCACAGTATTACTCTACACTGGTAACCTGACTGGACTGAAAATCGCCCAGGAGACGCACATCTGGGTGTGCCTGCAAGGGCTTTTCCTAAAGGTTTAATGAAGGCAGGAAGATTCACCTTCAGTGTGGATATCACCCATCTCACGGGCTAGAGTGCTAGACTAAATAAAACAGCAGAAAAGAGAAAGCGAGCTGGGCGCTAGCAATCTTCTCTCTCTGCTTCCTGATTGTGGGTGCAATACGCGCTGCCTCCCACTCCTGCTGTCAAGCCTTCCCAGGATAGATGGCATACCCACAAACTGCCAACCAAAAAAAAACCTTTCTTCTTAAATGGATTCTTCAGATCACAGCAATGAGAAAAAATTCATATAGGACATCTTAAAGAACCAAAAGAGGGGTTGGAGAGATGGCTCAGTGGTTAAGTGCACCGACTGCTCTTGCAGAGGACCCGGGTTCAATTCCCAGCACCCACATGCCGGCTAAGAACTGTCTTTAAGCTGGGCGTGTTGGTGCATGCCTTTAACCCCAGCACTCGGGAGGCAGAGGCAGGCAGATCTTTGTGCCAGCCTGGTCTACAGAGTGAGTTCTAGGCCAGCTGGAGCTATAGGGAGACCCTGTCTCAAAAAAAAAAAAAAAATCGGTTACACAGCACAGAAGTCGCCCTAGGACCTAGAACCCAGAGAAAACTGGATCTATATTCGTGGAGAGAGGAGGGCATGCCCAGAAAAGTGAGAGAAGTGGGTGCAGAAGAGGGGTCTCGAGTCTGGTCTTCCTGATTGATGGACTTCCATGACACAGGTGCTCCCAGCAGGGGTGATGGGTAGAGAGCACTTTGTCCCCAGCTCCCTAGGACCACCCCAGGGTCTTTCAGATTGTAGCCAGGCAGACAGGTTTGGGCTGCTCAGATCATCTGCTTAGGAGGCAAGTCATCTCTGCTGATTCAGATTCTTCTAAGCTTTGCCAGTCTCAGCCTGTTCAGCATGACTCTCCTCTGAAGAGAGAAAACACCAAGGCGAGGCCGTTTGCAGCAAGGAAAGGATGCTGACCTGGTCTCCTGCCACCTGAAGGATGGCTCATTGATTGGCTCCCAGACCCTGCATCTGTCAGATAACCCATCCGGCAGGGCCCGTACCACCAATTCCCACTGGAGGGTCTGAGTGAGAAAGTCCTGGAAGTTTGGCCATCGAACAGCAGATAAAATATTCCAGCTCTCTAAACCCCATGAGTGTCATTCTGAGTGGAAAATAACATTATAGGTTGCTGTTGGGTCATTGGCTAATTAGGTAAAATGAATGACTAAGTAGATTTTAAAAGCAGAGTTACCAATGGCTCCTCGGACTGAGGCACTGACCCGACCTCGTTGATTGGAGCTCCAGGGACTGAGAGACAAGCCGGCAACATTTACAACAGTCTCCTACCAAGTTGCATGGTACTCACCCCACAGCACCAGCTCCCTACTGTGCACAGATACCCCAGGCCACGACCAGCAAGCACCTCGCCTGTCCTATCCAGCAGCATCCTTGTTCAACCTGAGAAAGCAGAGACACTTCTAGAGCGCACCCTCATGCTCTGTGGAGACCAGGGTTGTGCTGACAGCTGTTGAATCTACCCATCTCCATCCATCCTCAGCACAACCCTACAAAGCTGGGACTGTTAGCAACCCCATTGTACAGATGCGGTGATGAGTGCTCAGGTCACACAGGAAGTGAGGGTGGAGTCAGGATGTGCAGATTTTGCCTGGTATGCTTGTGTGGCGCTCGTTATGACTGATGGAGCCCATCCGTAGGGATTAGAGTCCAGGCAGAGCCTGTACTAGGTTCATTCTACCTGTGTATACAGTAAGAAAAAGACAAGGCTCAGAAGCAAGAAGTAGAAGTTCTCCTAGAGCTGAGGGTCACCAAAGGGGAGACAGTGTCACCAAACCTGAAGAGTGAGGAGGAGGAGGAAAGTCCTCCACAGCTGCCCCCCACTTTGGACACACCACAGTGCGGGGGGGGGGGGGGGGTCAGAGACAGCAGAGCAAGAGAAGGAAGGGGGAAGGTTCTCAGCTCTGCCAGCCTTCCGGCCTCCTGTGTGCAGAGCCTGACAGGAAGTGTCCCAAAGAAGCATGGGAAATGTAGTTTGTGCACTCTGGCCCAGAACCATGGAGGCCACACAGGTAACAGAAGCTGAGGGGCCCGGAGGGAGAGCCAGAGCAGCAGCCCACATTCCAGTCCGCTGATGACCTGTCCTAGCTTGCTCCTCTGTTGCTGTGATAAAACACTGAACAGAAGCAACTTGGCGAGGAAAGGGTTTATTTTAACTTAGAATTTCCAGGCCACTATCAAGGGAAGCCACAGCCGAGGCTTAAAGCAGAAACAGCGCAGGAAGCCCAAGAGATGGCTCAGCAGTTAAGAGCACTGGCTGCTCTTGCAGAAGACCCAGGTTCAGTTCCCAGCACCCACATGGCAGCTAACAGCCATTCATAACTCCAGTTCCAGGGGAGCCAACATCCTCTTCTGACCTCTGTGGGCACCATACAACACAGGTGCACTTAAGTAAATGCAGGCAAAACACACACATAAAAAAATAAAAATAAAGCTGGGCGTGGTGGTGTATGCCTTTAATCCTAGCACTTGGGAGGCAGAGGCAGGCGGATCTCTGTGAATTCAAGGCCAGCCTGGTCTACATAGTGAGCTCCAGGCCAGCTGGGACTAAAGGGAGACCCTGTCTCAAAAAGACAATTAATTAATTGATTAATTAATTAATTAAGTCAAAAGTTTTAAAGAAATAAAATGCCCTACAGACATGCACACGGGCCAGTCTGTTGGAGAAAATTCTTTCGTTCAATTTCCCTCTTCCCAGATGTGCCCAGTTGTCAACAAAATTAACCAGCCACTGTGGGAACTGACCCTATTTTAGAGACAGAGAAAAGGAAGTGTGAGAGTACGCATAACACTCTCAAGGTCATCCGGTAGAATCTGGAACCAAACCCACATTTGCCTGGTTCCACAGTCCAGGAAGTGGGGCATGCACATAGCCTTGCCTGGGAGAACTTGGGTCCGAGTCTCTCATGCCACATGCCCCAGTGATGAGCAGTCATTCATGAGGCGTGGCCTGGAAGGTGCACGCTGGTATCTCCCACCTCCCCCCAAGATGCTGCAGCTCAGGGTCTTTCTGATGGCAATAACTAGAGCCAAGGGCAGGCAACAGAATCCACAGGCTCCTTTCTGCAAATACTGCCAGAGCGAGGCCCAGCAGAGCTCTACCAGGGAGGCCGCCTCACTTCGGAGCCCAGCCACCAGCCCGGCCCCGAAGGCCTGGGGCTCACTGCTTTGGGTCCCTCCCCACTTCACCCACATTCCAGATTGCTCCTTTCCTTGGCCCTGCCTCCTTGCTGGATGGGGCTGTTGGAAAAGGGAGCTGGCTGTACCACTAGGGAACTTAATAAGGCTAATTCCTCTGAAACCTCCATTAACTTTACTACTTCTCTGTAAGTGCTTCATTGTAAATAACGATTCCGCACCACGGAAATGCACTGCTAGAATCTCCCAGTGGACATAAAATTAAACTCAACTCCCACAGCCTGCTTGTGGACTGCATTGAGAGAGCTCTATAAGCTTCCAGATCACAGAGGGCTGCAGACACTTCCCACTGACTCCAGGGGAGGCTGGAGTCTCACCTGCCTTAACAGACCGATCTGCAGAGCCACCACACCTTCCACAGCCCCACACCAGATCTACCTCTCCCACACTCCTTTCTAGACGGAAAATCATACTGCCATTGTGTGCACAGAGAGGGCTCGCTTGTGTCAGAAAAGCTTTCAGCTCATGGCCCTCACCGGGCCTTCTCTCCCACAAATACCAAGAAGGGGCAGGCCTAAAGACAAAGACGTGTGTAATTTCCAGGAAGATCAGTAAAGTGTGTGTGTGTGTGCACACACAGATAAGTCTGTTCACCTGTGTGCACCTGAGTGTGTGTGTGTGCATGCACAGATGAGTCTGTTCACCTGTGTGCACCTGAGTGTGTGTGTGTGTGCACGCACAGATGAGTCTGTTCACCTGTGTGCACTTGAGTGTGTGTGTGTGCATGCACAGATGTGGTGTTCACCTGTGTGCACCTGAGTGTGTGTGTGCACGCACAGATGTGTCTGTTCACCTGTGCGCACCTGAGTGTGTGCACACACAGATGTGTCTGTTCACCTGTGTGCACCTTGTGTGTGTGCATGCACAGATGTGTCTCTTCGCCTGTGTGCACCTGTGTGTGTGCATGCACAGATGTGTCTGCTCACCTGTGTGCACCTGAGTGTGTGTGTATGCACAGATGTGTCTGTTCACCTGTGTGCACCTGTGTGTGTGCACACACAGATGTGTCTGTTCACCTGTGTGCACCTTGTGTGTGTGTGCATGCACAGATTTGTCTGTTCACCTGTGTGTACCTGAGTGTGTGTGTGATTTCCAGGAAGATCAGTAAAGTGTGTATGTGTGTATGCACAGATTTGTCTGTTCACCTGTGTGCACCTGAGTGTGTGTGTGCACGCGCAGATGTGTCTGTTCACCTGTGTGCACCTGTGTGTGTGTGTGCACGCGCAGATGTGTCTGTTCACCTGTGTGCACCTGTGTGTGTGCACGCGCAGATGTGTCTGTTCACCTGTGTGCACCTGAGTGTGTGTGCATGCACAGATGTGTCTGTTCACCTGTGTGCACCTGAGTGTGTGCATGCATGCACAGATGTGTCTGTTCACCTGTGTACACCTGAGTGTGTGTGTGTGTGTGTGTGTGTGTGTAGTCCAGAGGTTAACTTCGGTATCATTCCACAAGATGTGGTCCACCTTGTTTTTGAGACAGGATCTCTCACCGGCCTGACCCTTTCCCACACTGCTGGCTGGCCAGCAGGCCCTGGGGATCCTCCTTTTTCAGTGTCCCCAGACCTGAAATTACAAGAAGGCACTGCTGGGGCTGGAGAGATGGCCTAGCGGTTAAGAGCGCCGACCGCTCTTACAGAGGATTCGGGTTCGATCCCCAGCACCCACATGGCGGCTGAGAACCGTCTGAAACTCCAATTCCAGGAGAACTCCAGTTCCGGGGGAATCCAACACCCTCTTCTGACCTCCGCGGCATTGCACGACACGGGTGCACAAACTTGCATGCAGACAGTACATTCATACACATACAGAAATAAATAAAATTAATAAAAAAAATTAATTAAAAAAATTAAAAAAAAAAACAAAAAACAAGAAGGCACTGCTGTGTCTCTGGCCATGTATCTGCGTATTGGAGATCCAACTTGGGTCGAAGCCTACAAGAACTTTACTGATGAAGCTATCTCCCCAGCTCTCCATAGGATTTTTTTTTTTTAGACAGGGTCTCCTGGTAGCCCCAGCTGGCCTGGAACTCACTATGGAAAACCAAGTTGGTATCAGTCTTACAGATGCCTCTGCCTCCTAAGTGATGAGATTAAAGGTGTGCACCACCACCCTTGGCTTCTCCATAGGATTTTTAAAGATTTTGTGTGTGTGTGTGTGTGTGTGTGTGTATGTGTGTCTGTGTGAGTTTATATGCGCCATGTCTATATAGGTGCCTGCAGAGGCCACAAGAGGACATTGGATCCCCTAGAACTGAAGTTGCAGATGGTGGCGAGCCACCTGGTGAGTGCTGGGAACCCAACACTTATCGTGCTGGTTTGAATGAGAATGTCCCCCACAGGCTCCAAGTATTTGGACATTTTGTCCCCAGTCGATCCCATTATTTATGAGGTCTGAGAAGGTGTGGCCATGCTGCAGGAAGTGCGTCACTGGGGGCGGCCTCAGGAGTTCTTAGCCTTGCTGGATTTCCAGTCTGTCTGCTTCCTGTTCCTGCTTACCAACCTGAGCACTTACCTTCTGCTCCTGCTCCAGCCAAGCTCAAAGCAACCTCTGGGTTGACTTCCTGGGATGCACAGAGCACTGGGCTCACACTGCAGCACGCCCTTGGCCTAGGGCCCTCCTTGAACTGCAGGCTCTAATTTAAGGGTCTCTCTCTGTATCCCACATTTGCTGACCTTGTGCAGTGTTGAAGTTACAAGCAGGTTTAGACAACCCAAGAAATTCACAGCAGACCACAGATCAAGAGGAAGTGCCCATCCTGAGGGGTTGGTCCAGGGCCACGCCTTGTGAGCAGTCTTCAGAAGCCCTTCCTGTGGAGCAGCAGCATGCCCCGCAGGCTGGGGAGCAGCTGTCACTCTGCATTTTTCTCCACTGATGTCAGCTTCCCGCCTGACCTTAGTTTCATCACGATGTGCCTTTAAATTAGATCCCAGAAGGAACTTCAAGGCGAATTTCCCCATTTGTGATGTTTATGGAACTTGTCAGTGTTTATGTAATCACGGCTCCCCACGCCACTGCCTTGCTCCCCCTTGAGCTGCAGGCACCAAACCAGATGCCCGACTGATACCAGCCGCCCATGGATGGCACCCGAGATTGTCCTCTGGCCTACACACACACACACACACACACACACACACACACACATATGAACACACCCAGGAACAACCATACACACATACACAAACAACTATATACACAAATAACCATATACACACATCCATACCTACACACACAACCATACATACACACATGAACAATCATACACATACATACTCACATGAACACATGTGTCCATACACACATATGACCATGTTCACATGTATATCCCACACCAAAAGGACTGGGAAATATGCATGCGTACAAACATATGTAACTGAGGGACACTGTGCCTTTACATGTGGACTAGTTCTTGGTAGTAACTAAGAGTTAGGACCATCCTACTGGAAAAACTTGACTTCTTGATCCCAGCTCCATCACTCACCTCCTGGGAATGGGAAGCACCAATCCAGGGTAAACTTCTAGTCTCATAACTTTGACTTAGAAGCTCACACTTCACCCATGAAAGATAGACTGGAACCAACTTAGAAGGGAAAAAGGAAAAAACGAAGGGACAAAGAATGAGATAGGATATAGTGGAGATGTCCAACCAGTCTGAGAAGGCTCTCCTAATAATCAGCTGAAACTATTACATTAATTTCCTAAGGACCTCTTTCGGGCTCTCTGCAGATTATTTGTAGACATCAGTCAATGCGGCCTAGAAATTGAGGTCTGGAAAGGCTAACCTAACAATTAATCAGAGGCAACACCAAGCCCTCAAAACGAAAACTGCCCCACAATTACAAGAAGAAATCTACCTTGAGGGACCTCTTGTTATTGGAGTTGTGCCCTTGGAACCCATGAAGAGAACCTGCTGTGAACTCTGTTTATGAGGGTTCAAAGGAGTGAGGAGTGTTCATACATCAAAGACATAATTCTTAGCATTTTGTCAGATCAGCTTTTCTCTTTCTTCACACACTGTCTTAGGGGAGAAGTCTCACTGTCACTTGGGGATGCAAAGGCCTTAAAAACCCACCTGGGCCTGGCCCCATGGTCAGTGGCCTTCATTCCTCCCTTCCCACTGAGCCATCTCTGAGATGCTCTAAGACCCCTGGCATCTGGTACCTGATTTCATGGTCCTTCTTCCTGCATCCCCAGGATCCTGACATGAGAATTCCTGCATGGTCTTCTTCCCTTTCCTATCTCAGTCCTCATCCTCTCCGAGCACCTCGTCTGGTCCTGTGATCACCCTGCTCAAGAATTCTCAGTGACTCCCTACCGCCCACAGGAGCTCCCCTTTCCAGCTTCTCCTCGGCCTGGCACTTCTCCACAGCGACCTAGGAGTACACACTTGTAATCCCAGCACTTGGGAGGTGGAGGCAAGAGGATTAGGAGTTCAAGGCCAGCCTCAGCTACTCAGTGAGTTTAAGGGAAGCCTGAATTACATGAGACCCTGACTTAAGAGAAAAGGGGAGACAGAGCACTGTGATGAATGGACACTTAAACATACCTGCCACACAAACCTGTCAACCCGAATTTGCCTCAGAAACCAAAGATGGAAGGAGGGAACTGACTCCACAAAGTCATCCTCTGACTCCCACGTATGTGATGTGGCAAGCACGCCCCACACAGACACATATACATATACAAGCACTCAGGCACACATACTCTAATGATAATAATTTTTCAAAAAGGTTCTCCTGGAGGTGGGCAAGGTAATGCTCTCCTGAAATCCCGTTACTTGAGAGACTGAGATAGGAAGATCATGAGTTTCAGGGCAGCCTGGGCTATATAGCAAGACCCTCTCTCAAACAAGAAAACATTCCCCAAACTGAGATGAAGGCCTCTCGGGTGGCGGCAAACTTTCTCGACTCACAAAGTCTTTTCAATCTGTTTCTCAAAGAGGGTCTCAATAATTCTGCTTTCATACAAACTAACTCCTCATTAGGATTCCTCTATTTCCGCAGCCCTCTGCCTCTGTGTTGGCCTTTGCTTCCAGGTTAATTATAGTTTTGTCTATTGGAGAAATTGAACTAAATCAGCTTAGTTTTACTCTCTCATCAATAATTCAAATGACCATTTCCCACAAATGGAAAAATAAAGTTGTCCAGGATAGGTGGCACACAGCCCCTCCACTCGAGAGCTTTCACCGGGCAGGGCAGGGCAGGGCCTCCTCACAAGTAGGCACCAGCACCATCCTTCCACAGCCCCATGCTTGAGTGCCTTCCATCTGGCCTGGACCCACACCAGGGAGCACTGAGGATGTCCCAGGTCGGTCCAGCTCTGTCTGACAGCCCATTAGCCCCAGCTGTCGGAGACATCTGCCTGTTCTGATTACCATCACGGCGGAGGAGATGCAACAGCCCCAGCACCATGCTGACTCCCTATGCTCAGCCGTCACCTGAAGACTGTGCTTCCACTTCGAGGCACTCAGAGTCCATCACTGGTTGCTATTTATAACCCTCCTGTGAGATCAGCTGCTGGTGAGGTGACCCAAAACAGCACTAAGTTCGCTGTTCACTACCCCCGCCCCAGGCAAAAAAAGGGCAACCCCTAGACTGAGCAAACTCCATTCATAATAAATTCATGCAACATCAGGTCAGCTTTCATGGTGCACAGTGGCTGGGGACTCTGGGGTGCACGAGAAGGACACACACACTATGGTGCTTGCTGTGTTATCAGAGGCCTGGTAAGATGGATTCCGAGGGCACTCTGTGGCTCCATGCCCAGGCCACCACCAACGGGGCCGCATGCAGCATCCAAAACGATGCTGCTGTGGTTGCACCGGGGCTGAAAATCCCCAGCTTCTGACACAACCGAGCCACGGGTGCTTGTTTCCCGGGGCTACAGTAACAAATAACTGCAAACTGAATAGCTTCTAACAACAGGAATTTATTCTCTCACAGTTCCAAAAGTTCAGAAGTCTTAAATCCCACAGACTGTGGTCCAGGCAAGGACTCCGGGGAGAGTCTGCTCTCTGCCTCTTCTAGCTTCTGGTGGCGTCTGGTCTTCCTTGTGGCTGCATCCATCACTCCACCCCCTGACTCTGGTTGCTCACATTGATACTTCTTCTATCTATATCTTTTCTTCTGCCCCAAATCCCCCTTGACAGCGTGTGTGTGTGTGTGTGTGTGTGTGTGTGTGTGTGTACACATAAGAGTGTGGAGACCAGACGTTGTTGACACTGAGTGTCTTCGTCTCCATCTTATTTTTTGAGGCAGGGTCTCTCAATGTAGACCTCACCAACTGGCTAAGCTAACTGCTAGGTTGGCCCAGGGGTCCCCTGGTCTCTCTCTATCTCCCAGAACTGGGATTACAGGCTCAGGGGAGGCCTCCGTGCTTAGCTCTCCTGGGGATCTGAACTCGGGTCCTCATGCGTAAGCAGCAAGCACTTACACCTGTAGCGATCTCCCCAGCCCCACTTGACCTTGTGGTAATAAGGACATTTGCCACTGGATTCCAGACCCATCCAGGTAATCCACATAATCACTCAATATGAAGATCCTTAATCTCTTTTTTTTTTTTTTTTGGTCTTTTCAAGACAGGGTCTCCCTGTAGCCCCAGCTGGCCTGGAACTCACTCTGTAGACCAGGCTGGCCTTGAACTCACAAAGATCCTCCTGCCTCTGCCTCCCAAGTGCTAGGATTAAAGGCATGCACTACCATGCCCAGCTGATAATTAATTTCTTCTTAAAATACCTTTTTTTCCAAATAACTTAATAGTCACAGATTATACAGATGAGGAGATACCTCTGTAGAGGTTAGTTGCTATGATCAAAATACCTGACAGAGATAACTTCATGGAAGAAAGATTTATTTTAGTTCAGCTTCAAAGGGTCAGTGTGTGGTTACTCAACCCCCACGTGCTGAGCAGAACATGGGGCAACACGTGTGTGGCTGAAGAGCTTCTTCCTGTCAGACAGGACATAACAGCAGACCCAGGACCTGGTATAACCTTCAAAGCATACCCTCAGTGGTCCAAAATCTGCCACTCAAAATGTCTGTAACTGCTCAAACATTTGCCACCAACAGAATACAAATATACAACACATAAGCCTCATTTCAGATTTGAACCCTAACAGGGGCCACCAAGTCAGCCTATCATGTACCCCAATTATGGATAGACAGCAAGAGCTTAGGTTTGGGTTCAAGCTCTGGCCTTAAATCTCAGCCCCACCACTTACTTAGTCATTAAAATTCATTTTGTTCTTAAGTTTCCACCAATGCCCACTTCGATTCCAATAAGGGGCTCAGGAGGACAGAGATGTAAGGGCAGGCCACGCCCTCCATCTCTCTCAGCCCTGAAAGGTCCAATGACATGCAGAGACAGGCCTTTCGAAGGCCTACGGGGGGAGGGGGAAGAACTTTTGGGGACCAAGAAGATGGCCTACATCAGAGATGGTAGGTGTGGCTCGGCCTGTCGAGTACTTGGCTAGTATGCACGAAGGCCTGGGTTCGATTCCCCCAACATCACATAAACCAGGTATGGGGGCAGTCACCTGCCATCCTAGCACCTAAGAGGTAGAGGCAGGAGGATCAAGAGTTCAAGGTCATCCTTGGCTACATATTAAGCCTGAGGCTAGCCTGTGCTATATGAAGATCCTGTCTCAAAAAAAGTTTTATTTAAAAATGGCTACTCGAGGGAATCGGCACTCTCTGTCACCTCTTAGAGTCTTCCTTGGCTCTGGAACCTGGCCGAATTCCCACTGGCCTCTGCCTCAGACACCGATCCATCTCCATCCAGGCTTTGTTTTTTTTTAATTACTAGACCAACTGAGTGAGCCCCCAGCAGCCATGTACAGACACACCTGGGTGCCTCTGACATGTAATGAATCACTCAGCCATGCTCAAGGACAGCCCTTCCAGACAGCAGTAGGAGGATCGACTGAATTAAGGCCAGGTGAGCTGGGAGGTCAGGGAGTATTGACTAGGGATTTGTGCCCCAGCCCTGCCTCCCCTGTGTTCAACTACTTTTCATGCAGATGTTTTCCACAGGCTTAAGATGACGTCTCTCTGACAAGGAGAATGGATCTTGCTGGGAAACTGGACAGTGGACACTGAAAATATCCTCTTATGTCTGCGTCAGGATGGAGACTCTGACTTCCTTTGTGAGTGAGCTTTCTCTAAGGCCAGAGAGAAAACACAGTTGCAGAACCTTCTTGTGTTGATTTCTTCCTCAAGCTGAAGAGGCCTGCCAAGCCACGGCTCTCCACACCCACTCCAAATGCAGCACCTAGCACACACGGTTGGGCGCACACTGTCCCAGAGCCAAACACAAGTAGGAAGACTCTTCAATGACCCAAGGAGTGACCAAGGACAGGGCAAGGGGTGCAGGACAATGGGGATCAAGGCTTACAATTTGCAAATGGGGTCAACTAGACCACACAGGGCTAGCAAGAGCCTCAGAGGGCTCAGAGCAGTGACAGAACCATGAAGGGAAGTGACAGGGTAGGCCACCCCAGCTGCTGTGCACAGGGGGTGGAGGGCTGGGGCACCCACCCCCAAAGACACAGAGCTGCGGGCGTGGGTGGCCATCCGTCAGCCTCGAGTTGCTCTGCTCTAATAAAGCTGAGAAGATTCCGTGCAGGAGAGCAGTGGCCAGGGTGCAGGAGAGGCTCCGTGAGCCGCTGCCTCATCCGCTTCCTGGGGAAACAAGATGAAAATGCACCCTTGATCCCTTTCAGGTAAAAGTGATACACACAGGGGGCTTACAGAGACGGCTCAGCGGGGTAGAGCACGTGAGTTGGGTTCCCAGCACCCACATCAGATGGCTTACTACTGCATGTAACTACAGCTCTAAAGTATCCAGTACCCTCTTCTGACCTCCACAGGCACACACACACACACACACATGCACGCACGCACGCACGCGCGCACGCGCGCATACACATATACATAGTTAAAAATATAAAATAAAACTTTTTAAAGTGGTATTTGTGTGTACATACATATGCATATACACATGCATACATATACATACATGCACATACACACATACCTATACAGGCACATAGGTATAATTAAAAATATAAAATAAGCTGGGCGTGGTGGCACACACCTTTAATCCTAGCACTTGAGAGGCAGAGGCAGGCAGATCTCTGTGAGTTCAAGGCCAGCCTGGTCTACATAGTGAGTTCCAGGACAACCAGGGTATAGGGAGACCCTGTCTCAAAAAGATAGATAGATAGATAGATAGATAGATAGATAGATAGATAGATAGATATAAATAGGGGCTGGAGAGATGGCTCAGTGGTTAAGAGCACTAGCTGCTTTTGCAGAGGACCAACATTCAATTCCCAGCACCCACATGGTAGCTAACAACCATTCTAACTCCAGTTCTAGGGGATCTGATCTCCTCTTCTGACCTCTGTGGGCATTGCATGACATGGGTGCAGTTCCATACATGCAGGCAATATTACTCATACACATAAATAAATATAATATACAAAATACACAAAAATAAAAATAAGTGAAATTTTAAAAATAAAAATATTAGGGGCTGGAGAGATAGCCTAGCAGTTAAGAGTGCCGACTGCTCTTGCAGGAGACCCGGGTTCAATCCCCAGCACCCAATGGCGACTGAGAACCATCTGTAACTCCAATTCCAGGAGAACTCCAGTTCCAGGGGAATCCGACACCCTCTTCTGACCTCTGCAGAACTGCACAACACAGGTGTGCAAACCTGCATGCAAACAGTACATTCATACACATAAAAAATAATAAATAGCCAGGCGTGGTGGCACATGCCTTTAATCCTAGCACTCGGGAGGCAGAGGCAGGCGGATCTTTGTGAGTTCAAGGCCAGCCTGGTCTACAGAGTGAGTTCCAGGACAGCTGGGACTACAGGGAGACCCTGTCTGGAAAAGACCAAAAATAATAATAATAATAATAATTAAAAATAAAAATAAAAATAAAAATATTAAATAAATCTTTTTATAGTGGAAAATACATGCATATAGGTACATACACATACATACATAAACACACATCATACCCATACATGCAGGAATCTAGGTTTCACTGTAAGTAAGGTGTTAGCAGTGTTCCATCCTCAGTGCTGAGGTTGGGAATTATTTTATGACCCCATTTTGTCTCTATTTTACAAATTTTCCACAATATATGCCATGTTACGTTTATCAAATGAGGGAAAAGGGCCATTTTTTACACAAAGAATTGGCCACCTTACTAATATTCATCTGCGCATGCCCAGCACCTTTCTAATACTCATCTGCACATGCCCAGCACCTTACTAATGCTCATCTGTACATGCCCAGCACCTTACTAATACTCATCTGCGCATGCCCAGCACCTTACTAATACTCATCTGCACATGCCCAGTAAGTAACGTGTGGCCTATTCATTGACTGTTGACAGCACCTTTGACAAGAGAGGAAACGCAGCTGCACCCCAGCAAATTGTATATCGAGAGCCCAGGGCCCTGTGACCTTCCAGGACCACTGGGGACCCTGGAGTGTCAGTCTTCCTCCCCTGGCAATGCTGGAAACCTGGCCCCACAGTTTTTCCCACTTAAAAATAACCAGAAGAACAAAACAGATTTCATCAATCACTTAGTCTTTACAGCTTCTTCCTCCAGGACCCGCTGACAGGCTCTGGGCAATGACGCCACAAAATAGCAAGACAGATGTAGTAGCTGAGGCCGAGTGCCTGCTTCACTAAACAAAGAGGCGGATGCTGGAACTTTACACAGGCGTAGTAGGAACTGAGGAAGGCTAAGAGCAGCCATACAACAGCAGACAGATGGTCTTATTGCCGAGTGGGTGGACAAGCACACAGTAGGTCTCCTCTGAGTCCTCCAAGAAGTTCCACCTCACCCCAGATAATTCAGAGCAATTCTCACTCTGCTGCAGGGGAGACTCAGTTCTGGCTCTTTTCTGGAACTGAAACGGAAGCCAAACAACCCTCTCTTCTGTGTGTTCCCACCCCAGTTCATTCATGGACTGAGCACCCATTATAATCAAAAGTCTACTGTGTTGACCACAGTG
This sequence comes from Rhizomys pruinosus, assembly GCA_009823505.1. NCBI lineage: Eukaryota > Metazoa > Chordata > Mammalia > Rodentia > Spalacidae > Rhizomys > Rhizomys pruinosus. The sequence continues at coordinate 3,268,346 of VZQC01004414.1, forward strand.
AGTGCACAGAGAAAGGGACGGTTGCCAGTGCTCAGGAGCTCACAGACTGGCAGATGCTCCCCAGGGATCTCAAAGGGCGTGGAGAGAGGCCATGAGTTCTGCCCGCTATCACAACTGCAGCTTTATATTGTGCTGGCTTCGAGTTCTCCAGTGCAGACACAGGCTCAGAGGTCTGCAGCTGCCTAGTGATGAGTTAATTCCAGAAGCGGCCTCTCACCCTAAGTCAAGAGGCCACAATGGCAGCTGAAAAGCCAGCCGCACAGGTGCTACCCAGCCTGGCTAGTCAGGGCAGCTTCCTAGGAGCCTGCCAGGAACCCACCCATGCTGGAAGCACCGACCACCGTATGGAGGACACAAGGCCACCATTGCCGGAAATGGGGACAGGCATGACTAGAGGTCTGCTCACGAGGCTCATCTGCTTTTCATCCACAACCTGCTCTGCTAGGGCCAGGAGCCCAGCCCCCAGCGTTTCCAGGGAGACCACAAGACAGGAAGCCATCTCCACTTCCAGTGACTAATCTGACACTTGATACTGGCTCCACCTTCAGCCCTAGGGCTCCCTCCTCCACAACGCACTTGTTCTAGTTTGTCTTCCATTGCTGTGACAAAACACTATGACTGACACCAACTTGGGGAGGAAAGGGTTTATTATTCAGCTCACATCTCCTGGGTCACAGTTCATCACTCAGGGAGCCCAACACAGGAACTCAGGGCAGGAACCTGGAGGCAGGAGCTGAAGCACAGACCATGGAGGAATGCTGCTTACTGGCTTGCTCCCCTGGCCCATGCTCAGCCTGTTTTCTTATACAGTACACAACAACCTGCCCAGGGTGGCACCACCCATAGTGGGCTGGGCCCTCCCACATTGCCCAACAATCAAGACGATACTCCACAGACCTGGCCACAGGCTAGTCCAATGGAGCCAATTCCCCAATTGAGGCTCCCTCAACCCAGGTGTGTCAAGTTGACACTAAAACTATCCAGCACAGCACTGTAGGCTCAAAAGGAGGCTTTTGTGGATACGAGATACATCCAAGATTCAGGAGGACATGGCCTGAGCCATCAGTGTGAGGCCTTGGAACACCTTTCTCCTTTCCATGTGTCCATTTAAAAACCAGCCCTGGGGTGAGGAGATGGCTTCGTCAATAAAGTACCTGCCTCTCAAGAGTGAGGCCTGAGTTTGGATCCCCAAACCTGGTATAAAGAGCCAAGCACCATGGCACGTGCAGAGACGAGGGGAGGGGAGGGGAGGGGAGGGGAGTCAGGGGTCCTGGGAAGCTCACCAAGCAGCCTAGCGCACTGGCAAAGTTACAGGCCAATGAAACTCTGTCTCAAACAAAAAGTGGAAAGTAACTGAGGAATGACACCAAGGTTTTCCTCTGACCTCCACAGACATGTGCACACCCAACACAGGAGGGGGAGGGGGAGGGGGAGGGAGGGAGAGGAGGGGACCTGCAGAGAGATGAGAGCTGTCCTCCTCTTTGACTTTCTCCATGTAGGACTCTAGCAAAACACACAGCCTGCCTGAGCCTCAGCTTCTCCATGCAAGAGTGTCCAGCTGTACTAGACAGTGTCCCACAGCTCCCCAGCCCTCCTCTATGCAATTCTCAGGACTTATAGGAGATGTGCTGTGCCTGTCAGAGAAGTTGAAAACACAGACCCCGGGACCTCTGTGGGAGGGCATGCAGGCCTTCCCCACCTGTGTGGTACAAGGTACTGAATCGCCAAGCCTCCCCATGAAGGCTGAGCCTTTCCAGGAAGACACCACAAGAAAGCTGGGCATCTCTGAAAGGTACCTGTGGGTGGATCAGGGTGGCATCTCAAGGGCACAGCAGGTCCTGGACCTCTAGGCTCTGTACCCATCGTCCTCTGAGCTGCCAACTCACAGAAGGACAAGGGCCTTACATCTTGAGGTCGCTGGGTTCTTTTTAATGACTCCTAAGTGCTTGCTTACAACTTTGTATAAATCCAGCAGCTCGTCCCTACCCAGGAACTCCACATACAACCTCATTAGGAGGCGTACGTGGTGGGAAATATTGATACTGCTGGCTAATCGTGTTATTAATACCATAACCATTCATATGGCCTCGTAAACAACTCTTATAGGACATTTAGCACGGCTAAGTCCAAACGAAGATAATACTATTGCTAATTATATCTCTATAAACTTACTTTATGGCAGGGAACAAGGGCTCTTATATCCTCTGATTACTCGGCTGCCAGAACAAGAAGGAAGTAGGAACGACTTCATGAAGACATGCCCTCTGGGGATGATTCATTAGGAATAATTGTGATTTACCACAACACAAGAGCTAGCTGGGGATTCTTAAAAAGAAAGGACTTGTACTTTGTAGGAGAGAGAGCTGACCGAGTCTCAGGCAGCACGGACTGAGCAGACAAGGTGCTGAGGAACCCTGGGCAGGAGTCCCAAGCTCGCCCTCTTGGGTCTGCATATCTAAGGGCAGAAAGTGAGTGCATTTTCCATGTTAGGGTCAGGGTCTGGATCCTGGCCAGCCTAAAGGACTAAGCTCAGCCATGCATCCTCAGTAAGCCAATTGGACAAGTAATAGTGAGAAGCAGAGAACAGAGATTTATTCAATGTGGCCACTTTTGGAAAAGGTACTGAGAGGTCCCATAACTCTTCTGCCCCAGGGCCATATTCAGGGTCCTGACATAAGGTTTAGGTTTAAGCAGAAGCCAAGGGACATGAGTATGAAGCAGTGCTCCACAAGGTGTGGTGTCTCCATCATCACCGTCTCAGCTCCAGGCTCCCCTGCAAGGGGGTCTGACAAGTCACCAGAACTGTGTGAAATCTCTTATGGGGGACAAGCTCCTCCCCTGGCTTGGCCTTCTTCTTCCAGCATGAAATTCCAACTGTCTGAGAGCCAAAGGGAGGGGCACAGGTATCACTTTAGAGTGTTCCCACCTGGGACAGTGACACCTGAGGCAGGGCACGCCCAAGCTGCCCGTGTATGGTGGGGAACACAACATGGGGGCTGCAGAACTCCAGTGTATGTATCATCTCCTGAGGGGGCTCCGAACCCTTCTTAATGACTCGGTTTGTGTGGCATATTTGATCTTGTCTGGGGCTTGTCTGAGGCTGTGGAAAACTTTACCCTGTCTCAGAAAGTGGTACATTTCTTCCCCCATGCTGTTTGGGAATTCTCCAATAAAGGTCAGAAACATCTACTCTAAGGGAGGTTGTGAATAAGAAAATAAATTTTTTCTTTCTTTCTTTCTAGCTGAGCTCATACAATTTACTTTATTAAATGTCCCCTTGCACTCTAGAGAACTAAAATTGATTTTTTTTTCTTAAACTGCTCATTGGGTTGCTTATAAATTTCTCCAGCTGTTGTTATCAACTTGTAAATTGCAGTTAGATCAATCAGAGAAGATCAATCGCATCATTCTGAGGAAGGGTCCAGCCAGCATGGACTTAGGCAATTCAAGTTTTTGACAATCACTTATGGTACATTATTTTTTTTATTTTTTTTTTATTTATTTTCATATGTGTATGAATGTACTGTCCGCATGCAGGTTTGTGCACCCGTGTCGTGCAATGCCACGGAGGTCAGAAGAGAGCGTCGGATTCCCCTGGAACTGGAGTTAAAGACAGTTCTTAGCCGCCATGTGGGTGCTGGGGATCGAACCCAGGTCCTCTGCAAGAGCAGTCGGTGCTCTTAACCGCTAGGCCATCTTTCCAGCCCCATGGTACATTTTTATCTCAGATTCAGTCTAGCTCGGGGGAAGAGCACTTGCCTATGTGAAGCCCTGAGTTCAACACTCACTGAGAGCTCTTGGTCGGTCACTGCTGCTCCTCGGCTAATGTTTTCAGTTTTCCTCCTCGTCTGCCTTTCTCCACCTCTTTTGGACCTAAGAAAAACACAGAAACTGTGTATAAAATGTGAGTGTGAAAATCCTGTGCTGGGGGCCAGGGATATAACTTAGTTGGTAGCATGCAAGAAGCCCTGGTTTCAAATCCCAGGACCACATAAATCGGCCATGGTGGAGCACATCCGTAATTCCAGTCTTATGAGGTAGAGATGAAAGGATCCAGAGTTCAAAGTCATCCTCAGCCACATGAGTTTGAGTCCAGCCTGAAAGACCCTATTTAAATAAGAAAGACAGGGGCTAGCGAGATAGCTCAGGAGGAAGTGCCACTGTACAACTGTGAGGACCAGAGTTCAGACCCCTAGAACCTATGTAAATGCCAGGCAGGCCCCCTGTCATTCCAGAAGGTGAAGGCAGGATCCCCAGAACAAGCTGGCCAGCAAGACTGGCCAAATCAGTGAGCTCTGAGTTTGATTGAGAAACCCTGCCTCACTGAATGGATGGTAGAAAAGCAATCAAGGGTGACTCCAGACATCAACCTTGGCCTCCACATGCATCATGCCCATCCACATGTGCCCACACACGTGCAAGTAACAGCACACACATATGCACAATACACACACACACACACACACACACACACACATACACACACACACTCAAAACTGGAAAAAGAGAAAAAAGAAGGAAGGAAATAAGCCAGAAAGAAAGAAGGAAAGAAAGAGAGAGAAAGAGAGAGAAAGAAAAGAAGAGAAAAGAAAAGAAAAAATAGAATTGTGTGTTGGTTCCAGATAGCACCGCCTTTAAAGCAAGCTGTCAGCAAACTTTTGAGGAAAACCCAGGTTGTAGGCTTTTTAGGTCAGGTACCTGGAGTTATAACTACTCAGCCATTGTGGTGCCACGGCAGGCAGAAATACCATGTGATCAGATGACTATGTTTCAATACAATTTTATGTATGAATGCTAAAATTGGAATTTATGTGCTACCAAATATCTTTATTGTATTTTCTCAACCACTTCAAAATACAAAGAACACTTCTACTTGCAGTATGTACAAAAACAGCTGACAGGTCAGACTCAGCCCAAAGACCATAGTTTGCCAACTCTTGCCTTTAAAAAAAAAAAAAATCAGTAGGTGATTTGCTGTGCAACTGTCTCTTGTGCAGCGGACCACAGAACTCTGTGGAGGCCCAGGTTCCGGCATGCCTGTCATGATTACATGACTTTCTCCCACTCTCTCTGTATTAGCTTTATCACTGCTATAACACAATACCTGCTAAAAGGTAACTTGAGAGAGGAGTTTGGAGTACAGCCCATCATGGCAGGGATGCCACAGTGCCAGGAGAGACTTGAAGCTGTAACACAGGAGTGAAAGGCTACTTGCTCACAACTCCATCCACAGGAAACAGACTAAGTATAAATCCAAGGCCTGCTCCACCGGGATCCACTGCTTCCATCTAGGTGTCACCTCTCAAAGGTTCTACATCCTCCTCACACAGCACTGCCAGCTGGAGACCACATGTTCAACCTTGTGAGCCCATGGGGACAATCCACAGCTCTCCACTGGACCAGCAGAGACAACAAGGAATGCACTCTCATTCTTCAAGACCCTGAGAGGTGGGGCTGGAGAGACGGCTCAGCACTTAGGACCACTGGCTGCTCTTGCAGAGGACTGGAGTTCAGTTCCCAGCACCCACAGTAGCAGCTAACAATAGTCAGTGACTCCAGCTCCAGGAGATACAGCGCCCTCTTCTGACCTCTGCAGGCATTGCAGGACACGAGTGCACTTACATACTTGCAGGCAATACACTCATTCGCATAAAATAAAAATTTTAAATTTAAAAAAGAACTTGAGACTTAGGCATTTGTTAACTGTGGTATACAACTTCCGAAATTCTCTATGAAATATTTATGAAGAGAATTCATGGAATTGACTAAATGGCAATATTAAAGGTGTATTAAGAAAAGGAATGATTTTTTTAAATACCTTTGATAATGGTATTTATGTGCCTCATGTGTGCTGGGATTCTGGGCAGCCACCATGCCTACCTGATAGTTACATGGGTACTGAAGACTGAAATCCCAGTCTTCACACTTACATGTGAGATTCCTTTACCCACTGAGCCTTCTCCCCAGCCCCAAATACTACATTTGAAGATCATGTATGGAGAAAGAAAGTTGCAGACACAAACAGGAAAGTGTGTCCTCTGATATTGGGCATGACCCTTGGCCTCCTAGGCCCCATTTTTCCAGCTGTAAAACTGGGAGACAGAACAAATGACTTCTCCTATGCACTGTTTGTTCAGCTATTCTAAGTTTGGCTATCATTTGAAGCAGACAATTTTAAAGGATTGCTCCTGGATTTGACTACAAAAAAAAAAAAAAAATGGAAAGGGTCTTGACACAAATCACTCTGTTCTGTATAAGAATCTTCACCTAGGGGCTGGAGAGGTAGCTCAGCAGTTAAAAACATGAGCTGCTCTTGCAGAAGACCTGGGTTCAATTCCCAGCATCCACATGCCAACTAACAACCATCTTTAACTCCAGCTCCAGGGGAATCCAACACCCTCTTCTGACCTCCACAGGCATTTCACAATATGGATGCACTACACTACATTCACCCATATAAAAAATAATTAAAGATTTTTTTAAAAAAAAGAACCTTCAGGGACTGGAGAGATGGCCTAGCGGTTAAGAGTGCCGACCGCTCTTACAGAGGACCCGGGTTCGATCCCCAGCACCCACATGGCGGCCGAGAACCATCTGAAACTCCAATTCCAGGAGAACTCCAGTTCCAGGAGAATCCGAGACCCTCTTCTGACCTCCACGGCATTGCATGACACGGGTGCGCAAACTTGCATGCAGACAGTACATTCATACACGAACAGAAATAAATAAATAAATAAATAAATAAATAAACCCTCAAACCCTTAAAAGACTCAAAATGAGCCTACCACCTGACCCAGTTATACACATACATGCAACACACATGCACACAACCCATACACATATATACACATGCAACACACATGCACACAATGCACACATATTAGTACACATACATGCTTGTGCATATGTATATACATACAAATACACACACATACACATATATACTACACACACCATATTTAGACTCTCGACATCAGGGAGTTACCAGTGGCCACACATCCCCACCTGTATAATGGGCCCCTTAACTAAAACATTATCCCGCATCCTCAGAGTGACACATTCCTTCCTCAGAATTCCCTCCCTGCCCATTATTGGCAGGAGTCAGGAACAGCCTGATTATATGAACCCCACTTCCACTGAGACCTATAAGAAGGGACCCCACTCTGCTTCATGAGCCATGCTGGTGTCCGTCTGCCCATGGCATTAATAATTCTTCTAATAATCTTTCTACACTAATCATAATCTGCCTCAGTGTCCCCATTGAACCCCAGACCCAAGACCCTTCACTTAACAGCTTCTGAATTTTACTCAGTAGCTATAGAGAGCAGATGCCAACTACATAAAACTTGGATAGAGCCATGTATTTAGTATTATATGACTCAGAAAGACCTGTTGCAGTGGGCAGCCAGTCCGTTTACACATAATACAGAAAACCCCATGGGGGGGGGGACTTTAACCATAATAAGCTCCTAGAGAAAGTCTAGCTGTCAGTGCCCATGTTCTATCAATATTTGTTCACATCCATTCAGTCACTCTACTTGTTATCAAATTAGAGGAACTAGGCACCCAAAAGTTGGGTATCTTTTATGAAAAAAATTAAAGTTGGGGACTTTAAGAGATAGCTCAGTGAACAGCACGTAGTGCTTCTGCAAAGAACCTGAGTTCAGTTTCCAGCACTCATGTTAACTCCAGCTCCTGGGGGATCTGATTCTGCTGGCTTTTATAACCCCCTGCACTCACATGCACATAGCTACACACACTCTCATACACATAGTTTAAAAAAAAAAATGAGCTGGAGAGATGGTCCCATAGTTAGTTAAAAGCTCTTGAAGAGGACCTGAGTTCAGTTCCCAGCACCCAGATGGCAGCTAACAACCTTCCATAACACCAGTTCCAGAGGATCCAGTGCCCTCTTCTGGCATCCACAGGATTTGCACCAACACATGTGTACTTGTATACATGCAGGAAAAACACACACATAAAATTAAAATAAATAAAAATCTTTTAAAAATTAAATCTTAAAGTTGAGAACATTATCTCCATTAATATGTAAGGGGAAAAAACTCCCACTTAAATTATAAATTTATCTATTCCTCCTTCTAAGCCTTACAGCTTTTTTTTAATATGATCTGGAGCTGTGTTGTTCAGTGCCTGTAAGTTTGGGTTTGTTATACTGGGACACTGACCCTTTTACCATCTTGAAATTATGTTCTTAGCTCTGGGCATTGTTCTTGCTTTAACTCTGTTGCTACCAGTGATTGAAACACTCTCTTGGGGCTGGAGAAATGGCCTAGTGGTTAAGAGCGCCAACCACTCTTACAGAGGGCCTGGGTTCGATCCCCAGCACCCACATGGTGGCCGAAAACCATCTGAAACTCCAATTCCAGGAGAACTCCAGTTCCAGGGGAATCAGACACCCTCTTCTGACCTCCGCGGCATTGCACAACACGGGTGCCCAGACCTGCAAGCAGACAGTACATTCATACACACACAGAAATAAATAAAATTAAATAAAAAAAAATTAAAACAACCAAACTGTAAAAAAAAAAAAAGAAACACTCTCTTTCATTACTGTTTGTATAGAATACCATTTTCTTTCCTTTTCCTTTCACTCTTTCTGAGTCTTTACACTTAAAACGTGTCTTTAGGAAGTATTGTTTTGGGCCGTGTATTGGTTACTTTCCTGTTACTGTCACAGAAACACCTTAGAGGAGGAAGGTGGTGGTGCACGCCTTTAATCCTAGCACTTGGGAGGCAGAGGCAGGCAGATCTTTGTGAGTTCAAGGCCAGCCTGGTCTACAGAGCAAGTTCCAGGACAGCTGAGGCTACAAGGAGACCCTGTCTCAAAAAGACCAAAAAAAAAAAAGAAGAGGAAGGGTTGACCTTGACTTATAGTCCCAAGTCGGTTCATGGAGGTGAAGGCTTGGCAACAGGAGAGAAGGCTGGCCTGGCAGTCAGTCAGGAATCAGAAAGAAAACAGGAAGTAGGCCTCCAGCAAGGCTCCACCTCCTGAATGTTCCATAGCTTCCCAAACAGCACCACCAACTGGGGACCAAGTGTCCACGCACTTGGGCCTGTGGGGACACTTCTCCTTCAAACCACAATAGGCAGGCAAGATGACTCAGCACAAAGGTGCTGCCAAGCTTGGACCACCAGAGCTCAGTCCCCAGCACCGACATCAGGTGGCTTACAACCACTTGTAACTCCAGCTCCGAGGGATCTGACAGCCTCTTCCGCCCTCTGTGGGCACCTGCACTCATGGCCACACACATAATTAAAAATGAAACAAAAAATTTTAAATAATATAACTCAAAGCACAAAAATAGTGCTTTTTCTCTTTGGACTAAGCAAACTTGAGTTAACTGCTGAACCATCTCTGCAGCTGGTTGTGTTACTGTAATGTATGTATTAATATATATGCTTTTCATTGCTCTTCGTTGATTTCTCAATTTCCTAACTTACACCTGGGACCAGTATCGTCCTGTCTTATGAAATCTTTAAACTATTTTTTTAGGGCAGATATGATAGTGGCCCTTTCTCATAATTTTTACTCATGTGCCAGGGCTGGAGAGAAGGCTGCTGACCAACTGCTTGCCTTGACCACAAGGCATGAGGACCTGAGTCCAGGTCTCCAGCACCCACACTGTTTAAAAGCTGGGTACTGTGGTGCACAGCTGTAAATCCCAGCACTGGCATGACGGAGACAGATCACTGGGACTTGCTGGGCAGTCTAGCCCAATGGGGAGATCTGGGTTCAGTGAGGGAACTTGTCTCAAAAAGAAAAGTGGAGCCAGGTGTGGTGGAGCACTCCTTTAATCCCAGCAGAGGCAGGCAGATCTCTGAGAGCTCAAGGCCAGCCTGGTCTACATAGTGAGTTCCAGGCCAGCTGAGGCTATAGGGAGATCCTGTCTTAAAAATAAATAAATAGGGGCTGGAGAGATAGCCTAGCGGTTAAGAGCGCCGACCGCTCTTACAGAGGACGCCGGTTCGATCCCCAGCACCCACATGGCGGCAGAGAACCGTCTGAAACTCCAATTCCAGGAGAACTCCAGTTCCAGGGGAATCCGATACCCTCTTCTGACCTCCGCGGCGTTGCACGACACGGGTGCACAAACTTGCATGCAGACAGTACATTCATACACATACAGAAATAAATAA
>VZQC01004414.1:3279210-3321069 GCA_009823505.1 Rhizomys pruinosus
ACATCCACAAAAGAACATGCATGCACACGTACACATGCACACACCCACAAAAGAACATGCATGCACATGTACACATGCACACACCCACAAAAGAACATTCATGCACATGTACACATGCACACACCCACAAAAGAACATGCATGCACATGTACACATGCACACACCCACAAAAGAACATGCATGCACATGTACACATGCACACACACAAAATAACATGCATGTACATGTACACATGCACACACACAAAATAACATGCATGTACATGTACACACACATCCACAAAATAACATGCATGCACATGTACACACCCGCCCAAAAAAGAACATGCATACACATGTACACACGCACACACCCACAAAAGAACATGCATGCACATGTACACATGCACAAAAGAACATGAATGCACATGTACACATGCACAAAAGAACATACATGCACATGTACACATCCACAAAAGAACATGCATGCACATGTACACATGTACACATGCACAAAAGAACATGCATGCATGTGTACACATGCACACATGCACAAAGGACATGCATGCACATGTACACATGTAAACATTCACAAAATAACATACATGCACAGGCACACACACACACTCAGATGCATATGCACATTCATGCTTACATACATATACCCAGGCCTCACCCTACACACATGCACATAAATACACACATATACCCAAGCACACACATGTGCACATATGCACATGTACATGCATATGCACACACATACACATACACATGCAAACATTCATACACTGACACCCAAGCACATACACACATATATATGTGCACACACATACATATATTCATACACTCACATATACACCCAGACACACACGTGTGCATACACACACAGACACACACGGACACACACATACACACATTTGGCAGTTCTTCACTGGATGGGGAAAATTCTGGGTTGCAGGCTATTCTCTCCCACCACAAACAGAACCCTGTGTCTTCGGGTTCCCTCTGTTTCTCAGAGCTCAACGTCATGTTTTCTTTCCTCTCAAAAAGACATTGTCCCCCACTTTCCTCTGACTCTTTTAAGACTCCTCCTTGTTCTTTGATGTTCTAACAGATGACTTTGGCAGCCTGGGTGTGTATCTTCCTTGGTGTGTTGTCTGTCTCTCTGTCTGTCTGTCTCCCTGCCTGCCTGCCTGCCGTCTGTTGTAAACACAGTCTTGTCTCCCTCTTTCTTCAGCCCCAGTGTGCTGGGATCTCAGTCAGGTACCACCATATCAGAAGCTATTTCTCTCGTTCTATTCAGGCTTCATGGTGCCTCTTGACTGTGGCTGGATGTTGACTTTGTGGCTGGATGTTTAATCTGTGGCCGGATGCCGACTGTGGCTGGATGTTGACTTTGTGGCTGGATGCTGACTCTGTGACCGGATGCTGACTCTGTGGCCGGATGCTGACTCTGTGGCCGGATGCTGACTCTGTGGCCGGATGCTGACTCTGTGACTGGATGCTGACTCTGTGGCTGGATGCTGACTCTGTGACTGGATGCTGACTCTGTGACTGGATGTTGACTTTGTGGCTGGATGCTGATTCTGTGACTGGATGTTGACTCTGTGGCCGGATGCTGACTCTGTGGCCAGATGCTGACTCTGTGACTGGATGCTGACTCTGTGACTGGATGTTGACTTTGTGGCCGGATGCTGACTCTGTGACTGGATGCTGACTCTGTGGCCGGATGCTGACTCTGTGGCCAGATGCTGACTCTGTGGCTGGATGTTTAATCTGTGGCTGGATGTTTAATCTGTGGCTGGATGTTTAATCTGTGGCCGGATGCTGACTCTGTGGCCGGATGCTGACTCTGTGGCCGGATGCTGACTCTGTGGCTGGATGTTTTGTTGGGGAAATTCTCAGGCTGCATTATCTTCTCAACTACAGCTTCTTCCCACTCCTCTGTCTGGAGTGACCATTGTACCCCACCCCCACTGCCTTCCAGTTCTCCACAGGAATTCCTTGTCTTGTTACTCAAATTCTTTTAAAATCTGTTAGTTCTTGTACAAAGTCATGATCTTCTTGTGACTTTTTCCTACTTAGTTTTTGTTGGTCCTCCCCACCCCTCCCTGGTCCTCACTCCTCACCCCTCTCTGTGGTCCTCACTTCCCATATACCTTCTACCCCACAATAGTGTCTTCTCTCTTTTGTGTGGCGTGTATTCTGCTACCCTCTCTCCCTCCTTTAAAATTTTTTCTCCTCTCATTACTTTTCTAGTTCTACCTATACCAATACTCACACACATACATGTACACATATATAAAATTCAAAGCTAGGTGGGGCTGGAGAGTGGCTCAGTGGTTTAAGAGCACTGACTGCTCTTGCAGAGAATCCGGGTTTGATTCCCAGCACCCACATGGTGGCTAACAACCATCTTTAACTCCAGTTCCAGGGAATCTGACATCTTCTGACCTCTGTGGGCACTAGACAACATGGGTGCACTTACACACATGCAGGCAATATACTATTACACATAAAATAAAAAATAATATTTTAAAGCTAGGCTCCTCATATGATGGACAACATATGATGGAGTGCCTTCGGACTGTTGATCCCACCATAGCTCTTGCAGAACTGTAAACCAAGTTGTGCACAATAAAACGCTCTGCTTCAGATTGCTTCATGGGAGCTAAGCCAAGGCCCAGCACCCTCTTTTCTGAACGGAATTCATTCCTGAGTGTTCCAAAGCCAAGCAGGGCCATGTACCATTTTCCAAATTAGACTGATGGATGCATCAACCTTTTCTACCTGCCAGTAACACCACAAGAAGTTTCTTATAGGGCTTTTGTTTACTGTCTGCCCATACCCATGGGGCCATTAGCCAATTGGCAGGCCCTGCGCATGCTTTGCATCTGCCAGCTTGCAGAGGGCTGCCCACTCCCTAGTTGAAAGCCAGGATCAATGCCCCTCAGATGTTAAAGGACTGCAGGGGGAGGGATGGGAGGAGTGGGGTGATTCGATGAAGGAGTCAGAAACAAAGAGAAACAGACAAAGCCTGGCTTCTCACCTCCCGTTCCAAGCCTCACCCGGCCTTGCTGCCTGTCTCTTCTCCCAATCTCTTGGTAATTTAGATGTGTTTCCCATCAAGCACTGTGTTGTTTAATAAAGCAAAGACAATCGACTCCTCCATTGTGTTATAATAGCCTCTCTGTGTGTTTACTTGAGAACAAATGCGGTTATAATTTCTTTGGGGAATCAATATCTTCCACTGCATATGCACTGCCCTATTGGAGGTTCAGATTGTACAAGGAGAGAAGAGGAAATTTATTGCCTTGTAAATGCTGGCAGAAGGTAGTAGGTTTAGTGAGAGCTGTAATTAAAGTTTTGCTGATAATAAAAAATGGAGGCAGTAAACAATCACCCAGATTTTCCAGTCCTCGGCCCTAGAATGACAGAGCCATCTCAGGGCCCTGGACTCTTGCTAATCTATGCTCAATTAATCTGTGAAGATGGAGGTCTCATGGCCCCTGAAGGCTGCCAACTCCCAGGCCCTTGAAATGCCCTCCACCTGCCCCCAGCCCCAGGAAGCCTCTTCTCCAACATCAAGGACAGCAGACAGCATGAAGGCTAACTTTATTTTACTCACTGCTTTTAAAGCTGGCTATCCACTGGAGTAGAGGCCCAAGGTGGACGTAAGGACCTATATGCTCTTCAAAGACCTGAAGTCTCCAGGAAGTCAATCACTCCTCTTCCTGCAGGACAGCCCCTCCCAGAAATTTGCTCAAGTCCTCCAGAGTCCCCCAGGGAAAGTCCACCAACTGACAGCTCATTTCCAAACTGAGCTTGCGCTGCCCAGTTTTTATGTCTGTTTCAGACTTGGCTGAGACAAAGGAGCTGCATGCTAGGGTGTTGTGGGGGAGGAAGGGAGGGGAAGGAAGGAAAGGGAGGAGAAGGAGGCCCCTCAGAGCCCACAGGAGGGTGAGACATACAGGCTGTTACAGACCACCTGTCTCAGCAAAAGAGTCACCTTCTCACCCTCAGACCCCTGGCTGCTACCCATCCTTAGGGTTTCCTTGGCACTGGGCATCAGAATGAGATCAACTAGTATGAAGAAAACCAGAACCCATCTCCACCTAGGCCATCTATTCAATAAACATTTTACTGAGTACCTACAGTTTGCCACACACACTATGACTAACATACATGACCAAATGCTTGTCAAGTCTGTCCACTCATTGACCTCTGTGATGCCAAGAGGCTCTTCTAAGAGTCAGAGTCTTTCTTGAAATAATATATTCCCTATACTGAGTCCCCCCCCTCCCATATGCCAGAGACGAAAACCCTCAGCAGGTATTGATTCCATCATTCTATTCTGGTCCTGACTACCATCCTCCTGTGAGATAGAGAGAGTGGGCATCACTGAGAGATGAGGGTGGGAAGGCGTACAAGGTCAGCCACACATCCAGGGAGGACATCACATGGCTGGCACAGTAGAGGGCCAGTCAAGTTCCAAAGCCCATGTTGTCCCCCTCTTCATCACCCGTGCCCTAAGGGCATCTCTCTTGCTGGAACATCTTATCCCCAGGGTCTGCAGAGAGGGAGAAAGAGACACAAAGGGGTCACCCCTGAGACCATGGGAGACCGGAGAGAAGCAGTGCTGAAGAGAGCCTCAGAAGCACCGGTGGATCTGGAGCTACAGAAAGCCCACTCGCGTGGCACGGCCTGTCCTGGGAGGAGGGTTTCACCAGCACTACTGCCTGCCAGTATTCTGGATTCTGGCCCTGTCTTGTTTGTTTCGGTGCTGGGAATCAAACCCAGGACTTGTCCATGGTAGGCAAACAGTCTACCTCTGAACTACGTACATACATTCTCAGCCCTCATAGTCTATGTTATAAAGTATTCCAAGGACTAAGTTTCTATGTTATAAAGTATTCCAAGGACTAAGTTTCTTTGCTGGAACACACGCTTCATTGCCAGAAGCCACTGAGGCAGCCACCAACTAAATAAAGCCCCTCCCACCCAGCGGCCATCCCCTCCAGGGCCCCACACCCATTCCTCTCCACTGCTGGGCACCTTGACTACAGAGTCAGCTAAGCTCTAGATAGGACCAGGACAGGATGAAATTCGGAGGCTTGCTGCCCCCAGACTCTGGGACCCTCCAGCTGTGTGGCTCCCTTCGAGAAACAACAGCCCTGCAGGCACATCCAACTTCTTCACGTTGTAATACAATGGTGGTTTCACAGCGCTCACACTGGAGAACCACACAATCAAGTTACAAAAAATAAAGAAAATCTCCTAATGCAACCTGGAAATGGATCTGGACAAGAAGTACATACTGTACAACACAAGGACCTGAGTTTGGGTCCCCGGCTCCCATGTGAAAGTCCAGGCATGGTGGTGTGTGTCTTTAACCCCACCCATGTGCTCTGGGGGAACACAGGACAGGTGGATCCCTGCAGTTCATTGGTCAGTCGAGGCTAGCCAAATCCAACCTCAGGTTCCGTGAGAGGCCCTGGCTCAAGGGATATAAGGATGAGCAACTGAGGAAGACACCAGATACCAACCTCTGGCATCCACACACATGTGCACATGTGCACACGTCCACATGAACACCACATACGCACACACTTTGTGATGATTTAAGTAATCTGACAACTTTGTGTTGGACCATGTTCATAGCTTTCCTGGGGCACATGCGGCCAGTGGGTCACGAGTTGGATGCACCCATGAGTGAGTCCCAGTTGTGACCACACTACTTTCTTTTTTAAAAATATTTATCAAAAGCAGCTTTCTTTTTATTATTTATTATTTTTTATGTGTATGAGTGTACTGTCTGCATGTAGGTTGGTGTACCTATGTCGTGCAATGCCGCAGAGGTCAGAAGAGGGCGTCGATTCCCCTGGAACTGGAGTTAAAGACAGTTCTTGGCCGCCATGTAGGTGCTGGGAATCGAACCCAGGTCCTCTGCAAGAACAGTCTGTGCTCTTACCGCTGAGCCATCTCTCCAGCCCCATGACCACACTACTTTCACAATGGCCCTGCAAGCCCTCTATCCTGGACAGCTTTAGTGTCAACTTGACACACCTGGGATGAGGGAGTCTCAGTTGGGGAGCTGCCTCCATTGGACTGGCCTGTGGCCACGTCTGTGGGGCATTTTCTTGATTGCTGAGTGATGTGGGAGGGCCCAGTCCACGGTGGGCAGTGCCACCCCTGGGCATGTTGTTCTGTATTATATAAGAAAGCAGGTTGAGCACAGGCCAAGGCACCAAGCCACTAAGCAGCATTCCTCCATGGCTGGTGCTTCAGCTCCCGTGTCTAGGTTCCTGCCCTGAGTTCCTACCTTGGGCTCCCTCAGTGGTGAACTGTGACCTGGAAGATGTAAGATGAATAAACCCTTTCCTTCCCAACTTGGTATTGGTCAGAGTGTTTTGCCACATCAACTGAAAACAAAGCAGAAGGCCCCGTCTTCAGACTTTCCAGGACTCCCACTGGCTCTGCCTCAGCCCCACAGACTTGGCCTATGTCCGACACGCTGCCCAAGGTCCACGGACAGGGAGCAGCGAATGGGGAAAGAGTCACAAGTGCCTGCATCCGCAGTTCACCAGCCCTGTGGCTTCTCCAAGAGCCCCAGATGAGGGGTCCAGGGCTCAGGCTGCAGTGGGGACCCTAGGCTGTTGATTGTTCAATAAAATTACCAGCAGGCCTTAAATCTACCCTCAGTTAACCCAGTGTCTTTAATAATAAAAAAGATTTTGCACTGGGGATAAATACAGTGTCTCGTTTTCTCACTCTGGCTGGCCGCCTGTCACTGTGTGCTTATTAATACACTTGCTAATATATGGCTCCCAATCAGCCACTAAAATGCTGCTGTTATTCCAGCTAATTCGACAATAAAATGCGGCTATTCCAGCCATAAAAAGTCAGCTATCGCCTTGACGAGGAACTCTGTGGGAGACATGTGACAAGGCCACAAGGCCGCAGGGAACTGAGTCACCCTCACCACAAGGAGTCACACCTGGGTCGTGGCCCTTGCAGTTCCTGCCTGCCACAGACAAAGATGCCACCTACTTAGACAGTGGTGACCTACACTGCATTCAGTGTCCTTTACTAACAACCCAGCCCTTTGAAGTCACTTATGAGAGTGAGCTTACCATGCTACAGCCGCCTGGATCCTCTGTTCAGAGACAGTGAAGGCTGCAGGCAAGGTGGGCTGGGTTCCCAGCCAGAGGGTTCATGAGGGAACAATCCACTTCTGGGCTTGCTGAGCTGTTTGAAGAATTCGATTCCTTGAAACCCATCACCCCCTTGTTGGCTACCTGCCAGGGTTTGCTTCCGGTTCCAAGGCTGCCTCAGGCCACTCAGCGTCAAAGCCAATGAGAGACTTTCTCTCCACCCTTGCACCTCCCGTATCCAAGGAGTGCTTCCCACCCGCCCCTTTGCCTGTCCCTTGTCAATAGCTGGACTTAGACCTAATTCCACTCCCCTTTTCCCACACTGGAGGTCTGACCAGACCAGATCTCCACCCTGGCCCAGGAGAGAGGCAAGTCAAAGAACAGCCAGTGAGGGTCACCGAATCGAATGTATCAGGAAGGTCCTGGGGGACACAGGGGCAGCCCCCTCACTAGGGAGCTCCACATGGATGGTCAATTTCCCAAACAGTCTCTTCCTTGAGTGGTACCCCACTCCCATCCAACTGGAAAGAAGCCCTCCCTTCCTCAGACCTCCCGTCCTCTGCTAGAAAGAGCCTCACTCCTTCCCTGCCCTTCTAGGCTGGCAGGGGTGGAACAAACCCCACCAGCCACTGGGCGGTGTCCTTGCCCTGGTCCTTAGCCCCCAAGGGCAATTCTTCACAGGGGTGGCAGTGAGGATGCTGCGAGAGTGGTGGTCACATGCAGGCTCCCAGACCACCTCAGAGCCAGCCACGGACCAGCCTGGCAAAGCTCCCAGCCAGAGTGTCCATCCCCAGGGCTGTGCAAGAGAACATCCTGCCTGCCATA
This sequence comes from Rhizomys pruinosus, assembly GCA_009823505.1. NCBI lineage: Eukaryota > Metazoa > Chordata > Mammalia > Rodentia > Spalacidae > Rhizomys > Rhizomys pruinosus. The sequence continues at coordinate 3,287,168 of VZQC01004414.1, forward strand.
AGCTGTTGTCAAAGGGTTCTGCAAGCCCAGGGAGTAACACAAGCCAGGTGGCTCTAGGCTTTAGGGATCAGATCTGTGTGGACATGAACCCATAAACATTCCCCCAGCACAGCCCCAGAGGGCCCCTGGCCCGGACAAGTCTGCCTCTGACTCCCCATCCACACGGGGAATCTCTCCTGCCTGTCTCACTGGTCCTGTCCAGTCACCCAGGGCCCCGATCCCTCTGGGCCTTTGCCTTCCAGACCCTCGGCTTGGGATGCCCTGTGTGCTTCGTCCCCTCGGCTACCTAGTCTCTCACTCGTTCTGCTTGTCTTTGTGCCACCGTGGCCTTAACGCCCTTCCAGCGGAGAGCTGGAATCTAATTCCTGTCTCCTTGCATGTGAGTTGGCATGACGGGTTACTCTTCGTGGCCAGCTCGATGGGACTTTAGAGTCACCTAGGAGAGACACCTCTGGGTAGATCTGTGAGAGCCTCTTCAGAGAGGTTTAACTGAGGAGGTGTGTACAGCACCGTCCATGGACTGAGGTCCTCAGCAGAATAAAAAGGAGAAAGCAAGCTGAGCACCAGTGCTCACCTCTCTGCTTCCCGGCTGTGGATGCCGGGCTGTGGATGCCACATGACTGACCAGCCGCGTGACTGACCAGCCGCCTCACGCTCCTGCCACCAAGCTTTCCTCACTGTGAGGGGCTACATCCTTCAACTGTGATCAGGAATCAACCTTCCTTCCCTTACGGTGCTTTTTTGGCTAGTATTTTTGGTCACAGAAATGAGAAAAAGTAGCTAAGGCAGCTAGCTGGTCAGTGAGTCACTTCTAATGAACTCCAGCAGAGGGGTTGCTAAATTATTTCCACCAACTGTGTCAGGACGACTCTCCTTGGAAAGCAGCCTCCATGTTGTAGGGAGCCTAGCTACATGGAAAGCCCAGCTGAGGGCACAGCCAGCGGCCAGCCTCCAGCTCCACACAGGAAAGCCAATCCTCACAGCCACCACAGGACTCCAACCATGAGAGACCCTCAGAATGAAATCACTGCCATTAGCTCACACACTTAAACTTGGCTGGGTTGTCATAGACAACAGGGACAGAGATGAAGTCAATTTCCAGTCAAGCCCTTTTTTCTGTCACAGCTGCCCTCCCTCTGTGCTACTACAATAATTGGCACAGCCCCAATTGGCTGTGTGACCTTGAGCAGGTTTTTTACCTTCTCTGAACTTCATATGCAAAATCTAAATGATAAAAAATGAAGCCATGGGCGGGGGACACAATTCAGTCAGTAAAGTGCTTACCACAGAGGCGTGAGAACCTGAGTGACCAGCCAACCTGAGCCCATGTAAAAAAAGCTGGGTGTGGTGGTGTGTGTGTGTGGAATCTCAGCCTGGGGAGGCGGAGACAGACCAATCACGGCTCCACGACCAGCCAGGCCAGCCCAATCAGCAAGTCTCCGGCCGATGAAAAACCCTGTCTCAAAAGACAAGGTAGACGGCAACTGAGGAAATACCCAGGGTTCACCTGTGGCCTCCAGTGCACACACAAACACACACATACACACATCAAATGAAGAACTTCATACCAGCTTCCTAAGAAGACTGTGTCTGATTGGTGGGTAATGGCTGTCATCATTTTTATCTCTATCATGGCCCTCTTCAGACCAAGCATCCCGGCCAGGTTTGCTGTGGGCAAGCTCACGTTCGTCTGCATCTCTACTACCCTGAAGCTACGTCCTTTGGGGACACCCAGCAGGTATCTGTGGACTGAATAAACACATCAACAGTGGCCAACACGGCCCCTCCAGAATGAGGATTCCAGGTCACCACAGGCAGAAGAGTGAGTGTCTCTGCCTTACACCCACCTCTCCTGAGGCAGGCAGCAAGGTGTCATGGGCAAGAACAGCTTGAACAGCCTTAGATCATAACCAAAGTCATACCACATGGAGCAGAAGATGGAGCCTGAAGTATTTGGCCTAGCTAATGGGACACACTTGAGCACTAGCCTTTACCTTTCTCTCCATTAAGTGTCCATCTTGGGAAAATCACCAATGAGACAAGATCTGAGCACTAAGGAATAAGTATGGCTTCACTCAGGGACTTGCTGGCCAGCTGATTCTTTCCCATAGGTCATGGGGGTGTCAGCAGCCAAGGCCACAAGATACAGAGTGGCCCAAGTATGTGATGTCCCCAAACCCACAATGGCACACAAGATACAGAGTGGCCCAAGTATGTGATGTCCCCAAACCCACAATGGCAGGAGTCTAGGATGAATATTACAAGGAAAGGCAGCCTTTCCACAGCCCATCCTGGGCCTTTCCATGCTACAGCCAGAAGAGCTGTGACCTTCGCTCAAGACTCCTGTGTCCCCTCTACCTGACCCCCATCTGTCCCAATGCAAAGAGGTCAGCCAATCTAGTGGGCATGGAGACTCAAAAGATCCCAATCTCTGAGATGGCTCAGTGAGTAAAGCTCTTGTTGAATAAGCATGGGGATCTCAGTTTGGGTCTTCAACACCCATGCAAGAAGCTGGGCAGGACAGTCCACTCCTGTAACCCCAGAGCTGGAAGCAGAGACAGCGAGATGTCACAAGGGCTCACTGGCCAGCCAGGGCCGCCAAAACAGTGAGCTGCAGGCTGAGTGGGAGACTCTGTCTCAAAAGAGAGTAATAGAGGAAGATACTCCATATCAAGTACTGGCCATCCACACGCGCCCCCATGGGCAAGTATGCCCACAGGGCAAGTGCACCTAAACACGCATGCATGTCTACATGCATACACACACACACACACACACACACACACACACACACACACACATACAATCCTTATCTTACTTACTGGATGTGGTGGAACCCTGACTTTGACTCTCAGCTCTACAGACAACAATGTGGTCATCTGCTCATGGTGACCTTGCCCTAGAGATTCAGGCAACATGTGTGCCTCTGCAGCCCTACACTCTCCTCGTTATTCCTTTGAGGACTGTCACAGAGGCAGGGCACAAGGGCAAGCGCTGCCCCAACTCCCTAGGACATATCCTAAGACTATGTGTTACACCACTGGGGACATGGTGGAAAGAATCTGCTTAGCTGAAATCTACTGTCTTTCAGGCATTTTGGTTAGAAGGTCTTTGCTCTGACTCAGCCTGTCCCGAACCTCCGTTCTCTGAGGGGGCTGCTGTTCCCAGGTTTCTGCAACCTTGTATGCCAGACCGGGAGGCCAGAGGAGCCTCACCATAGTCCCAGCTCCCAGATGAAACCTTCCCAGAACAGCTTCCCCATGTGTGGGGTGTGACTGGCCTTACCACAGCTTGGACCCACTCTGCTCTGACTTAGAGGTCTAGAAGTTCCTTTAGGGCAGTCTTTCTCTTCTAGGCAGGCTCTACCTCACAGCTGAAGGACCATAGATAATTCCAGAATTTCTCAGAAAAGCCTAGTGAGCCTGCAAGTCACCTAAGATGCTACCAAAATCAAGAAAACAAATGATATCAAGTGCTGGAGAGGTTGTGGGGAAAGGGGAACACTCATCCACTGCTGGTGGGAATATAAACTCGTACAGCCACTATAGAAAGCAGTGTGGAGAACCCTTGGAAGACTCAGAATGAGCTTGCCACCAGACCCAGCCATACCACTCCTGGGTATGTATGCACAAGACTCATCTTACCACAGAGATACATGCACAGTCATGTTTATTGCAGCTCTCTTTACAATAGCAAAGAGCTCGAACCAACCCAAGTGCCCCTCAACTGACGAGTGGATAGAGAAAATGTGGTACGTCTACACAATGGAGTTCTATGCAGTGGTAAAGAAATATGACATCATGAGCTTTGCAGGTAAATGGATGGAGCTAGAAGATATCATGCTGAGTGAAGTAACACAGTCCCAGAAAAACAAACGACGAATGGTATCCCTCATCTGTGGATGCTAGTGCCAATTACCTAACTGTATGGCAAACTGAGCAACATCATTATGATCTTAAAACAACTGTGCTCTTATATTGTGAATCCCTTAAAAAATAAATAAATAATTTTTAAAAAAAGATGCTACCAAAATGCTATCCCTAACTCAGCAGGGCTGGGTGGTACCCGGAACCCACATCTCCGGCTCCCGGGCGATGTCCACAGGCTGCTCCATATATCCTTGGGTAGTCAGACTCAGAACTAAGAGGGAGGCCAGCAAGATGGTTCAGTGGATAAAAATGTCTGCCATCAAGCCTGACGACCCGAGTTCAATTCCCAGGACCTGCACAGAGGAGGGAGAAGACTATCTATGGAAAGCTGTCATCTGACTTCCATGCATGCTCTGCAGCCCTCATGTGTCCACACACATCCATGCACAAAAAAATAAGCTATTAAAGTAATAAAAAAAAAAGTACTAGGAAGGAAGCCATACAGGTTACCACACATCGCCTTAGAACTACACCAAAAAGTAATTTGAGGGACTGGGGAGATGGCTCAGACAGCAAAGAGCCTGCCAGAGGACCTGAACTCAGATCCCCAGCACTTACATGAAAGAAGATGCAGCAGTACACATGTGTGTCCACAGTGCCGGGGACTGAGCGAGGACAGGAAGATCCCCAGAACTCACAGACCAGCCAGCCTGGCCAAGTTGCAATTTCCAGATTCATAGAAAGACCTTGTCTCAAACAATAAGATGATGGGGCTGGAGAGATGGCTCAGTGGTTAAGAGCCCTGGATGATCTTGCAGAGGACCTGGGCTCAACTCCAGCACCCACATGGCAGCAAACAACTGTCTGTAATTCCAGTTCCAGGAGAATCCAATGCCCTCTTCTGACCTCCATGGACATTGCATGACCATGACACAGGTGCACTTACATACATGCAGGCAATACATTCATACACATAAAGAAATAATAAATAAAATATTCTTTAAAAAATAAGATGGAGAGCAATGAAAGGCAGCTATTAGATGAAGGTCTCTGGCATCTACACGTTTGTGCATACAACCACACGAACACATACATTCATACACATATAAAGTATTTTTTAAACATTTTATTTAAACTATGTGTAAAAATGAAGATCATGTCAACATGTCATCAGTATTTTTAAAAAATCGTTCCTGGGGCTGTCAAGGTGGCTCAGCAGATACAAATACTTGCCGTCAGGCCTGACAACCTGAGTTCAGTCCCAGTTCCCACAAGGTGCAAAGAGGGAATGGACTGTCCTCTGACAGAACAGGAACATGCTCACATACAGAGTCTCTCCCGAGACAGTTTACACCCTTTAATTGGAGCCTTGCAACTCCAAGGTGTGCATTACCCATAGACAACTAATCCAGACAAGCCAGGCTTACAGTGCTCAACGGCCACATACAGCCAATGGCTACCATGCTGGACCACTCAGCTCCAGACGCCAGGAAGACAGGGAGACGAGCGAGAAAAGCCCTTGGAGTGGGCCACCTCTGGACAGCACAGGAAGAGCCTCGCTTCCACCCTGAGCCTCGCCCCAACTCGTGTGTGATGTCTTAGTAGTGACTTTTCTTGTCACGGTGACCAAAGTCCTGATAGAAGGAAGGGAAGGGAAGAAAAGTTTACTAACTCATGGTTTGAAAGGATAGGGTCCATCTTAAAGGGGAAGGCATCTCTGTGGTAACAGAAACCTCAGTGTGTGTGTGTGTGTGTGTGTGTGTGTGTGTGTGTGAGAGAGAGAGAGAGAGAGAGAGAGAGAGAGAGAGAGAGAGAAAGCTGCTGGGTCACATCTCAGCAGAACAGCGGTGTGACAGGAAGTGGAGCCTGTCTACAAAAGTTCAAGGGCCACCCCATGACCCAATTCCTCCAGCAAGGCTCTACCTCCTAAAGGTTCCACAGCCTCCCAAACACCACCACCTAAAGAGGAAGGAATACACTGAACCTCACCCTTACCATCTGTAAAATGGGGACGGCGATACCTGCCTATCACTAAGCCCTGAACCCAGGGAAGACTACTGTGGGAGCACAGGCCTTGCCAACACTGGCTTCAGTAGGACAGAAATAGAGTCTTCAGCAGTAATGCCTGGCCTTCTGGGGGTCAGGAATGCATGCCTACCACAAGGTTCACACAGGAGGGTCTCCATATTCCAATGGAGCATGCTGAGAGACTTAATCCCCCTCTCCTTAGCCACCCTAAACCATGTGGTCCTATCAGGGAAGGACACTTTGCTGTCGCTGTGACTCGAGGAACTGCAGGCAGATAAAATTAGTGCTGCCCACCCATCCCAAGCTGTCAGGGGAGCTATTCTTGGCTCCCTGCTGTCGACTTCCTCCTCGCATCTTCTGCTCTGACTTTTCCTGTGTTGAATTCAAGAGCTGAGTCACCAGAGAGGCGGGTCCTGGTGGGTTGGCTGTTCTGGCCGCTTCCTGAGTCCCAGAGACCCAGAAAAGAACAGGAGGAAGGGATTCTAGGGAAGACAGAAGCAGGTGGGACAGGAGCCTTGCCACACACACTGCGAATGGCACATATATTAGCTACCCACACTTTACAGAACTGAGTGAGAAAGAGGAGAGGAGGGGAGAAAGATGAGAAAGGAGAGAAGGAAGAGGAGGAGGAGGAAGAGGAGGAAGAGGAGAAAAAGATGAGAAAGGAAAAGGAGGAAGAGGAGGAGGAAGAAGAGAAGGAGGAGGAGGAAGAGGAAGAGGAGGAAGAGGAGGAGGAGGAGGAGGAGGAGAAGGAGGAGGAGGAAGAGGGGGAGGAAGAGGGGGAGGAAGAAGAGGAAGAGGAGGAGGAGGTCAAAGCCAGGCCAGGCAGACTGACAATAGCAAATACTGTCCAGGGCTCAGGTTTTCTAACAGCTGCTCCTGTGGAGCTGGCATAGCACCAGAAGCCTGGTAACCCTCCCCCATCCCTGGCTTGACTTGGGTTACTGCTAACTGGCACCAAGATGGCCCAGCCTTCAGGGAAGAGAGAGAGATCCATCGATACAGGACACTGCTTCCTCAGAGAGCAGAGAACATCCCAACCGTGGTCCAGACTTCACTAGCCACAAGGCTAAGAGGCTGTCTTACTCCTAAGGACACTGCAGAGCCCAAGCCACTGGTTCCCAGGCCGCGCCTGTCTCGGTGCTCCTGAAGACACCCCCAGCCTCTGCGGCCTCAGCCAGGAATACACACACCGGGGAGCTGGAAGGAGCCACTTTCACGTTCAACAAAAGTAAAACAAAGCCCTGGATTCCTGTGCACCAGCTAGAAAGAGAAGGGAACCTGACTGATGTCCTGGCCCCAAGAGGAGGGTCCGGGGGGAGAGACAGTCTGAGGTCCCTGAATGAAAACACTCACTAACTTCCCTTGACCCTTGAGAAGTTGGTGAAATAATTCCTTCCTGTCCTGTCTAGCAGGCTCCACTGCTCAGCCAAGCCCTCCTCACTGGGAGATCTAACACCCCTTTTTCCACACCATATTGTCCCCTAACTAGTCCTGAAGCCAATAAGCACCCCAGTCTCCATCCGATTACCTCAATCTACCTCACCATTCCACCCGGACCCTGGAGCCAGCAGCCTGTCTCCGTCACCTCCACAGTCCTTTGAGCTCCTTGGGTCCAGCCATGTCCCCATACCACAGCATTCCCCCCAAGGCGCCAGACCAGCATGCGGCAGACCCAGTGCTCCATAGAAGATAAAGGTGCCCATCTGCTCAATCTAGGTATCACATCCTCCAGGAAGCCCTCCTGTAGCTGAACCAGGTATCCTTCCTCTGAGCATCTCCCAACCCCCCCCCCCAATCTGGTGAGACACATCTTCCCACCACACCGAGAAGTGGCCTGACATCTTTGTTTGGCCAGTGCCTCAGATGCATAAATTCTGGCTGATGAATGAGCTTGTTTCTTAAATCCACATGGCCCAGAGCGGTCATACTGGCACACACAAACTCATCAAACACTCTCCTCAGCAGAGATCTGTTAAGAGCCTTTGAAGTTCAGAGAAAAGCTGCCCAGGTCCCTCAGGCCTTAATGGGGGGTCAGAGGTGAAGACAGACGCCAGCGAGGGCCGTCTTTGCCTTATCCCTCCCCAGCATCTCCAAGAAATCTCCACAGGGAAAGAGAAGCCAGCAAAGACAGCAGCTTTCTCCCTGACAGACCGACCCCCAGAGAGTTCTAATGGAATTAAAATAATCTCGCCACACTGCCCCCACCTCAGATAGTCAGGAGAGCAAAGCCACTAACTGCTGCTTTGAAGAGGCTGAGACTCTTTACCCAAAAGCTATTTGTCCTCCGTAAATGGGATTTTAGGTACCAAGTTGAAAAGGGGAGGCGACAGCCTGCAGAACCTCGGCTTGTATTATACATTAGATATTTAAAAATAAGTAGCGATTAAAAGGAAAGTTATAAATGACTGAAGAAAGATCCAGTCGCTCCAAGGCCTTCATGCAAATGCCTCGCTGTTCTCTCAGCTCCAGAAATCAGGGCCAAACTGTAACAATTTCTCTTTTTAAAAAAATGTTGGCACCCGGGGCTGGAGAGATGGCCTAACGGTTAAGAGCGCCAACCGCTCTTACAGAGGACCCGGGTTTGATCCCCAGCACCCACATGGCGGCCGAGAACTGTCTGTAACCCCAATTCCAGGAGAACTCCAGTTCCAGGGGAATCCGACACCCTCTTCTGACCTCCGCGGCATTGCATGACATGGGTGCACGAACCTACATGCAGACAGTACATTCATACACATACAGAAATAAATAAAATAAAAAAAAAAATGTTGGCACCCAGCTGCTTTGGTGCGGCTGTCTCAGATGGGGGCGGGCTCTGAGGCTGGGGGCCCAGAACAGATTCTCAGCACCGGCACCAGGGGGCGCCCCAGAGCCACCCTACTGCGGAGACCAGTGCGCATGCTCTCCAGCTCTAGCCTTGGGGACCCGCCCAGGTGTTCACAGGATCCCTCACACCCTGAGCCAATAGTTGCTTTTCTACAGTACTGGAGATTAAACCTAGCACCCAGCACATGCTAGGCAAGCACTCTACCCCTGAGCTATATTGCCTCAGCCCCAACTCCCCCCTCCTCTTACCCATCGTTCTCCCCCTTCTCCTCCCCCCACTTCTCTACCATTACCACCAAAAACCATTGGAATTGGTAACAGTTGGAGTCCTGATCTTTTGCCAATGCCCTTAATCACCAATAACTCCCTGAAATTTTTCTGTCTGTACTAAGCTTTTCAACTTGTCCTTTTTAAGAGAAAATGAGCTCACCACCTTTTCTTTTAAGGATAAAATCCACACACTTCCATATTTTATTAGTTTTTTTCCCAGTGTGCTCTTCCTGTCCCAGATGGTAGCCTCCTTTAGGCTGTGGGGCCACCCCTCACTTCCTGGTTGAGACAGTGGAGGCGCTCTGCCTGAGCCTCTAGAATGTCCCTCTGTTGGACTCCGTCTGGTGTTTTTCTCATGATTATACCATGGTTATGGAATCAGAGCTGAGTCCATTTCCACGGCACCATGAGGGTACATCCTAGCCCTTGCCGCTCCAGCCTCCACGCTGACACTGGTCACCTGGCTGAAGTAGCATTTGTCAACTTTCTATAAAGTTTTTTTTGAGGGGGTTGTTTTGTTTTGTTCTTTGGAGACAGGGTTTCAGGCACTTCAAGCTGGCCTGGAACTTGCTGTGTAAAACAGGCTGGCCTCTATCTCACAGAGAGCTGCCTGCCTCTGCCTGCCCGGTGCTAGGATAAAAAGAGTGGGCCCCCACACTTTAATTCTTTAATTACATTTTTCTTCTTTGAATGTGTGTGGCCGTACAAACACACATGTGCCACAGCACACACGTGGAGGTCGAAGGACAACTTCTGGAAGTGGGGTCTTTTCTCCTACCGTGTAGGTCCTGGGGGTGGGACTGGAGTTGCCTAGCTGTGCATGCAACTCGCTGTGTCTGCAAGAAGCAGAGTGACGTGCATGGAGCTGGGCCCTCTCCCACAGACTCATTTTATTACATTTTAAACTTTAATAAAACAATCACATTTCAAGTGCCAGCCTTGGGCTCGTCCGCCCCTGCTACCCCTCCATATTGGGCTCCCCAGGACCCTCTATCTGTTAGGATCTTCAGTTCCCAAGGCTTTCTTAGCGTGTTGGCATCGGACACTCGGAGCCCCTGATGGGGGTAGGAAAGAAAGGGAGCCAAGGGAAGATAGACGCTTCATGGGCCAGGCCCAGGTGGGCATGCAGGTAGGACTCAGGTAATTAACATGAGATTTCCAGTTTTCAGTATAGGAGAAAGAACTGCCATTGTAGGTTCTGGGTGCTCAGAGGACCGAATATAACAGTGGAGTTAAAAACTAGACCCCCCCTCCATTTCCTAGCTAAGCCTCCAAATTACAAAGAGTCACAGAGGGCACCCAGGACATTTTCAGCTGATTCACCATTTGGCCTTGTCTTCTGTGGAGATACTTGGGGTGCTTTCTGGGCACCCCACCTCCTCAGCCTCTCTTCCCACACTACAGCCAGCCCCAGCCCCAGCAATCAGCCTATAAAGCCAGCTTGTTCAAAGTAAGCCCTAACCAAGTGCGAGGGTTCACTTTAATAGGCGGCTTGACACAGCCTAGAATTACCTGAAGAGAGTGTCTCAATGAGGGACTGTCGATATGGGAATATCTGGCCAACTACGGGCGACCTAAACTGGGTGACCTGAACTGTGGAAGAGTGGGGGTCAAGCTAACTAAGCCAGGGAGGGTGCGCACCTTCCTTTCTCTCTGCTGAGGACTGTGGGTGTGATGTGACTAGCTCATTGAAGTTCTTGCTCTGACTTCCTCATGGTGATGGACCAAGTCGTTCCCAGACTAGCTGCACCCTCACAGTGCCCTTTCTCATCTCATAGTCCAGGCTCCTCCATCCATTCTTCTCTTTCCTTTGCTCTAACATGGACCAAGACTCCTTTCTTCCTGCCCACCACCACACACCTCCCTGGAAGGCTAGAATGTCCTCTTCTTCAAAAGTCCCCTTGTCAAATCCTACAGAGACCCAGGAATCATTTCTTGACCCCTAAAACCTTCTGGATGTCCTTCATCATCTGCTAGGAGCACAGTCAGTCATGGCCATGTGACAAACTCCACCAGACAGCGAGTTCCTGGCTACTAGGAACAGCATCTCCATCATTTTGTAACCTCCTGCCTGTCCCACAATGCTCAGCAGTAAAGGCAATACTGCCATTTGCCTAGGAGGAGAGAAGAAGTGGTTCATAGGGAGCCAGAGTCCAGGATACGGGCCCAGGAGCCCCATAGCTAGGCCCAGACAAACACTGGACCAAGCTCTGAAGCAGCCATCCTTTGCTGTTCTCCAACAGTACCCCCTCTCTTGGGGGCTGCAACCCCAACCGTCTCCCTTTGGCCCCACAAAATGGAAAAGTCAGAAATATATATATATATATATATATATATATATACACACACACATATATGTGCATAAGTTCAGAACTCACTGCACCAAAAAGCCTCCATGTTTCACCTGCCCTAACCCTGCCATCTCCATGCTGACGCTTGTTCCTGGAGATCAGTGGACCTTCCAGCTGCCCTGTCACACAGCAAACTTCAAGGTCCTATGTCCTAATCCCCAAGCCCACACCCCACCACTCTCTGGATCACGTCCTTCTCACCCCAGACTTCTACAGAACTGCCTTAGGAAACTCTTTACAAAGCAAGCTCAGGGCTGGGACTGGATCACTTGCTCAAGTCCATGCCCAGCATGCAACAGGGTCCTGCATTTGACTCCCAGTTCCATATAAACCAGGCACAGAGGTCCATGCCTATAATCCCAGCACTAGGGAGGTGGAAACAAGATTAATTCTCAGCTCCATAGCAAGTTTGAGGGTGGTCTGGAATACATGAAATCTCATCAGAGAGAGAGAAAAGAAAAGTTGGTAACAGGAGAGAGCACAGCATGGAGCCTCATGTGCAGGAAGCCTGCCAAGTTTGCCAACACACAGTCTACCCGGGGTGCCACAGTCCCCAGCCACACACTCTTTATCAAAATCGGGTCTTTTCAAGCACTTCCAGCCAGAAGTATTGTTTTCCCCTTTGGTCAGAAATCCTGTTGAGAGAATGGCAGAGAAGACAGACAGAGCTGCCAGTCCATGCCCTCATCCACCCTCTCCAACCTGAGGGTTCTCCATCTACCTGCATGAGAACTTCTATAGGAGGGTGTCTCTGGAGCCCCAGGAAACAAACCAGCCAGTAGAATTCAGCTGATGTCCCAGGATCCCTGCAACTTGCACCATCCACACTCCCACCAATGGATAAGATTTCAAGGGGCCCCAAGATAGCTGGCTCCCTAAGCTATAGCCCCCTCCCCCCTCAGTTCCAAACCAAGCCCATTTCCTTCCTTCCAATTCTCTACGCCTTTCAAGGATAAGTTTCCTTCAATTCTCCATGGCTTTCAAGGATAAACATGTTTTCTTCAAATTAAGAAATTTTCCTCTCCACTCTCTTTTTGCACCAAAGGGTAAGAATGTTTCTCACTGGGGACAGGCGTGGAAGAAACAGTTCAATTAGATTTAGGAGGTAAGTCAGCCAAGCTCTTTTGTAATTGGGAGTAATGAACTTTAATAAAAAAAACCAGCAAAGCCCCTTCAGCGTCAGTCAGATGTCACAGAAACTCATTTGAGCCTGTCTTTCAAGGTTCCCTCCGTAGGGCATTGTGATGAGTACAAAGCCCAGGAGGGGGAGAAGGGTTAACAGCCCTGGCTCTCCTTAATCTGACTCATTTGGACCAAATGCTGGAATCAGGAGCCTTTCGTCTGCCACGCCCTCACCCCAGGTCTCTGCATCCCAAAGCTGGTTCAGCCTACAAAGTCATTTCAATGTACACACACACACACACACACGTTGGTGAAGCCAGCACCCCTTCTTGCCAGCACCCTCTCTTGGCTCCAGGGTCCTTTCATCAACTGACATAAAGTACCCAGCGATCTCTTTAGCCTCAGAATCTTCAGCCTAGCCCAGGACTTCAGAAAAAAAGATTCACAAATTCACACCTTGAACCCGGATCTCCTACCATTCTATAACAACTAAATGCACCTTTCAGCATCCTCTCCCCAAAACAGCAGCTCGTTCCAATTTCCCAAGCGAGTCTTCTTTCCAGTGCTTTTTTTTTATTACAAAAGTAATGGATGTTCATTATAGAAAATTCAAAAAATATAGATAAGCAATAAGAAGAAAATGAAAATATCTCATACCATCACCACTCAGAAATCACATTAGCGTCTTGGTTTACAGCCCCCTGCACATTTTTTTTTTTTTGCATATAAAGATGAGTTTTTGTTTCATAGAGTTTTTTTTTTTCTTCCTGGAACAAAAAATGAGATCAAAATATGGGCTTTTTATCTCTTCTCCTACCAAAGGAGAGACAAGTCTATGACTCGTCACGACTGAACCCTGCTTCCGGCACTCACTAGACTGGGGCACCTCCTTCGAGTGTGGCTTCATGGGCCTTGCAGTTGTTTCCAGGACGAGCCCTGGACTCTCACGAGTCCCCTCGCTGGTCCCAGCTCCAAACCCAGAGCAGGAGGGAGAGGTTAATTGGCTCTGTTCACACGGTGACCACATCTGAGCAGAGTTCAGGATCAGTACCCTCATAGAAATCTGTATCCATCAGTCACAGGACTGGTTGGATGACAGTACATCCCAAGACTGCGCAGCCATGAAAACAGTACATCGGACAATGTCCAAGACACGGGAAAATGTGTGAGAAACGGGAGACTAAGCTGGCTATGGCTGCTCACATCTGTAATTCCGGAAGTCTTGAAACTAACGCAGGAGGATTGCTTTGAGTTTCAGGCTAACCTGGGCTACATAATGAGTTCCAAGCCAGCCCAGGGTACAGAGTGAACCCCTATCTCTCTTACACACACATCAAATAAGAAAAAAATCAGCACATAAAATATTTACAATGAAATTGTAATTTTTGTTGTGACTTTTTGAGACAGGGTCTCCCTGTAGCCCCAGCTGACCTGGAACTTGCTATATAGACCAGGCTGGCCTCGAACTCACAGAGATCTGCCTGCCTCTGCCTCCTGAGTGCTGGGATTAAAGGTGTGCACCACTACCCCTGGCAAAATCGCAATTTTCTTAAACATAGATATTCATTAATACACACAATATTGCAATTTCTATGTGCTTTGCTTGATTTTCCAATATTTATATGTTGAATAGCCTCTGTTATGGAAATTTTTTTAAAGATTTTTTTAATTTAATTTTATTTATTTCTGTATGTGCATGAATGTACTGTCTGCATGCAGGTCTGTGCACCCGTGTTGTGCAACGCTGCGGAGGTCAGAAGAGAGTCTCAGATTCCCCTGGAACTGAAGTTCTCCTGGAATTGGAGTTTCAGACGGTTCTCGGCCGCCATGTGGGTGCTGGGGACCGAACCCGGGTCCTCTGCAAGAGCGGTCGGCGCTCTTAACCGCTAGGCCATCTCTCCAGCCCAGGAAATTTTTATTTTAGGAAATGCAAAAGCTTTGTTAGGAGTTGAGGGGAGGAATAAATGCTTAGCACAATGATTCTAAAAATATGTTTTGAGACAGGAGCTTTTTTCATTATTGAGTTTTTTTAGAATTTCAGCATATCCTGTCACATGTAGGCCCTTCCTGTGTCTGCACGGCTCTCAAGCCCCCATGTCTTCCCAGCTGTCACTGGATTTCATGTATTCCATCATATAGCATTCTACTCATTTAGATGTCAGCCACCAAATCCACAGGATGTGAGTCCTAGATAGAAGTCACTGAGGACAATCTCAGACCTACCTCCTCATGATGGTTAATCTTGAGTGCCAACTTGATAGGATTTAGATTAACCTAAGAGACACCTTTGGACATGTCTGAAGGCTGTTGCAGAGAGGTTTAACTGAGGAGGGAAGATTAACCCTGAATGTGGGTGGTGCCATCTCATGGAATGGGGTCCTGGACTGGAAAAAAGGGACAAAGCAATCCATCTGAGTGCCAGCAACATCTCTGTGCTTCCTGACTGCAGTGTAACCAGCCGCCTCACATGCTCACCACCAGGCCTTTCCACAGAGATGGATGTGCCCTCAAACTGAGAGCCAGAATAACCCCTTCATTTCTTAAGTTGCTTTTGTCAGTTATTTTGTTATAGTCACCAGAAAAGTCACAAGAAAAGTCACAACACTGCACTTCTGGGTGACAGAAAACCAGAGAGGTTGAACTAGGAAAAGCCAGTAAGAACCTGCACTCAGCTCTGCAAGCTCAGAGCCCACCTCCTCATAGACTGGATGGAGTTGATGTTATTTCCCCATTAGCCACCTTGAGCCTTACTTGGATGCCTCCCAGATGCGGACCCCTTTGCTCCAGCACAGACCACTTAGCATCGCTGACTAGCTTGGGATGGTGAGCCAAGAACAAGACAGACAGTGGAAGTAGGAGGGAATGACTGACACGGTGCTGAAGAAAAAAGGGGAGCTGCGTGTGACCTGGGCCTGCAGGGTGCAGAGTCCTGGGTGCAGACAGGACTGTGCACAGATGGGCGTCTGCTTCTGGTGCACGACTCGCTCAGGTTGGCTTCCTCAGGTGCAGCGGCTTCCTAGCTTGTCTGACATCCCTTCATCTCTTGGAAACGCTTCTTCAGCCGCACCTCACAGCAGGAGGAAGAGCAGTATCCAAAGACCCAAGGCTAATGGCCATGCAGACCTCATTGTAGGACAGGGGGAGGCCATAGGTGTCCTCCGGACATGAGCCAGGGGAGCAGTGTCCACCGTCCACAGACCTCTTCATTGTGGGGTGCAGACAGGAGAAAGATAAAGCTCGGGGACCTCCAGGTCAAGGTGCTCGAGTTGGCAACCAAGATTAACCATCACGAGGAGGTAGAAGAGTTCCGAGATTGTCCCCAGTGACTTCAACCTTCAGGACTCACACCCTGTACATCTAGTCACTGCCATCTAAAGGAACAGAGCACAACAGAGGTCACGAATGCCCCTCCTGAGATCAGGGTATAAAGGGGAGGTTGCTTTCACTGTGAGCTCTCTCTTCTCCTTCTCTCTCTCTCTCTCTTTCTCTCTCTTTCTCTCTCTTTCTCTCTCTTCTCTGTTCCTCTACCATAGGGAAAATAAGTGGCCATGTTCTAAGTCATTCTATAGAGAAATCCCCATGAAAAAGAACTGAGCTTCTAGCCCACAGCTAGAGGATTTAAGCTGGGACGCCATCCAGCCTAGAGATGTCCGTGGCCCCAGCGGACACCTTGATGTCAGCCTCCTGGACTTCTCACAACAGACACCATTTCATGTTTGAAGTTATTTGTTACACAGCAATAGCTAACTAACACAGTATGGCTAGTAATAGTATTGACTATAGAGGTCTCGTGGGGACTAAATAGGTAATGTAGGTAGAGCTCCCACACTGAGCATAAGGCACTAATTTCTTATAAGT
Organism: Rhizomys pruinosus; assembly: GCA_009823505.1. Classification (NCBI taxonomy): domain Eukaryota; kingdom Metazoa; phylum Chordata; class Mammalia; order Rodentia; family Spalacidae; genus Rhizomys; species Rhizomys pruinosus. Next base: position 3,303,495 of record VZQC01004414.1, read on the forward strand.
ACAATTATAATTGTAATAAAGAATATCTGTTTCCTACAAGTGCCCCCAAAGGAGGGAGTGTAGTGGTGTTGTTTGGGGCACATACCAAGCTGTAGGAGAAAGATTAGACAATCTACATGTCAGTTTCCTGTTGCTACTGTAACATAAGATGACAAATTTGGTTATTTGACATAAAAAAAAAAAATGCAATCCTAGGCCGGGTATGATGGTGCACACCTTAATGGTGACACTTAAGAGGCAGAGGCAGGGAGATCTTTATGAGCTCAAGGCCACCCTGGTCTAAACAATGAGTCTTAAGCCAGCTGGAGCTACATGAAGACTCAAATAAAAAAAAATCCTTTCAAAGATCAGGAAATCAGAAATCCAGCATGGATAGCATGGTGGTGGAGCACAGCTCTGCTCTTCCTGTTTGCTCTGCCAGGCAGCCATGTTCCCTCTCCAGACCAGGAGGCTGCCCACATTCCTTAGCTTTAAGGTAGCACCAGCTTCCTCTGTCCCATCTCTTCTGCCTCTGACAGTCCTGCCTCTCTCTAAAAGCCCTGAGGAGGCCCTCATGGGTAACATGGCACACCCTGCCTATCTCAAGATTCCTAAGTTAATCACATCTACAAAGTCCCTTTGGCTGTGCAAGGGTAGACAGGCACAGTTCAGGGACTAGGCGGAGCTGCAGCTGGGTCTTTCACAGTGGGGTCCCCTACCTTGTTCTCTAAGTCTTCCTTCTCCAGGAAAGGTGACCCCAGTTCCATCAGCTGCTCCCCTGTTAGAAAGCCTACTGTCTTTTCCACACCCCCCTCAAGGCTTCCCAGCCCCCCGCCACCTGATTCCATAAAAATCAGAGTGAGAGAAAATCTTGACACTGTTTTCTCACAGGACTGAATTTAATAAGTGAGGACTTTGGTTCTCACACATTTCACAACACTTCAAGAAAACAAACAGCACTGCCTCCCTTCCTGGCTAACACCCGAATCAGCATGAAAATCCTGCTTCCCCCTTCAGTCAGCAAAGTTGCTCAGATGAACAAAGGTGAATTATTCAGTGCGGCAGCTTAACTGGCATTTAATATTTGATCAATTAGAATCCTCTGATCCGTTTCCTAACAGTGGGATGTCCCTGGCTGCCACAGCTGGGTGAATTCAGCTTGCTGTCCCAGGGTGTGCACGCATGCGTAGATATAAGAGAAGAGGAGGCAGTGCCTCTCTGTGCAAATCCGAGACTCGGAGGAAGCACACACAGTGCATGAGGGTCTCTCCCATGAGGAAGACAAGCCTTAGCAAGTAGCCGTCTCCCTGGGAACCCCTGCCCTGCCCAGCTGAATGTAGGTGCCCATGATGTCATTCTGTCCAGGCCAACCCTCCATAGATCTGGCACTGGGCACATCACCACCCGGGGTCAAAGAAACAGATGATTCAGATTTGGGGGCTGAATGGAACTTCCAGTTCCAGATTGCCACAGGACCTTGCCTCCCACCCTCCACCACACAGGTACTGGGGAGGTGTTTAAGATCTTAGAATGGGGCTGGAGAGATAGCCTAGCGGTTAAGAGCACCAACTGCTCTTTCAGAGGACCCGGGTTCAATCCCCAGCACCCACATGGCGGCTAAGAACCATCTGTAACTCCAATTCCAGGAGAACTCCAGTTCCAGGGGAATCTGACACCCTCTCTGACCTCCGCGGCATTGCACAACACGGGTGCACAGACCTACATGCAGACAGTGCATTCATACACATACAAAAATAAATAAAATTAAAAAAAATATATATATATATATATAAAGATCTTAGAATGTTCTTTGTCCAAAAGGGGAGTTACTGAACCCCTCAGATGGATTTCCTCCCCTCTGCTGGTTCCTCGATTGCTGGAACTGAGTGCCTAAATCCTGGGTTCCTGAAACAGGCATGCTTTCAAGGAGGAACAGTATGCCTGGTTCAGCAGGAAGAAGCGTGGGTCTCTCTCTCTCTCTCTCTCTCTCTCTCTCTCTCTCACTGATTAGACATCAGGAAATACACAGACACACAAACAGACACAAAGATATACACACACAGACACATAGGCACAGACACACATAGAGACATAGGCAGATGCACACACACACACATAGAAACAGACACAGACATAGACACACATATAGAGACATGGACAGGCAGGGTAGATCATACACACACATATGTACACAGAGAGGGACACAGATACCTAGATATACACAGCATACACAAATGCATAGACCAGATGCACATATACAGACATACACACAGGCACATAGACACTACTTTAACACACACATACACATACACACACACACACACACACACACACACACACACACTTTCAGAATCAGCACCTTGTGCCCAGGCATGTGAGGCACCAAGACCTGTAGACCGGCCCTCACAGGCTTTAATCAGCTCGAAAGGGGGCTGCAGGGAGTGGCTCCAACCAGGTAGGGCAGGGACTTGGTCACACATCAGCACTTGCCGTACCTTCCCCAGTGTGTAGACCACACCACGGCCTCATGTTCCACTTAACTAGAGCACTGCAGTGTGGAGGAGGTCGAGTCCGCTGCCTCCTGCTGTGATGTTGGGTTGGCTCCCTTGTCCTCGGCTGTGGAAAGCTCTGAGGATTTTGTCAGTGGGGGAATTATTAAACACCATCACCAGCAGCTCCCACATCTGTCATTGATTGAGATAAATGACACTTTTTTTTTTTCAAGAAAAAAGCATCAATGCCTAATGAAGTCTCTTTGGTGCCGCAGTCTCAGCAGTAGAGAGAAATGAGAGACAATTTCTTGGCGCCTATTATTTTAAATTACAGATATCAACCCTGATGCTGTTTTCAAGGTTTATTGAATTTTCATAGACTGTCATCACCTTCCATGTTCCTCTCATGTAATAGAAACCTGAGTTCAGGGAGGTTTTATGGCCTTCTTTAAGGGTCTTATTCCCCTAGCTTCCTCAAGAAACCCTCGGGAGAGTTCTAAGCTCTTAGCCAAACCAGAAGAGAAGTTGGCAGAAGGAAAGGAGAAAAGGAGGGAAACTCAAGAGGTGTTCCGGCTCCCTCAGCTCTCCTTGGCCTAGGCTAAGCTGGGAGCCAACCCTGTGCAGAGGCTCTTGGGTCTGTGTCAGGCCTCCCTGTGGCATGGCCGAGCTGAGCTGAGCTGAGCTGAGCTGAGCTGAGCCAGGATTTGAACCTGTCTCACTTCTTATGCCAAAGCCTCCACTTCCTAAAGCCCTGAGAACCACTGGTGAGAAGCAATCTGAGCAGCAGCTTCCTTCAACAACCCCCCCCACTTCCCCACCCCCCAAGAAAGTCACTGCTCCTGTGACGCTGGGGTCTTCTGTAACCAGATCACGAACAAATGAAAAGAAGTCAAAGACACCCAGGCCCCAGGACATGACCAGAGACAGCACTCACAAACTCAAAGTAGCGTGGTTGCCTGCACACAACCTGCACAAGATCAAGGCAGTCGACGTCTTGGCATGCGGTGGGCAGGAGTGCGTGACCCCATCCCCACCCCCAGCTGCTGGCCGCTAGGGAAGGAGTCTTGGTTTTCTTCAAGAAGGCGGCCACCAGTCAGTTGCCCGTCCTCCAGTGCATGGACCCCACCCAAGCTCATATGGACGGCACTAACTGGAGATGGCTCAGTGGTTAAGAGCACTGGCTGCTCTCACAGAGGATCCGGGTTCGAGTCCTAGCACCCACATGCGGTTCACAACTGTCCAGAACTCCAGTTCCAGAGGATCTGATGCCCTCTTCTGGCCCTTCTCTGACTGCTGACCTCTGCCACCAGGCCCCAGAGAACAGAAGACATCAATTCTGGTGGTCAGTCGGCTTTCTTCTTTTTCTTCATTCTGGGACCTCAGTCCATGGCATGGTACCACCCACATTTAGGGTGGGTCTAAGTGCCTCAGGTAACTTAGTCTAGGAACGCCATCACAGACGCACCCAGAGGCCTCCCTCCCAGATGACTGTAGATCCTGTAAAGTCGACAGTACTAACCATCAACATTGTACCAAGGAGCTCGAGAGTCCTCTCTGTTCTCCCCAGCTCACGCCTCCTCTAGAGAGGAACAAACACACCCCAGATGACTGCAGGCTTACAGACCCAGAATGGGAGTTTCTATCATTCGTTAAGTCAGCAAGCATTTATTGAGCTCCTACTGTCTTCCAGGTCACAAACTTGACTGTTATAATACAGAGGAGAAGAGAAAAAGGCACCCGCCTTCAGTAGCCTCAGGGCTACCACGGAGGAAGACTGTCAAGTAGTACTTGTTAGTACTGACCTGCAGACACCCAGGTCTGCAAAGACCCAACACAAGTGCTTAGCACTGACTCTTTCAGGACCTCCACCCAGCTTGATCTTGTGACCACAAAATTGTCAAAATTCATCCTGGTCAGCTCATTCCTTCACATCTTCTCAGCCCAAGGCCAAGAGCAGCAGATACAAAAGAAAATGACAGTCACCACCCTTAAGATATTCAAACATGCAGGAGAGACAGAGGTGCAAACGGGCTGGCACGTGTGTGTGTGTGTGTGTGTGTGTGTGTGTGTGTGTGTGTGTCCGTGCGTGCGTGTGAGTGTGTGACAAGGGGAGCCCTGGGTCAGGTGGGACTATCCAGTACAATGATTAGTTTCAAATGTCAACTGACACCAGGTAGAATGGCAACCTGGTGAGAGCGCTGCCTCGGGTGAGGAATTATCCAGATCTGACTGGCCTGTGTGCATGTCTTTGGGGGGTTGTCTTGACTGTTGATACCAGAAGACCCAGCCCATGTGGGCAGCACCATCGGCAGAGAGTCCTGAGCTACAAAGAGTAAGCTAGACGCAAGAAGCAGGCAGCAGTACCTTCATCTCTCTCTCTGACCACCTGCTGGAGTTCCCGCCCCCATGTCCCCCACCATAATGGACTGAACCTGGAATTAGAAGCTACAGTGAATCCTTTCTTCATTGTTGTTGCTTTTGGTCAGAGTGTTTTATCAGAGCAACATAAATGAAACCACAACACGGGGCCTCTGATCCTATGAGCCAGGGAAGGTTTCCAGAAGAGGAGTGTGGAAGCAGAGAGGGCTGGGCGGCTGGCAACGGCGCCAGGCAGGGAACCAGGGATGAGGGAGGCAGGGCCAGAGCAGAGCAGCCTGGAGTGACGCCATGAGCACCTGTTGCTCAGACAAAAACTATGGTTCTGCCAGGCGTGGTGGCACACGCCTTTAATCCTAGCACTTGGGAGGCAGAGGCAGGCCGATCACTGTGAGTTCAAGGCCAGCCTGGTCTACAGAGTGAGTTCCAGGACAGCTGGGGCTACAGGGAGACCCTGTCTCGAAAAGACAAAAAAAAAAACAAAAAAAACCTATGGTTCTGCTCTGCCCTCGTTCCCCAAACCTGCCGGCCGTCGCTCCCCTCCTCTTTGCCAGTCTTGGCCCACTCAGAACTCTGTTCCATGTCCTTGCATTTGGCAACAGGTGCTTGCTTTCCTTTGTCCTCTCCTGAAATAGGCCATCCCATCCTGATATTCCTCTCACTCATGCTATAGGAAGAAAATTACCCACCTGGCAGCTAAGAGACCCGGAGCCACATGCCTAGGCTCAGACTTGTAAGCAAACCTCAGAGCCTGTCCTTGGCCTCCACCTTCAGCCAGCACTTGGGCCAGGCCTGCCAGCTTTCACACAGACAGACACCCCGTTCTGACCTCGCCACTAGCTGGGAGCTTCAGCATGCAAGCGTCTTATCTGATACAGACCCTAAACTTTTGTGAGACGTGAAGAAGGAACCCGATCAGACACCACATCTAAAGAGATAGGACTTCCTGGACTGTGTCCTGCCTGTGCCAGATACCTCCATGTCAAGACCACACAGCCTCCAAGGATCCAAGTTCCATCATAGCTGAGGAGGTGACCTTCCCATAGCAGACCCCAGCCCTCCTGACAGACTGTTAGACCACTTCAGTATTTTTTTTCCAGAAAAAGGTTTGGTATCACAAGGTAAAGGAAGGCTTCAGGCTGGAGCCCCTGGCCTTTTAAAACTTCCAGAACCCTGGGACTGGAGAGATGGCCTAGCGGTTAAGAGCACCGACGCTCTTGCAGAGGACCCGGGTTCGATCCCCAGCACCCACATGGCGGCTAACAACCGTCTGTAACTCCAATTCCAGGAGAACTCCAGTTCCAGGGGAATCCGAGACCCTCTTCTGACTTCCGCGGCATTGCACGACACGGGTGCACAGACCTACATGCAGACAATACATTCATACACATACAAAGGTAAATAATAATAATAATAAAAAAAAAAACTTCCAGAACCCACAATCCTTTGTGGGATGGAGGGGGGGACAGTGAGACATAGCCCCAGCCTCAGGAGTCCTGTTGCGTGCTCAGTCACACTGCATGTGGCCTGCTAGGCACCCAGCAGAAAGAGAGAGGAAGTGGACATCTGGGGCCTGATTCTGATGCCTTAGGTCCTCTGGATTTGATCTTAAGGCCATTAGTTCCCATTAGTACACCCAGTGAATCATAGCCTATGTCACCCCTAATGGGGCCACATGACTACTGCAGCAGGCATAATGCCTACCCCCACCTGGTGCATCAACCCTGTCCATGCCTGAGGCATGAAGTTGCTCATCTCGGCCCGCATCTGCATCCCCAAGTCCCTACTCTCTGCAGATCACTGCAGTCAGGGCTTGCTCTAGCCTGGGCTCTGTGCTTGGACATATAGATGAGATTCTTGACATGGCATCACCTACACAGCAACTCTGGTCTCTCCACTGGGCCAGATGCTCCTCAAGAGAGCATCCTCCCTGTTGGGCATGCAAGGTCATACACACACACACACACACACACACACACACACACACCACACACACCACACACAGCCACTTTGCTGACGTATGCAGTGAGCACACAGGTGGGAACATGCTGCAGAATCCCTGCCAGGCAGCACCGCCGTCCCCAGAGCCTCTGCTGATCCTGTACCCCTTCGCTTGGCAGCCAAGGAATGGCCTTTGGGAAGGAGAAGAAGCCCTGACAAGGGAAAGCCACAGCACCTGGAGCTATGCCTTTGATTCAAGGACAAAGAAAAAGAGGGAAATCTGGGCATTGGGCTAAGGTCCCTCGGGACCTGGGAGCCTAGAGACACTTCACATCAGGCTCCTCCCTCTCTGCCCCACCTGCCTCCCACACCCCCCCCAAATCTCTGGCTTATCTGCCTGGCTTACAGCCTCCCTCTGCTGTATCATGCCCTGCCCCATCCAGAAGCCATCGCAGCATCCTTGGTCTAGGAAGATCTCCTGTCCTCTGCCTTCTCACTAAGCTCTCCAGAACTTAGCTCTCTGGGGTTCGGGTATAGTCTAAACTCGGGGTTTCCCACCCGAAGGTGGCCTGTGTGGCAGAGCAGTGCTTGCTGGGGGTGTCAGGTAACATCCTGTCTAGCCCCATCTCTTTGGCCACTTGTCCCATTAGGTTAATAGCTGCCAGTCATCCAGGGGTCCTGAGGCTCCCGGGTGCCAAACATGGTGTTAGCAGTGAGGGGACAAAGGAACCAGACCTCTGTGCTCCATCCCCATGGAGCCAAAGGTCTGAGCAAGAATGTGGAGCTCAGGGTGGGATCTGGGGCAGAGCAATGGCCAGAACCACTTCCCCCTCTGCCCAGCTCAGGACAGTGGCATGTTGCCACCACACACCCCTGTCAGCTCCCCCAGCTCCCTTGACTAGCAAGAGAAGAATCTGGACCTCCCCTTACCCCCGACTAGTTAAAGCCATTCCTCAGCCCCATGCTCTTCAGCCAACCCAGGCTCTGGTGATTTTGTGTTGGTGTGTGTATGTGTGTATGTGTGATGTGTATGTGTGTATGTGTGTGTGTGTCATGTGTGTGCGTGTGTGTGTACGTATGTGTGCATGTGTGTATGTGTGTGCTTGTGTGTGTATGTGTGTGTATGTGCGTATGTGTATATGTGTGTATGTGTGTATGTGTGTGTATGTGTGTCATGTGTGTGCATGTGTGTGTACGTATGTGTGCATGTATGTATGTGTGTGCATGTGTGTGTATGTGTGTGTATGTGTATATGTGTGTATGGGGTGGAGGGGGAAGGACAGAAAGAGTTTTCAAAGAATTTTTTCAACTTTGCGAAATAATGAAGTCTCTACCATAAAAATAGCCCGTCGGCTTCAATCTGCCATTATGTTTTTACTGGGACCCTGGGCTGAGCATGAGCGTAATCTGTAAGATAATATAAGCACTAATAACATTTTCCAGAGACACATTTCTCACCGTAACAAACACAAACTGCTATTAGGGGGTATATTTGTTAGCATCGATGAGACAGATTACCCTGCTTTGGCAACAAGATGAAAACAGGCTGATTTTTTCCCCTTCTAAGCTGTTTGGCTTCTGAAAAAAAAATTAGCATAATGATCTGAGTGTTCCATACAGGTCTAAGTTAGTCTTTAAAACTCCTTTGTGATTCCTCTCCCATTAAAGACTTTAAATATCTTTATCCTCTTTTAATAGAACAATTCATCAATGTACTCTTCTAAAAGGTAAATAATAGAGATAGATTAGACAGGGGACTAGCATGTTATATAAAAAGGAATACTCAGAATTAATAAGCTAATACCATACCTGGCACTTAGTAGGTACCTAACAAATGGATATTTGTTGATTGATTGAAATTCCATCACATTTATAAAGTAAGTCTTTCCGGTATTGTTTCAAGATTTTAAAAGTCAGAAATGCTTAATCATCGTTTTCAGTTTAATTTGGAAGTTGAAAGGATTTGGAAGCTCAGAGAAAAAAAAAGCTTTTTTCTTTCCAGTTATGGGCCCCAGATTTTTTGACACAGCGCCACCTAGTGCCAGAGCCTCGCACTTCCCCAAATGCTCTGAGAACATAGTACAATTTATTTGCCAATATTTGACCAGCAGCTGCTAGGTGCAGGAAAGACCCTAGGGGTGCAGACGAGACAAAACATGTTCAGTTGGCAAGGAAAATAAGCAGAGATGCAAAGATCACCGGGCCAACATCCCCCCGGCTGCAGGCACCCTGCAGTCCCATTTCTTCCGGGAGCAGTCAAAGCCCTCTCACGCCCAACAGTCTTCAGCCTCTCTTGGTCTGGCTTCCCGGGTTAGAATGACAATGTCTGGTTTCTGGCCATAAAAGCAGCTCCACATTGGAAAGGAAACAAAGACTTGGGCAGGTTCTCAACTCAAGGTAGCTAGCTCTACACGTGGCAAACAAGTTGTATCCCCATGTTGGCCAAAGAGACGCAATTAAGCTATCGATCCCAGTGCAAAATGGGCATTGATAAATCAATATGGCGCTGATGCCGTAGATAAACCGTGTGCGTCATCGAGAGGCATGGTGTGTGTAAATGATTCGATACAGATTGGTATCAGGGGAAATCCCACCGCAGTAAGGCTGGGAATGCCCAACACCATTAGGATGTGTAGTAATCACTTTTGCCCTAAATTACTGCCGTTCGCTCTCACAGAATGCCCCTTTGGGAACCTGTGTGTGTGACCTGGGGACTCGGTTAGGACCTTTAGCCCCAGGGGTTCATGACCTGCCATAACGCTGGCAGACTCTTCTCCCATCTATTAGACGGTTCCCCTGCCAAATGTTCCCTGGGTACCAGGCCAGCCACACTGTAATCCCAATCTCCATCATGTAAGTGGCCCCTCATTCCTAGCTCCCTGAGAAAAAAACACGAATAAAGGTTAGGGGACCGGGGATACCGTTCCATCAGTAAAATGCTTGTCTCCTGTGCTGGACAGCTTTAGCTGTCAACCTGACACACCTGGGTTGAGGGAGCCCCAGTTGGGGAACTGCCTCCATTGCACTGGCCAGTGGCCATGTCTGTGGGGTATTTTCTTGATTGTTGAGTGATGTGGGAGGGTCCAGCCCTCTGTGGGTGATTCCACCTGGGCAGGTGCTCCTATGTTGTGTAAGAAAACAGGCTCAGTAGGGCGTGGTGGCACACGCCTTTAATCCTAGCACTCGGAGGCAGAAGCAGGTGGATCTCTGTGAGTTCAAGGCCCGCCTGGTCTACAGAGTGAGTTCCATGACAGCCAGAGCTACAGGGAGACCCTGTCTCAAAAAGACCAAAAAAAAAAAAAATAAAAGAAAGACAGAAAGACGGACATGGCCAAGGCAAGCCAGTAAGCAGCGTTCCTCCATGGTCTGTGCTCAGCTCCTGCCTCCAGGTTCCTGCCCTGAGTTCCTGCTTGGGCTCCTAAAATAAACTGTGACCTGGAATGCAAGCCAAATAAACCCTTTCCTCCCCAAGTTATTGGTCAGAGTGTTTCTACAGCAACTGAAAGCAAACTAGAATACCTCCCAAGTATGAGAACCTGAATTCAGATCCCCATAGTCTATGTAAGAGAGGTGTGGGGGCTGGAGAGATGGCCTAGCGGTTAAGAGAGCCGACTGCTCTTACAGAGGACCTGGGTTCGATCCCCAGCACCCACATGGTGGCTGAGAACCGTCTGAAACTCCAATTCCAGGAGAACTCCAGTTCCAGGGGAATCCGACACCCTCTTCTGACCCCGCGGCATTGGCACGACACGGTGCACACACACAAAAAAAAAAAAAAAAAAAAAACACAAATAAATAAAATTAAAAAAAAAAAACCAATGGGAAGAACCATAGAGGATGACATTGAACATCAACCTCTGACCTCCACATGTGCAGGCAGGAAACACACAGGAAATTTGCTTTCTGCCAAAAGCAACAGAAGAGGAAAAGCTCACAGGTTACAGTCCATCATCAGGGACAGGCCAGGAGCTGAGGCGGGAACTTGAACAGAGGTGGTTGAGGAGCGGCTGGCCCCTCTCTTAGACAGCCCAGGCACACCTGCCCAAGGATGGCACTGCCCACAGTGGGCTGGGTCCTCCTGTGCCAATCAACAATCAAGAAAATGTCACAAAGACATGGCCACAGGCAAATCTGATGAAAGAAATTCTGCAATTGAGGTTCCCTCTTCCCAGGTGCTGCTGGGTTGTGTCAAGTTGACAGCTAAAGCATTCTCTCTCTCTCTCTCTCTCTCTCTCTCTCTCTCTCTCTCTCTCTCACACACACACCACACACACACACACACAAGAAAGGCAGGGTAGACACATAGCTGGCAGGTGCTGAGTGGGACTGTGAACCCAGACTGTGCAACTTTAAAGCCAACACTCTTCCCTGACAGGACCTTTGGTCTGATCACAGAACAAGCTGTTTCCACAACTACAGATGATATCTACCCCAGGCAGCCGTATCATAGCCACACAAGAATGGGGTCTCCTGACAGCAGCATGGTCTGACCTCCAAGGCACAGGTCAGAGGCCAGCTTCCAGCAGGCTGGCTGGTGGACTGAGTACTCAGTCCCTGACAGTTCCAAGCACCTACCCAACAGCCATGAACCCCAATGCCCTGTGATTAGAAACCCAGTGCTCCAGGCACTATGAGGTGGGTGGGCTGGCCCATGCCCCAGCCCCACCACAGGATGTAAAGCTGGATTAAGCTCAAAATAATTAGGGTGATTTCATTTCTTCTCTGGTGGATGATTCAGGAAGAAACACATGACAAGATTCTAACCAAGGAGACGATGCTCGGGACACCAGTCTGCTAGAGGAACACCCAGGAATGGCCCCTTAACACTTACATAGAGACGCAGTCATCTACCAGACTGGCAAGGGAGCAAAAGTTTGAAAATACATTCTGTTGGTGTGTGGAAGTGGGTCCTTTAAATATTGCTGATGGAATATGAACTGTGTGCATCCAGGAAGGGCAATTTGAAGATCTCTGTCAAGGTTACAAAGACGTATCCCTCTTGCCTGAGTAGTTCCACCTCTGGGAATTTATCCTGTAAGAATACTAACATATTTGCAGAATTGGTTATAATAGAAGATTGAAAACAACCTAAATATCTATCAAAAGATGACAGGTTAAACAAATAAGGTTATATCCACAGAATGCAATATAATATAGCTATAAACAATAGTCAAGGTGCACTTTATATGTCAAAATATTTTGATAAGCGATAAAAGCAAAATGTCAGAAAATGCATACAATATGCTATTGTTTGGAGAAATGAGGATAGGATAGATAAAACTATATATTCATATTTGTTTATATGATATATTACTATATAAAGAACTGGGAGAGAACATATGAAAGTCCTACATGTGAGCAGATAAGAACAAGAATAAAAAGACATTTTACTGTACGCGTTTTAGACTTGAAAACCTCTGTGCATAACACCTATTCAAACAATTAGAATTCTTACAAAAGAGAACGCGGGGCTGGAGAGATGACTCAGGCAGTAAAATGTTTTTTGGTCTTTTTGAGACAGGGTCTCCCTTTAGTCCCAGCTGACCTAGAGCTTGCTCTATAGACCAAGCTAGACTTGAACTCACAGAGAGATCTGCCTGCCTCTGCCTCCTGAGTGCTGGGAATAAAGGCATGCACTACCACGCCCAGCTCAAGCACTAAAATTCTTATCTTGTAACTATGAAGATCTGAGCTTGATCTAAAAAACTCACATTAAAAAAACAGGTGAGAAAAAAAAAAGGTGAAATGGCTCAGCAGGTAGGAGCACTGGCTCCTCTTGCAGAGGACGAGGGCTTGATTCCCAGCATACACAGCAGCTAACAACTGTCTGTAACTCCAGTTCCAGGGGAATCTAATGCAGTCTTCTGACCTCTGTCAGCATTACATGATATGGGTGCCCTTACATACATGCAGGCAATATACTCATACACATAAAATAAAAATTTAACTTAATTTAAAAACCTGGCAGGATTGTGTATGTACTTTTAACCCCAGTACTGGGGGACCAGTGCTGGCAGACCCCTGAGGCTCACTGGCCAGCCAGCTTGGCCTACTTGGTGAATTGCAGGCCAGTCAGAGACCCTGTGCCCCAAAAAGGTAGCTTCCTAAGAGATGACACCTGAGGTTGTCCTCTGGCCTCCACACACATGTGGACATGTGTGCATATACATGCACTTGGACACACGTGAACATTCACAATAAAAAAAAAAAGTGCAGTGCTGGGCATTGCAGGTAGGTACCCGTAGTCACGGCACTCAAGAGGCAGGGCTGAAAGGATTGCCACAAGTTCAAGGGCAGCCTGGTCTATCTAATGATTTCCAGGCCAGCCTGGACTATAGAATAAGATTCAATTTCAAAAGGAAAGAAAAAATAAGAGCAAGAGAGAGAGGGTGTTCGGGGAGGAGGTCCGGGAGGATCGCCGTCTCTTCTGCCGCAGGATGCTCACAAGCAGATACGTGGGCTGGGTAAAACCACAACAGCCATTTGTGACCATGAAGTATAGGAACTGGGGCTAGTTCTCAGCTAGCACGTCTCAGAGTACCTCGAGGTGAGAGTCCGACCCAGCCCCAAGAAGGAGCAAACGACATGGCCTAGGTGCGTGATGCTGGGTGGGGCAACCACGTGCAGTGGCGTGGAATTGGGGGGCCTTTGATTGGCTCTGGGAACTGATGTCATTTGGTTTATAAAAACAGGCTGTAGCAAGGAGTAAATTTGAATTTCACAGTAACATCATCAGTGAATTCCCTGCTGTCATTTTTTTTTTTTTTTTGGTCTTTTTGAGACAGGGTCTCGCTGTAGCTCTGGCTGTCCTGGAACTCACTCTGTAGACCAGGCTGTCATTTTTACTAATTATTGCATGCATACAGGCTAAGGTAGGCCTGCATTTCGTTCGGGTGGCCAGTGGGTTGGAAAGAAGTCCCCGTGCGGACCACCAATCTAGGTAGCTGGTGTTGTGAGTGGGCATAGGCTGAAGGGAGGCCAATAGCCATTAGCCTGAAATTCCTGTCCGGGGTTCAGCAGTCTCTGGGCAGGTGGGAAGTCACGGCCAAGAGTGGAACACATGTCTCGTGGGTCCAGGCTAAGGGCCTGAGTTGGAAGTACCACCCAGGCTGGCTATGGGAAGTAGCTGGCTGCGTGGGCCCTGTTCAGCACAGAAAGAAAGCTTCCTACAATGAAGATCCCTCCAGCGGCGGGAGGGGGAGGTAAAGAAACGGCGCCCTTGATGAGACAGGATGAACGAAACTTGGGGCTTGTTAGATGTCAAGGCCCTTTCCTGTTCAAGCATGAGAGCAGGGTTCTAGTTCCTCTTACGACAGCGTGCTAGCGAGGAAGCGGGACCATTGTGAAGGAAGGAGAGTTTGAAGCCAGAAACCAGCTGGGTGACTCAGCAGACCAGATTCACCAAAACCAAAGCCTGGTTCACCCACAACCTTGATTTCTGGAATCTCAGGAGGTGCCAAGTTCTGCAGAAGACAGGCATGGGAGCGGCTAAAAGCAGGGCTTGGCGTTTTACACTGATAAAACTGCACTACCGAACTTCAACAGCACTCTGAAATCATCACTGTTGCTGCAATCTGAGTTTTGCATTCATTCCCTTTCCAAATCCTCCAACCTATACAAAGGCTTTCACCATAATCATGTTATTTTTAAGTGATGCTAATAAAATAAATTAAAAACAAAAATCAGGGTGCTATGGAGGCAGGCTCACAAGTCTGGGGGCTGGGAGAAGGGTGGGGCTGGGGCAGCTGAGGGCCCTGTGCCCTGGAGTCCTGGCTCTTCCCAGAGGCCGACAAGGATTGAACACACAAGGATAAATGAGGTAAAGACACAGAAAAGAATGAAAGCAGACTTTTACTGAGGCAGAGAGTGAAGGGAAAGGGAAAGGAAAGTCACCTCTCCAGAGCTGGTAAGCCACCCAGTGACTTCTGGGATGGTTCTGTGGGGTCCCCAGGTCTTCCCCTCCTTTGATCCCCTCTTCCTACACTTTATAACTTGGCCCTGTTCGCCCCTGACCACCCCACAACACACACACACCAGTATAGAGATGACTTAAATGGATGTTCTTGTCTGACTAAAAAGTCGTGGTTTGGGATACAAGCCCTTATTATGACACATTCCAGCAGTCAAGGGAGAATGTTCTTCCTTCCCTCCCTCCAAACTTCGCCCGAACTGCCTACCTCTAGCTAACTCCTATGCTCTGGCCTGGAGCTTCAGGAGACGAAGGCAGACACATTGCATTGTGTGCAGGGATGGGGGCTTCAGAAAATTCTTGGTGGGTGCCTGCTGCCTCTCCATTCACCCCGTGGGCAGGTCACCCTGTGGCACAAAGCTGAGCTCTGGGCTTGTCCACAAATAGCAAAGATAGTCTCTGGAGGAAACTCCAAGTGAACCTTGATCGTATGGAAGTAGAGAATCAAGACCATTCTAAACAGATCTGATCCCAAACCACTCAGTGACCCAGCAACCAGGTGGTGAGCAGAGAGGGGCAAGTCCCCACAGTCACTCTCCTCCAGAGGCTGCAGAACCCGAGAAGGGACAGAGAGAAGCGCAGTTCGGCAGAGGGAGTGTCCCCTCTTGCTCACACTATAGGGATTTCTGTCATTAAGACTTTCCGAAGCTGGGTGTGATGGCACTCACCTTTAATCACAGCACTCAGGAGGCAGAAGAAGGATCTCTGTGAGTAAAAGGCCAGCCTGGTCTACATACCAAGGTCCAAGCCAGCTGGGGCTACAGGGAGACCCTGTCTCCAAAAGACTCTTCTGAGAGGAGAGTGAGATAGCTCAGAAAGCAAAGGCACTTGCCACCCAGACTGCTGATCTGAATCCCACCCCCAAGACCCACATGGTGGAAGGAGAGAACTGGCTCCCGAAGCTGTCCTCTAACTACATACAAGCCATGGCATCTACATGCACACAGGCACATTGATACACACACACACACACACACACACACACACACACACACACTCTAACATTTTTTTAACATTATTTTGTAGCCACTGAATACTGCATTTGGATTTAGATTTTTCTTTTAAATTGCTGGGAGTACACTACAACATATAGGCATAGGTAAGGACTTTCTGCTTGCTCTGTAAATCTGATTAACAACTGACAAAAGGGATCTCATGACATTAAAAAGCCTTAGTACATCCAAAAGAAACGATCATTTGAAGAGGCAAGCTACAGAACCTTCACCAGCTACACTAACCTAATGGGGTTAATAGAATACACAAAGAGCTGAAAAAGCAAACAACCCACTAAAAAATGAACTACGAGTAGAGAATTCTCAAAAGAAGAAATACAAATGGCTGATAAATAGTTTTAAAAATATTTGCCAGGCGTGATGGCACACACCTTTAATCCTAGCACTTGGGAGGCAGAGGCAGGCAGATCTTTGTGAGTTCAAGGCCAGCCTGGTCTACAGAGTGAGTTCCAGGACAGCTGGGGGGGGGGTTTACAAGGAGACCCTGTCTTGAAAAGACCAAAAAAAAAAATTCATCATTAGCCATCATGGAGATGCAAATTAAAACTACTTAAGAGAATTGGCTGCTCTTTAAGAGGACCTGAGTTCGAGTCCCAACACCCACATAACAGCTAACAACTGTTTATAACTCCAGTTCCAGGGGAATCTGATGCCCTCTTCTGACCTCTGATGCCTTATGTTCTGACTGGCAGAAACAAAGCACCTCTAGCTCGTTCTTCTCAAAGTGGTTTATTCAGGACCTTTACAGCATTTTTACTTCCTCTTCTTCTTCTTCTTGTTCTTCTTCCCCCAAGAACAGAAAGTCCCTCTATTTATCCCCCTCCTGCTCCACCTTCTCAGCCCAGGTTGCGTGGCCTCAGTCTATTGGTATCATCTGGCCTGATCTTGCATCCAGGGTGCACCTGCACAGCTCAAACGGTGGACGTGGCTTTACTTTGAGGTAGGAGGGAATCAGGTGTTAGTCATAAGACTCAGGTGTTAGTCATAAGACTTGGCTAAAGTCCCGGGCACCATCTTGGGACTGTCGCCACACCCGCTCTCCACAGACCTCCACAGGCATTGCACAGCACAGGTGCACTTACACACAGGTAGGCAATATACTCATGCACATAAAATCATAACTTTTTAAAAAAACTACTCTGAGATTCCATCTCACTCAGAATGGCTATCATTAAGAAGTCAAACAACAAATGTTGGCACAGATGCAGGGAAAGAAGAACCCTTATTCACTGTTAGTGGGAGTACAAACCAATACAGTCACTGTGGAAATCAGTGTGGAGTTTCCTCAAAAAGCTGAGAATAGGGGCTGGAGAGATGGCCTAGCAGCTAAGAGCACCGACTGCTCTTGCAGAGGACCCAGGTTCGATCCCCAGCACCCACATGGCGGCTGAGAGCCGTCTATAACTCCAATTCTAGAAGAACTCCAGTTCCAGGGGAATCCAATGCCCTCTTCAGACCTCTGCGGCATTGCACAACACGGGTGCACAAACCTACATGCAGACAGGACATTCATACACATAAAAAATAAATAAAAATTTTTTTAAAAGCTGACAATAGATCTATCCTGTGTCCCAGCTCTCTCAGTCCTGGCCATACACTGAAAGGACTCTGTACCCCTCCTACAAACTCGCTCATGCCTGTTCATGTATGTACAACAGTTAGATGGAGTCAGCCTACATGCCCATCAAGTTATGAATGGGTGATGAAGATGTGATACATTTACACAATGGAATTATATTTAGCTGTGAAGAAAAATGAGATCACGGAATTTGGAAGTAAATGGATGGAACTAGAGAAAAAGTTTA
>VZQC01004414.1:3321725-3366129 GCA_009823505.1 Rhizomys pruinosus
GTTGGCCAAAATGGCGCTTTGGACCCTGGCCAGGTCTTATCGCCTGATTGTCGCCTGACTGCCCAGCTCATTCCCCAGCCAATAAGAGAACGCCAAACCTGAACCCTCATTAGCGTGTCCGCTGACTTCCGTATATTGTGCATACCGCTTACAGACCAATGAGAGACTGCCGCGGCGCTCGCGCCCTTGCAGGAGGCGGGGTTGAGAGAGGGGATATGAGTAGGGGGACACTAGAAGGAAAGAAGACAGTTGATGTATGAGTTGCCTGAATAAACTGCATCTGGAAGAACAAGAGTTTGTCCTCTCCTTTTTCCCGCCGGCCGGGAACAGAGCGAGGAGGAGATCGACATAACAAAACTGAAAAAAATGGACGGGAGATCCCCTGCATGGCTGGTAAAAGGTCTTCCTTGAAGCTATGGGTTATTATTAAACAGAAACCCCAGAGGCAGGTGTGGGACACCTCCTTACGAGGTGTTAACAGGTCAAGGAAGCCCATGAGACCCACAAAGGAACACAGACTAGGGCTGGAGAGATGACCTAGTGGTTAAGAGCGCTGACTGCTCTTGCAGAGGACCTGGGTTCGATCCCCAGCGCTCTGGAGGAATCCGACGCCCTCTTCTGACCTCCGTGGCATTGCATGACATGCGTGCACAGACCTACATGCAGACAGTACATTCATACACATACAAAATTAATTAATTAATTAATTAATTAATTAAAATTTAAAAAAAGAACACAGACTCTTGCCATTCCTTCTGGTTGCTCACCAGAACGCAGCGATAAGGCTCGGTTGCTGAAGATGCCGCACACTTCGGTTATATGATACAGAGAAACCAAGCTGGAACTGAACTGGAAGCCCCTCCCTGCTGACAGTTTTCATGGTGCCAGAAGGCGCTATGCAGGCCGCTCAGGGGAGAACAGGCATCAGCAATCTTACACAGCTATGAACCCTATCCACTACAGTGCCAGCCCACCAGGCAGGAGGTGCCCACTTGTGCAAGACTCTCATGGTTATTATGGGGGTAACCAAATTCTTGATGATTGGATTTGAGACCTACTTCACAGTACAGCATCCATACCTGGTAATATAAACCCATGGGGGGTGGAGCTAGGCCCTGTGGGGGTACTTAATTCTGTTGTTTAACTAAATTGACATAACATCAAAGTACTTTCTAATCATATATGGGATTATAGCCTTAGACAATTAAAATGCATGACCTTTGCAATCATGAACTCTCAACAACTACAGATGAATGCACTGGGTCTGCACAAAAATGGGCTTATCAAACCCAGGCAAGGATGGAAGAGGGGTGCAGGGTGCCTCGCCTCTCACTGCTGAACCATTTCCTATTGATAGATTCAGGGAGAGGGAGAGTCATTGTCTTCAGCTGTGTACCTACAGAAGTTTTTGAGTTTAATAAGGTCCCACTTGCCAACTGTTGACCTTATTTCCTGCTCAGCTGCTGTCTGATTTAGAAAGTCTTCCTATGCCTACATCTTATAAATTACTGCCAATATTTTCTTTTATCATTTTCATAGTTTTGTTTTGGATTTTGCATTGAGGTCTTTAATCCATTTGGACTTGATTTTTGTACAGGATGAGAGGTAGGGGTTTAATTTTATTCTTCTACAAGTGGTGATCCAGTTTTGCCAACACCTTTTGATGAAGATGCTGTCTTTCCTCCATTGTGTCTTCTTGGCCCCTTCGTCAAATATGAGGTGGCTAAAATTATATGTGCTCAAGTTTGGATCTTCAATTTTGTTCCATTGATCCACAGGTTTGTTTTTGTGCCAATACCAAGCTGTTTTTATGACTATAGCCCTGTAGAATAGTTTGAAGTCTGGTATAGAAATTCCCCCCTCCATTTTGGAATTAACCTATAGTTTATTTTCAGATATCATAATCTTGGTATTTGTATGTCATGTATATATACATATTTTAGACCAGGAAGAACAACAATAAAAAAGACTGGGTCAAAAAACTGACTGAAACAGTAAACTTCTGCATTGAAAATTTTTTAAAAAGACTGAGAAAAAGATGCAAGACATATATGGCAGAATGCTTGACCTCTGGTGGAGTGGGAACAAGGAAGGGGGAATGGATCTAAATTTGATAATGAAATGCACAAAACTTCAATTAAAAAAAGTAATCTTGGAATCTCCAGAAGCTGTGGCCTTGCTGGGGGAAGCATGTCACTGGAGGCAAGCTTTGAGTGTTTATACCCTTGCCCCACTTCCAGATCACTCTGCTTCATGCTTTCAATGGAAAATGTAATCTCTAAGCTTCCTGGGCCAGCCACCTGCAGCCCTCTTATCTTTCTGGAACCTTAAGCCAAATAAGCTCTGTCTTCCAAAGGTCACTTGGGGTCATGGTATTTTTATCACAGCAACAGAAAGCTGGACTGAAGCTCACTATGTAGACCAGGCTGGCCTTGAACTCACAGAGATCCGCCTGCCTCTCCCTCCCGAATGCTAGGATTAAAGGCGTTCACCAAAGCACCGGGCCACCAAAAGACTTTTAAACCCAAACAAATTCACGAAATTAGAAGAATAAAAAAAATCATCAAATAGTCCACTTGTGCCCCTTTCCCAAAGCCCAGGGAACAAATTGAGGAAGAGGAGGCGTGGTAGAATGTAAGGGCTGCGGAGAGATAGGGGTGAATCATGAGACTACAGCAATATAGTCTGGACTCCTAATTGATCAACATGCCTGTGCATACAAGCTTCTCCAACTGGACTATGGGAACCTTGGGTTGTTCAAAATTTGGACATAGATACTTGCAAAATGCACCAATTACCTAATTGTATGGCAAATTGAGCAACACCAATGTTATCTGAAAACAACTGTGTTATTATATTATAGAATCCCTTAAAAATAAACAACAAAAAAAAATCATCAAATAAAACAGAAGTTTTATGTACAAGGAAAAAACCTACTGAGAAAAATCAGAAAGCAATCCTACACACAATAGCTTCAAAAATGAATAAAATACTGCTGGGGATATAGTTTGGAGGATAAGGTGCTAATGGGAGCTCAGATCTCGTACTCATGTAAAAAAAAGCTGGGTGGGCTTGGCATCCCACCTGTAACCCCAATGCAGGAAGTAAAGACAGGATCCCTGGAACAAGCTGTCTAATTAGACTACCTGAATCAAAGCGCTCTGGACTTAAGTGAGAGACCTTGTCTCATTATATAAGGTAGAGGGTGATGGAGGAACACACCCCACTCTTGGTACCATAATTCATATTGGTCAGGGTTCCCTAGAGAAACAGCGTCAATAAAATGTGTGTGCAGAGAGCTAGAGCAAGAGTGAGAGCAAGAGAAGGTTGAAATAATAACAGCTGTCTCCCAACTGAGAGGCTGAGAACCTGGTAGTTGCTAGGTCCATAAGGCTGGGTGTCTCAGCAGTCCCAATCTGGTACCAAGGGCCTGGAGTGTTCCTGGAGACCTGCTGGTCCTCAGTCAATGATGGATGCTTGGAAACACTACTTCAACCTGTGAAGGAATCCTGAGGAGCAGCAGTTGAGTAAATCTACTCAGTGACAAGAGGAAAGGGTAAGTGAGGAAAAGGCAAGTGACCTTCCTTCCGCCACGCCTTTGACTAACTGGGCTGCTGCCAAAGTTCCCACCCATGCTTGAGGTGGGTCTTTCTCTACCAATTGTGACAATTTCTTAGTGAGGTTCACTGTTCAAGTGATTCTACTAATTTGTGGCAAT
Organism: Rhizomys pruinosus; assembly: GCA_009823505.1. Lineage (NCBI taxonomy): Eukaryota > Metazoa > Chordata > Mammalia > Rodentia > Spalacidae > Rhizomys > Rhizomys pruinosus. The sequence goes on from VZQC01004414.1 coordinate 3,325,444, forward strand.
TTGACATTAACACCAACCCTCACAATCCACTCCTTTTCAACTTGACACACAAACACACCATTTAACAAACAACCTCCTGATCCTCATATTCATTTTATAATATAAAATATATAGTGCAGTTTAAAAGGTCCCCAAAATCCATAAAAACACCAAAGCTTTAAAAGTCTCCAATTTTTTTTTTTTGGTCTTTTTGAGACAGGGTCTCTCTGTAGCCCCAGCTATCCTGGAACTTACTCTGTAGACCAGGCTGGCCTTGAACTCACAGAGATCTGCCTGCCTCTGCCTCCTGAGTGCTGGGATTAAAGGTGTGTACTACCATGCCTGGTGAAAGTCCCAAAATTTTAAATTCCCATCAATATAAAAAAAATTGCAAGCTTCTAAACTGATTATGTTCCCAAGTACATATTCTTATTCCAAAAGAGCAAAACAAGGTCATAGCAAATGAACAATCACACGTAAGCAAAACCAAAGTCCAGCTGTGTAGACCAATCCTGACACTTAGTGTCTGACATCTCGGACTCACTTGTGATCTACTGGCTTGAGCAGCTCTACTTCTCTACCTCTGCCATTCACAGCACACACACAGCTTGTCTTGTCAGCTCAGGCGAGCTCCACTCCACACCCGCCACTGTCCTTCACAGGCATCTCATCGTTCTGATGTAGCCAATATCCTGGGGGCCTCACCACCACTGAGGCTTCACCTTCACCATTGGCTCCTCCTGGCCTCTCTTCAGAGACTCTGACCCTACCCCATGGTGCCAAGTTTCAGCTTCTCTCCATGACCCTTTCATGTCTTCTGTATGAAGTACCATGTGGGGTACTTACACATTGCTAAGTCCAGCACCAGCTTGGAATGCAGCCTTGCCCCCTATGTATACCACAGCTCCTGTGTGCTGACCCTGAGCAAGTATTGCCCAGAAGACTTTACCTCAATGATGCTGGTCTCTTATTAATCACAGCTGATTCTTCATCCCCAGATGACCAGCATCTGTTGTTACAGCAAAGTACAGAAGGTTTCACTTTCGTGGTGCTGATTCTTTGTAAACAGACTCTTCAAATATATCGTACAAACAGCCCTGAAAAAGCTTTTGCTTCCCCCTGAAACTTCACCAGCCAGGCCCCTGCTGTCTTCATTTTCCTCAGCATTATCTTCCAGATTCCCACAGAATATCTCATTCCATCCCAAATTTCCAAATGTTCCCATAATCCTCCCCCAAAACAACACAGTCAGGTCCACTGTAGTATCAACCCCAATCTTCTAGTACCAATTTCTGTCCTAGTTTGCTTTTCTGTTGCTGTGAAAAACACCATGATCAAAAGCAACTTGGAGAGGTTACAGATCATGACCCATCACTGAGAGAAGTCAGGGTAGGAACTCAAGGCAGGACGGAGGAACCCTGCTTACTGGCTGCTCCCTCGGGTTTTCTCAGCCAGCTTCCTCATACAACTGAGGCCTACCTCCCTACGGGTGCTGCCAGTACAGTAGGCTGAACCCTTCCAAGTCAATAGAGACAATTCCCCACACACATGGCCACAGGACAGTCTGATGAAAGTAGTTCTTCAATTGAAGTTCCCTCTTCCCAGATAAATCTAGCTCGTGTCAAGTTGACAATAAAAACTGACAAGTACAATCTAGAAATAATACCTAACCAAAGAAATGAATGATCTCCACAATGAAAGCTATAAACACTGAAGAAAAGTAATTGAAGATGACACTGGATGCAAAGACCTCCCCTGCTCACAGCTTGGCAGAATTAATATTATTCAAATAGCCATATTGCCAGGCTGAAAAGACCACTCAGTGATTAACAGCACTGACTGCTGTTGCAGAGGACCTGGGTTTGATTCCCAGCACCCACCTGGCAGCTAACAACCAGTTCCAGGGGATCTGATGCCCTTTTCTGACTTCTGTAGGCATCACATGACACAAGTGCACAGGCGTCACACTCCTACGCATAAGATAAATATAAATAATGGGGTGTGGTACCACATGCCTTTAATCCCAGCACTGGGGAGGCAGAGCCAGGTGGATCTCTGTGAGTTCAAGGCCAGTGTTGGTCTACATATCGAGCTCCAGGCCAGCTGGGACAAAAGGGAGACCCTGTCTCAAAAAGACATAAATAAATAAATAAATAAATAAATAAATAAATAAATAAATAAATTTTAAAAGACCACATTGCCAAAACAGTCTGCCCATTCAATGCACTTCACATACAACTACCAAAGGCAAGAGCAGAGAATGTAGTTGATTTGGTAAAGTGCTTGCCTAGCATGCAGTCCTGGAGTCCGTCCCCGGCAACATAAATTGGACATGATGCCATACACTGTAATCTCAGCACTTGGGGGATGGGGTCAGGAGGGTCTGAAATTCATGGCCATCCTCAGCTACTTAGTGAGAGTGAGACCAACCTGTATTACCTGAAACCCTGTCACAAAAAAATACAAAAGGTATTTTTCAGAGAACTAGACAAAACAATACTAAAATTCATATGGAAACCAAAAGATCCTGAACAGCCAATGTACTCCCGAGTGGGGAAAAAAAAGCAATGCTGAAGGTATCACAATATTTGATTTTAAATTACACTGCTGAGCTTTTGGAATGAAATCAGCATGACACAAAAACAGACATGAGATCAACAGGACAGAAGAGAAGACTCAGAAGTGAGCTCGAATATCCACAGCCGTCTAATTCTTGACAAAGGTGCAAAGAAATACATTAAAGAAAAAGATAACTTATTAAATGATGCTGGGAAAACCAGGTATCCACACTTAGAAAATTGAAACTAAATCCCTGAATCTCACCCTGTATAAAAATCAATTCAAAATGGATCATGGACCCTAATGTAAAGTTTGAAACTCTTGAACGACTGGAGAAAAAAGATAAGGAAAATACTTGAAGGTGGAGGAATAGCTGTCCTAGTTAACTTCAGCTGTCAACTTGCCACAGCCCAGAGTCAGCTGAAGGAGCTACATTTGAGGGATTTCCAAGATCAGATTGGCCTGTGGAAAATCGTCTTGATTGATGATTGATGTGAGAGGGCCCAGCCCACTGTGGGCAGCCCCGTTCCTAGGCAGGTGGGCTTGGCCTGTATAAGAAATCCGGCTGAGCATGAGCCTGGGAACTAGTAGGCAGTGTTCCTCCATGGATTCTGCCCAGTTCCTGGTTAAATTCCCACCCTGACTTCCCTCAGTGATGGAGAATAACCTGGAACTGTGAGCCAAATAAACCCTTCCTACTCCTAAGTTGGTTTTGGTCAGAGTGTTTTATCACAACGCAAAGCAACCTAGAACAATAACCAGTGACCTATAGGACTCCAAAGGCTAGGAAATAATAGGAGCTGACAGACAGGATTATACCAAATGGAAAAAAAAAATGTCTGCTTGGCAGCTGTAACAATCAACAGAGTGAAGAGACAACCCATAGAATGAAAAGAAATCTATGCCAGCTATTCCTGAAAGAGGATGAATGTCCAGAATATATAAAGAACTCAAGAAATTAAATACCATAAGAATCAACAAGTAGAAAAGGAAATGAATACTTCTCAAAAGAAGTCCGAGTGACTAATAGATTCATTTAAAAGAAAACTTTCATATCTTTCATCCCAAGAACAACGCAAATCAAAACTGCATTGACATTTGGCCAGGCGTGTGATGCATACCTTTAATCCAGAAATTGGGAGGCAGAAGCAGATGGATCCCTATGAGTTTAAGGTCATCCTAGTCTACAAAGTTGAGCTCTAAACCAGACAGGTCTACATAGTGAGACCCTGTCTCAAAAGAAAATGGCATTCCATCTTGCCTCAGTCAGAACACCCAACATCAAGAAAACAAATAGCAATAAAAACTGCCACAAAGACAAGGTGTGAAAAAGGAACCCTTATATACTGCTGCTAAGAATGTTAATTAGTGCAATGACTTCAGAAACAGGTATAAAGTTTCTTCAAAAAGATAAAGTAGAACAACATGACCTGCTACATCACTCCTGGTGTGTCACTGAAAGAATCAAAGTCAGCAGGCAGTGGAGTCCTGCAATCTGCCACGGTGCCCATCGGTGGGTGAATGAGTAAATAATATCCTGTCAATTGCAGGAAAATGGAAGGAACTGGATATTACCACACTGAGTAATATAAATCGGACTTCGAAACTCAAGTCTGTTGCACACACAGCTTTAGTTGTCCGCCTGACACACCTGGGTCGAGGGAGCCTCAGCTGGGAAGCTGCCTCCATTGGACTGGCCTGTGGCCACGTCTGTGGGGCATTTTCTTGACTACTGAGTGATGTGGGAGGGCCCACTGTAGGCAGTTGCACATTCCTGCACGGCCTGGGCTTCAGCTTCTACCCCCAGGCCCTGAGGTCATGCCTTGGGCTCCCTCAGTAATGAACTGTTACCTGGGAGATGCAAGCCAAATAAAACCTTTCCTGGGGCTGGAGAGTTGGCTCAGCAGTTGAGAGCACCAACTGCTCTTACAGAGGACCCAGTTTTGTTTCCCAGCACCCATATGGCAGCTAAGGACCTACTTTAAGCCGGGCATGGTGGCTCACACCTTTTTTTTTTTTTTTCTGTCTTTTTCAAGACAGGGTCTCCCTGTAGCCCCAGCTGGCCTGGAACTCACTATGTAGACTGGGCTGGCCTCGAACTCACAAAGATCCACCTGCCCCTGTCTTCCAAGTGCTAGGATTTCACCTCCCAAGTGGTGGCACACACCTTTAATCCTAGCACTTGGGGGGCAGAGGCAGGCGGATTTTTGTGAGTTTGAGGCCAACCCAGTCTACAGAGTGAGTTCCAGGCCAGCTGGAGCTACAGGGAGACCCTGGTCTCAAAAAAAAAAAAAACCTTCCTCCCAAGTTGGTATTGATCAGACTGTTTTATCATAGTAATTGAAGGCAAACTAGAACAAGTATTACATGTTTTCTTTCTGTGTATACATGTGTGTGGGAGGTCAGAGGACAACCCCATTTATTTTATTTCATATGTGGAATCACTTTTTTTAAGGTGTGAAAGTAGAAAGGATCCTGGGGATGTCTCTTAGTTAACAAGAGTACTTGTTCAGTTGCGCATGGTGGTGCATACCTTTAATCCCAACACTGAGGAGGCAGAGGTAGGTATATCTCTATGAGATTGAGGCCACCCTGGCCCACAGGAAATTCTAGTTCTACGTAGTAAGCTCCAGGCCAGCTGGGACTACAGGAAGACCCTGTGTCAAAAACACCAAAAAAAAAAAAAACTTATTTATGCCAGGCATGGTGGTGCACGCTTTTAATCCCAGCACTCAGGAGGCAGAGGCAGATGAACCTCTATAAGTTCAAGGCCAGCATGGTCTGCATAGTGAGTTCCAGGACAGCTGGGGCTACACAGAGACCCTATCTCAAAAAGACAAAAAAATTATTCTTTTATGTGTATGAGTATATTGCTTGCTGTGGGAGCTTCTCTTGCTACGAGCAAGTACAGCATGGTCTTGCTAAGGGAAGGGGGGCACAGTGTGTGGCCACTGTAAGGAACTGACCCCTTGGCACAGAGGTCAGTCAGTTACTTCAGGCTAAGGACCTGAGAGGTACATCCAACTCAGGTCCTTAGCCTGGGAGATCAGAACATTTCCTGTCTGGCCATGCTTTTCCACCTGCCCAGAGACTACTGGCCTCCCAGGAATTTCAGGCTAATGGTTGATGACCTATCTTCAGGCTATATTCACTCAGAATTCACTTCACAGCTGGCGATCTGATAGATCTCCTTCCAGCTCCACACCAGCTACCCAGGTTGGTGGTCTGATGGACCGCCGTCCAACCCACTGGTCACTAGAAATTCAGACCTGTTTCAGCCTGTATGTGCGCAGAAATAACGGCCAGGAATTCTGTGTAATGATGGTAATGGGGAATTCACTTTTTTGCCTACTACAACTAGATTTTATAAGCAAAATGATATCAGCTCGCAGAGCCAATCACAGACCCCCAGTTCCATGCCACTGCACACTGCTGCTCTGCCTAGCATCGTGTGCCTCTTGGGGCGGGGTCAGAGAAATCCTATGACTCCCACATGGTACCCTGAGGGGTGCTAGCTGAGAACTAGTCCCTAATTCAAATTGGATCTTCCCACAGCTTGCATATATGTAAGTGTACCTGTGTTGTACAATGCCCATAGAGATCAAAAGAGTCAAATCCCCTAGAACTAGAGTTACAGATGGTTGTTAGCCACAATGTGGGTTCTGAGAATTGAACCCAGTTCCTCTACATGAGCAGCCAGTGCTCCCACCATCCCTCTGACCCAGCTCTCCAGCCCCATAAACCATATTTTTTTTTTTTTGGTCTTTTTGAGAAAGGGTCTCCTTGTAGTCCCAGCTGTCCTGGAACTCACTCTATAGACCAGGTTGGCCTTGAACTCACATAGATCTGCCTGCCTCTGCCTCCCAAGTGCTAGGATTAAAGGCGTGCACCACCACGCCTGGCAATAAACCCTATTTTTAAAAGCAAAACAGAACTGAAGGATTTGTGAAGCCTTTTTGAAAACTAGAAATACTCCCGTTTAGCAAAACCTCTCTATTCCACCATGAAAATGGGATGTCAGATTTCTGGAGAAGTTGAGCAAAAGAGGTTTAGATTCTGGAGTGGCAAATACAGCTAAGCACAGGGATAAGTGACCATAGAAAATGGGGAGAATTCAGACAACCTTCCAGAAGGTTCTCAGCTAAGCCATATCAATACTGAAATATCCAAGTTTCAAATCCCAACTATCCTATACCAAAATTTACCAGACCACAAGCCTCTCAGCAAGCACAAAGCTTCTAAGTATTACCTGTTGCCTTGTCCTTAAATATACATAACAGGGGGCTGGAGAGATGGCTCAGCAGTTAAGAGCACTGACTGCTCTTGCAGAGGACCCGGGTTCGATTCCCAGCACCCACGTGGTGGCTAAGAACCGTCTTTAACTCCAGTTCCAGGGGAATCTGACACCCTCTTCTGACCTCCACAGCATTGCACAGCACGGGTGCACCAACCTACATACAAACAGTACACTCATACACATAAAAAATAATAAATAAATAAATAAATAAAAATTAAAAAAAATATATATATAACAAACTAAGAGCACCCAGTATTTGAGGAAACTCAACTGACAGATCAAGGCAGGCAGAATCAAAAGTAAGTAGATTTTAAAAAGCAGAAGAAAATATATGTGCAATATACACACATAAATATGTCTTTTTTTTCAAAAATATGCAAGTTTTCATTTGCCCATAGTCACTGATAATTGACCTTAATATTTTTTTTTATTTTTTATGATGATTCCATCTTTGCACCATCTCATCTGATTCTTCCTCCCACCTAACATTTACTTTCTGCTCCAGATCTTTGTTGGATCTCTTTCTCTCTGGTAGTATATTGAGTTCCAGAAAATTCCATTTTTTTTTCTTTTTTTAAGACAGGGTCTACCTATAGCCCCCGCTGGCCTGGAACTCACTCTGTAGACCAGGCTGGCCTTGAACTCACAGAGATCCACCTGCCTCTGCCTCCTGAGTGCTGGGATTAAAGGTATTTGCCACAATGCCAGGCTTAAAGACGGTTCTTGGCCGCCATGTGGGTGCTGGGAATCGAACCCAGGTCCTCTGCAAGAGCAGTCAGTGCTCTTAACCACTGAGCCATCTCTCCAGCCCATATCTTTTCTTTTTTATTTGTTTATTGTGTAGTATCTGCATGTCTGTGTGAATATCCACACACATGTGCTGGCACACACACTTATACAGAGGCCAGGAGACATCAGAGAATATCACCAGGAGACACAGAAGACAGACTAGAGAAAAAGCCTAAAAACTTCCCCCCGCAAAGAACCAGGTCACATGCAAACCACAGAACTAAAAGGCACCCAACATCTCAACAACAATGGAAACTAAAAGATGATAGAACAATGCCTTCAAATTTCTGAATGGAAATGATTTACTAACTCTACTGAACCTTGCTGCTATCCATCAAATGTGCGGCTACAACAGACGTCAGATAAATAAGATCTCAGAGAACTTACTGCTTACATGCAAGTTAGCAGAGGAAGTTCTCAACACACACAGACACACATGCATATGCACACACACAAGCATGCACACATGCACACACATGCATGCACATGCACACACATGCATACGCACACACATGCATACACACAGGCACGCACACATGCACACACAAGAGGAAGGGTAAAAACTCAAGAAAGAGCATGCCATGGTTTAGTTACGTGTCTCCCAAAGCCCACGTGTTAAATGTGGTCACCAGCAGTTCTTGCTTCCTTTCTGTTGCTGTGATAAAATACTCTGACTAAAAGCAACTTAGGGGAGGAAATGGTTTACTTGGCTTACACTTCCAGGCCACCATCCAGTCAATCACTGAGGGAAGTTGGGGCAGGAACTCAAGCAGGAATTTGAAGCAGAGACCATGGAGGACGCTGCCTCCTGTCTATAGGCTGATGCTTATCCAGCTTTCTTATACAACCCTGGACCAGCTGCCCAGGGAGTGGTGCCACCCACGGTGGGCTGGGGCCTCCCATATCAAGTAACTATCAAGAAAATCCCCCCAGACATGTCCACAGGTGGAGCTGACTTGAGCCTACGTCAGGTTGATAGCTGAAGCTAACCAGGACACTAGCCCATGGGATGGAAGAGAAGCAATGGAAACTTCCGGAGACAAAATCTAGGAAGAAGTTGGGTTATTGGGGACACACCCTTGAAGATGTTAGGACCCTGTCCCTTCTTATGGATGGAATGCAGTATCCAGGGGACACCTGAAGACTGTGGAAAAGCTCTATGATGAAAGTCTACCAGCAACAGCAGTCCAGGCTGGGGAGACACCAAGAAGCCTGTGAATGAGTAAAGCAGGCGGAAGCCTGATGCATTGAAATATTTAGAGACCTTCAGTTCCACCATGGAGTTTGGGAAATAATCTGTAATTGGTACATAAGAAACAAAATAAATGAAAAAGAAATGGAGCAATTATTAACTTCTGAGAAAATTAAAAGTTGTAAAAGAAAAAGAAATACAATCATAGTACTGCACCGTGCTCACTGTGAATAAGGGCTACACAGTCGTGATAATGGAAACACTCGGTATTGATTTAGCCTGAAATGAAGATTTAACTTTCTCCAGGATAGGAAAAGTTTCAAGGGAGGCAAGGAGGCTGTCATGCAGGTGATGAGAATAAAAGTCCCTTCCCTCACACAGAGGAAAACTCAATGGATCTTATCTAAAAATTTTTAGAATTCAAGAAATAGCAGTTAAATTCAGTTGTATAAAAATGGAATAAAAATGCAAGCAATATAAGAAAATTGTTCCTAGCCATTAGCAGCCAGTGATGCTCAGGATTTGGAAGCAGGAGGCAGGGTGGCAGGGTACGGCTGTCTTTTATTGTAAGTCCAGGAGTGTGCACGTGATACATGACCATCTCTGGACATGCCTCTGGTCATGTAAGTGCTGGATTCATCTTTGCATCACAGATCTAGAAGCAGGGTGCTTTGGACAAAAGCCTGCCACCCACAGTATCTGTGTCAGGGCACACCCCATGAGGCAGCCAGTCAGCTCTCAGCAGGCCTGAAGGCCATTAGCATGAACCCCTCCTGCATAATCAGCAGTGTGGGAACTGAAAACTAAAACCCCAGAGCTTTGATTACAAGTCAAAAGAATGGGATCTACTGTCTAATTGGATTTAAGACTTGCTTCCTAGGATGGAGCCCAAACCTAATATTGGTATCAGGTTTAGGAACCTGAGGGAAGAGGGGCCACAGGACATAGGGAAAGCTTAATACTAGTTCAGTTATCGTATTAAACTGGTTCCTAATGACTTGCTGTTATAACCATAGATTAAACACACTCTCAACTCTCACCAGAGATGTTTCCTTATATGGCAAATGGTGATTAACATGGAAACCCACAACCGGCCCACGTGCAGAGGACAAGAGGCTACAGAGTGTCTTTCCAAATCAAACTTCTGCCTCCTGAGGATCAAGGCTCATTGTAAAACAGGGAGTGGGAAGATCGTAGGAGCCAGAGGTTGTGGATGACCACAAGGGGACAGTTTTCCAGATGGCCGGTCAGTTACTCATATGAACTCACAGCGATGGTGACAGCACACACAAGTCCCCCACAAGCTCAAATCGGACAAAATCTCAGCATAGACATGGGGAACTGGGTAAGAAACCCCAACCGGATTTAAGGAAATTTGGACAATCAATGACTGCTGGGAGGGGGAGAGACAATCTCTTTCAAGGATGGGACTCTGGTAGGTTGACCAGGCACCAGTGGATAGGTCCATGCTTAAGGATGTTTGGAGATGTAAATTAGACTCTATAGGTCTTATTATATACATAGTAGAGTACATTAAGTTGAGTGGGGGCCTATAAGGGGACATGCAGGTAGGGGAGGGAATTTAAATACTATCAAATTATATTGTATGAAAATCACAAAATTTCCATTTAAAGGCTGGCCTTGAACTCACAGAGATCTGCCTGCCTCTGCCTCCCGAGTGCTGGGATTAAAGGCATGCACCACCGGCCAGGCCTAATAAACTCTTAACTCCAAGGACAACATTTGCCAAAATATCCTTCTTGTGGGGGACAAACCAGAAAACTCTCACATCAACAGCCAGTTGTTAGTAGCAAAGGGTGTAAGGATTCAGTGTGTACCAATATACACAAGTCTAGGGGCTAAAGAAATGGCTTAGTAATTTAAAGTATTTCCTGCTATTCAAGGAGACCCAACACATATATTGGGTGGGTCACAACCACCTGTAACTCTAGCTCCAGGAGATCCAATGCCCTCATAGGCCACCATACACATGTTACATAAACTCACCCATACACATAAATAAAAATTAAAGTCCAAAGATCTTAAAAATGTTTTGCATATTAATGATAAAACCTAACAAAGTATCAACTGAGCCAAGAGTTCAGACTCAGTGTACCAACCCAGGTACAGTGCACAACCCAGGAAAGTCACCCTGGCCCAAGAGAGAAGCCCAAGATAAAGTGTCTGGAGCTGGGCTTCAAAGCTGGGGACCCAGGAAAGTGTCTGGAGCTGGGCTTCAAAGCTGGGGACCCAGGATAAAGTGTCTGGAGCTGGGCTTCAGAGCCTGGGGACCCAGGATAAAGTGTCTGGAGCTGGGCTTCAGAGGTGGGACCCAGGATAAAGTGTCTGGAGCTGGGCTTCAGAGCTGGGAACCCAGGATGAAGCGTCTGGAGCCGGACTTCAGAGCTGGGAACCCAGGATGAAGCGTCTGGAGCCGGACTTCAGAGCTGGGAACCCAGGATGAAGCGTCTGGAGCCGGACTTCAGAGCCTGGGGACCCAGGATAAAGTGTCTAGAGCTGGGCTTCAGAGCTGGGGACCCAGGATGAAGTGTCTGGAGCTGGGCTTCAGAGCTGGGACCCAGGGCCATCAGCTCTTCTTCAGGTCTCCAGGTCTTTCACTTGAAGCGGGACTCGAGATAGAGGAAGTTGAGGCTAAGTGGTCTCAGAAACTGCTACTCACTGCGCTCGGCTCACGCCTACCCAGGCTGGGGTCCACCCCCACACCCCACTCCATCCTTTGCTTTGGGTGACTCAACTGCCAAGTCCATGTCCTGCTGTGAGCCCGGGTCCTGCCACCCTGAACATACCTCCAGGGTGTCCCCTCCCTCTGTCCTACCACCTTACATCCCAGGCCCAGATTCTGCCTTCCTTCCTCCCTCAGCTGAGAGCTGAAGTGTCCTTCCCAAGTATGGCAGGATGCAAATTGACTGTTTCAATAGCCTTGGCTTTCAGAACAGTGTGCATCTGATCCCGGCCTGTCCCTGGGAGCCTCAAAACCACTTTATCCGGCTGTGTTGCCCAAATCCTGTATCCTGGAACTGCACCAAATGGGCAGCTGGCACCCTCTGTGGGCAAATCACCTGAGGCCACTGTCCTCCTTGCTGAGAACCTGGCTGCCTATGGGCCACCTCCCACCAAAGGCCACAGGTGTCCACTCACACTTCTCCCTGTCTTTAAAACACTCCACACAAAGGCGCTTTTATCTGGTTCAAAAACATGCTTTAAAAGCTTTAAAAGTCTTTGCAGTGGTTTCCCATGTTCTGGTCTCTTTCAGATGATAATAGTTTTAATTATAACAATCATTATAGCATAATACCTTCAATTTAGGCAATCAGCTCCATTCAGAATATTCAAATGGAGGAGGGTGAGGGTGAAAGCCGAGGTGTACTCGGCATTGGCTCCGGGAAAGAAGCTCCTGAGCCTGGCAGGTTCCAGCTGCCGCCTGGGAGTGTGGAAGTGCCTGAGCCTCCCTGGAGCAGGCCTCTAGGGAACCCCCTGGGATCCCAAAGCAGGAATCCCCCAGGCTTCTATGGAGTAGCCCTGCAGCACCCTGGGCCCTCGGCAGCACTCACCCCACCATCTCCCAGAAGGTGCTGATTCCTCAGCCCTCTCTGAGCCGGCTCCCCCAAGTTGACCTCTGACCTCCTTGTGGGTGCCATGGGTGTGTGCCCAAGTACAATAAATAAATAAATGTAATGAAAGAAAGACACAGCTGCCACTGCCAATTGGGCACCAGCCTGGCACCAATGTTACCAGGGTGATCAGTTGTCCCAGCCAATCTAGAGCTTCAGTTTTAGCTCTGCTGCCCCCAGAATGTCCTATCGTCCCCAGGCAAACCAGGATTGCTGGTCACCTGATTTTGCAAGGCACAGGCAGACAGCAGTGACACAAACCTCCCCCCAGAGCTGACCAAGCTCGAGGACTAGAGGGAGGGGAGCTTCCAAAATACTAACAGGATTAATCTAGTGTTTTCGGGCTGCTGTGCCAAGTCACGGGAAGCTGGAGCACAGTGATGGGGCTCAGTTGGTGACGCGCTTTCTTGCATGCGCGAAGACCTGAGTTCAACATCCCAGAAGCACATTTAAAAAAAGAAAGAAAGAAAGGAAGGAAGGAAGGAAGGAAGGAAGGAAGGAAGAAAAGAGAAGAGAAGAGAAGAGAAGAGAAGAGAAGAGAAGAGAAGAGAAGAGAAAAGAAAAGAAAAGAAAAGAAAAGAAAAGAAAAGAAAAGAAAAGAAAAGAAAAGAAAAGGAAAGCATGTGTGGCAGTCCACGCTTGTGATCCCGGCACTGCGACAGTGGAGAAGGTTTGTCGAGAAGAGCAGAACCCTGGGGCCTGATGGCCACCCAGACCAGACTGCTTGGCAAGCTTCAGGACGAGGAGAAACGGCCTCAAAGGACAAGCTAGACAGTGACAAAGGGAAGAATGACAACAGCTGAGGTTGTCCACTAGCCCACACACGTGCCAGTACACAGGTACCTAGAGACAGAGAGAGAGAGACAGAGACAGACTGACAGAGACATGGAGAGACAGAAATAGAGAGAGAAACAGACACAGAGACAGAGACAGAGAGACAGAGAGAAAGAGAGATACAGAGAGAAAGAGAGAGAACAGAAACTAAACTCTCATTTTCAGAGATGAAATCCAAAACTTAGGTTGGCTGGTTTTCCTGGGGTTCTGAGGAGAGTCTGCACACTGCCCTCTCAGCTGCAGACCAGCAATCCATCCATAGTCTTCTTGGCTTCTCAACGCATCACCTGTCTGTCTCCATCTTGGCTCGGCCATCATTTCTACATCTCTCTGTGTCTCCTTCATCTAAGACCCTGGTCCATTTAAGACCAGCTGCAAATCAGGAAGATTCTTTTTTTTTAATTTTTTATTTATTTCTGTATGTGTATGAATGTACTGTCTGCATGCAAGTTTGTGCACTAGTGTCGTGCAATGCCGCGGAGGTCAGAAGAGGGAGTCAGATTCCCCTGGAACTGGAATTCTCCTGGAACTGGAGTTTCAGAAGGTTTTCGGCTGCCATGTGGGTGCTGGGGATCGAACCCGTGTCCTCTGTAAGAGCGGTCGGTGCTCTTAACCGCTAGGCCATCTCTCCAGCCCCAAGGAAGATTCTTGTCTCAAGATCCTTTACCAGCTACATCCACAACAGACCCTATTTTCAAAATAAGCTTGCACTATAAAGTTCTGGTTGTACATGTACTTGAGGTGGACGGACACTACTGAACCTATTTTAGGAGTGACCTCATAAATACTAGCTGGAGTTTCACCAAAATTCAGTAAGACTCCAAGGCTGGAAGGACAGGAAAGCTGCATTAATTGATTCATTCATTAAACAAATGTTCGCCTGCTTCACAGGCCCTGTTCTGTAGGAATCTCCCCAACTTGGTACGAAAAGGAGAAAGGATTAGGCATGAGGTTAGCTCTGGGAGGGACTAACCCATGGGGCCTCCAAAATAGGACATTCAAAGAACTATAGATGGTGTGGGTCAGTCTAGCCCAGGGCCCAGAAAACCAGATATAAAGGTCTTTGGGAGTGGCAGACTGTCACTGGATGGTTTCAAAGCAGCTTCAGGGACTTCCTTACTAGGGGGGCATATGGAGTGTCAACCTTTCCCCTGTGAACTTTTCATCTTTAGGGGTATCTAAAGCCCTATCCGTATTTGTATTAGTTACTGATCTGTTGCTGTGACAAAAATGTGACGATCAAAAGCAACTTAAGGAAGAAAGCTTATTCTGGCTTATGGTTCCACAGAAAGCATCAGCAACGAGAGATCCCATCTCAACCATACACAGGAAGCAGAAGAGAACTGCCAATGAAGCAAGGCTCTAAACCCACAAAGCCCGCCCCCTGTGACGTACTTCCTTCCACTGCCTTCCCAAATAGCATCACCACCTGCACCCGGATGTTCCAGCCCTTGTAACTACCGAGTACTTTCTCATCCAAATCCCTGCACTATTCTTGCAGCTTGTATGTATACTGATAAAAGATTGAATTCTGGGAAAAATGGGCTTTTGAGAAAAGTATACCCAATTCCAGGAAGTGCCCACCCTGGGGGAGGCACAGGGGAGTGGATAACAGAGATGGGAGAGACAGACGCCCAGCATCTACCAGGAAGTGTCGCCTAGTCAGCTCAGCCCACTCGTGAAGAGTGGATTCCTGGTTCCTTGCTTAGAGTACACTCTTAGGTGTTTGCTTTATTTTGGGTCCATTTCAGACTGCCGTTGAGGTCAAGACTAGAGGAAACTCAAGACTTACACATAACAGAAGCTCTGGGAGAAAGCCCTCCCTACCACCTGGGACAGGAGAACATGTCCAGAAATAGGAAGTTGTTCTAGGTCAGGAAGAGCTCTGGAGTTTACAGAGCTGCAGTCAAGCAGTGTTTTAAGCCTCGCTGCCTTTCTAAATTACTCAGAAAAGCATAACAGTTTCTGTTCTTCTCTCTGTTCTAAGTATTCTTTCCAACACTTCAGGCTTCTCTCTCTCAACAGCTCTCCTCCCCTGCCAAGTGGCTGCTTATCCTCCAGCAGGCTTAACTCAAACAACAGTGCTTGCTTTCTCCCTCTCCTCTGTCTTCCTCTGAGCAGCTGCCAAAATTTACAGCTTGCCTGCCCTGGGGTTTTGCTTTTAAACTCCAATAAAATGGTTCACAAGCTTAAAAAAATAAATAAAAGAATAGGCCTTGAGTGGCACACTGCAAGCTGTACATGACAGAGGACTGGTGTTAGGGAGCACTCCCAGAGACTACAGGTGTCTGGGTTCCTTGCTCCCCAAACTCTTGTTTTCTGGCCCCGTTGGGAATCAAACCCAGGATCTTACGTGTGCTAGGTAAGCCTTCTTCCATTGGGTTACATCCCCAGCTCTGGTGAGATCCTTTGACTTCCACACACTCTAAAAATGTTTTTTGATTATTGGGGGGGGGTAATTTGGAGAGCATTAGTTTTGAGACAGGGTTTCACTGTGTAGGCCTGACTGGCCTGGAACTCACTATACAGACCAGGCTGGCCTCAGTCTGCCTGCCTCTGCTTCCCAAGGGCTGGGATTAAAGGTGTGAGCCACCACGGCTATTGATTGGATTTTATTTTATGTGTATGAGTTTATTGCCTGCCTGTAAGTGCACTGTGTGTGTGCAGTGCCTGTGGAGGCCAGAAGAGGGCATCAGATCTCCTAAACTGGAGTGGTTGTTCACCACCCCGTGGGCTCTGGGAACTGAACCCAGGTCCTCTGCATGTGTAGTGAGTGCTCTTAACCATTTAGCCATCTTTCCAGCCCAAACCCCCAAAATCTTGATGACATACGATCATGTCCCAGATTGTAGGAATGACTTCTCAACTCTAACGACTTACTTAACCTTGAACCAAAAAGCTACTCTTTCTGGTAAACAAGCACAGAGCTGTGTGCTCCTCTTGACCTGGGCATGTGATCTTGATCTCTTGGTTTGGTACCCCTTTTTGCCCTCCACCCAAGATACTGAATGAATGTGGGAGTGCTTGAATTCGTATCCTCATTGAAAACAGTGAGAATTGAAAAGATTGCTTCACATTGTGTTTATGAAATATTTTAAGCCTGAAGACCAAAGGGCAAGAATCTCCGATAAGGGTAGACCCAAGCCTATAGTTCCCCAATTGACGCTGGAGAAATGATTTTGAATAAAATTATGGGTGACCAAAAAGCCAGTTTCTTTCTCAACTGAGAGCTGAGGACTTCCTGGATCTTCCAGTGGTCTTATCCTGCTGGTTGCTCTGACTCGTGGCTCATGCATCCTTAACTCACTTGTCAGATTTATTGACCAGTAGGCAAATTCCATTAAAATCTTGGTGCTAAGGACCCAATACACCCCCCCAGCAGAGATCATTCCATCTTGGAGACACCAACTGTAGTTCACTCTTGTGAACTTCCTTCAAGGATTTGAAGGCCACATAATGAGAGGGAGAGATGAGTTGCAACCCCATGTTTTCCTCATTCTGCCTGACCCCCTACCAAGTCCTCAATATTACATGTGTACATAGCGAACTTGGTGACTTTATTAAAGGCCCCTGGTTGCAACAGTTTATTAAATATACTTTGACCCTTGGTTCTCAAATTATCTCCCTTAACTCTACCCACCCCGAGGTCACAGCCTTTGATACCAGCTTTGATCACAGGTGTGGTCTAAGCTGAAGTCCATTTCTGACCCTGCTACACTGGTCCCCTGGGCGTCCTCTACCTCCTGGTCCTACGCTGCCTTTTTCTCTTCAGGTGTCTGTTTCACTTTGCTGGCAGCCAACGCCAGGTCAACAAGACAATGGCCCAGGTCCTCTCAGCAATGGTCAACAGGGACTCTGCATGCACCCCCCCCCCATGAGGTGATTCGCATCTGGCTCTCATCCATCCACAATTCACGGGAATGAGCTTGTCTCCCCTACGCTGTACCACTCCTGGCCTCTTCCCTCAATGGCTGGCCAGTCAAAGATGGGTAAGACCCTGCAAAACCAGGGCAACCTAAGCCAGACGCAGTCAAATGTCAGAATGCCAAATGTTGGGGTCAACGAGTTTCGGGCATGAGCTCCCACTGGACCACTCCTCACGCAAAATTAAATACAAAGGGTA
Organism: Rhizomys pruinosus; assembly: GCA_009823505.1. Classification (NCBI taxonomy): domain Eukaryota; kingdom Metazoa; phylum Chordata; class Mammalia; order Rodentia; family Spalacidae; genus Rhizomys; species Rhizomys pruinosus. The sequence goes on from VZQC01004414.1 coordinate 3,342,849, forward strand.
GAGATGTAGTAGCCAGTATGCTGAGAACTACGCATGCACAGAGCTTGTCCCTCATCAACCTAACCTGCCCTAGGCAGGCGAGACCATACAGGCAGCTGAGTTGCAGACCTGGGCCAATCACAAGGCGACAAGAGGAGAGCAGGAATGAGAACAGTACATAACCTCTATCCCTGCCCCCAATAAATGAGTCCAAGACAGCTCGCCCTCTGTCTGCGTTCATCCGAGTCGGGGGGGAGTATGGGTGAGGCCTGGTTTAGGAGCAGAGTTCTGTAAGAGATCTGAAGGAATGAACCCTCAAGGTTCAGACTCACTCTTGGCTATTAAAACTTAATATTAAGAATCAGGCTAGGGGCTAGAGAGATAGCCTAGTGGTTAAGAGCGCCAACTGCTCTTGCAGAGGACCCGGGTTCGATCCGCAGCACCCACATGGCGGCTGAGAACCGTCTTTAACTCCAGTTCCAGGGGAATCTGACACCCTCTTCTGACCCACGGCATTGCATGACACGGGTACACAAACCTACATGCAGACAGTAGATTCAAACACATACAAAAAAAAAAGAAAGAAAGAAAGAAAGAAAGAAAGAAAGAAAGAAAGAATCAGGCTGAGCCAGGTGTGATGGCACACACCTTTAATCCCACCACTTGGGAAGCAGAGGCATGCAGATATGAGTTCAAGTCCAGTCTGGTCTACATAGTGAGTACCAGACCAGCTGGGGCTTACAGGAAGACCCTTGTTCGTTCGAAAAAAGCAGAAAAAAAAAAAAAAAAAAAAGAAGAAGAAAGAGAAAAGAGAAAAGGAAAAGAAAAAAAGGAATCAGCTGATTATTTTTCTTTTTTTAATTTTATTTATTTTGTATGTGTATGAATGTACTGTCTGCATTTTGGTCTGTGCACCCGTGTCGTGAAATGCCACAGAGGTCAGAAGAGGGTATCGGATTCCCCTGGAACTGGAGTTCTCCTGGAATTGGAGTTACAGACAGTTCTCAGCCGCCATTTGGGTGCTGGGGATTGAACCCGGGTCCTCTGCAAGAGCAGTCAGCGCTCTTAACCACTAGGCCATCTCTCCAGCCCCGTGATTATTTTTTCAAGTGCAACCATAATATGCCTTAGGAACAGGACATCCATCTCACATGAAGTATTACATAATCACCCTAATCCTCCAGCTCTGCCCCTCCACAGACCCCTGCCCTGAGCTCTCCATTCCACAGATGAAACCTCAGAGCTCTTTGGGTAGGGAGGCACAGCCCAACCTTCACCAACAGAATAGGAGGTCTGGGCAAAACTCCCAGAACTGTTATCTGAACCTCAGCTCCTAACACCCCCAAGGTTTTTGCTGACATGGGACCTTTCGCCAGAGCTAGTCATCCTGCTGAAGCATTCAAGGCTTTGAGGATTGCTGTCTCCAGAGTCTCAGCATTTCAGCTCAAGGCCTGCCTCCTCCAGAAAACCCTCCCTGGATTGCTGTCCTGTGAGTATCAGTTGCACTTCCTTTTAAAAAATTTATTTAAAAAAATTATTACATTTGTTTATTTGTTTATTTATTTTACTTATGTGTGTGTGTGCATGGGCACATGCGTGCCACAGTGTGTGAGGGAAGTCAGAGGACCACCTGCAGGAGTTGGTCTTCTCCCTCCATCATATAGGGTATTGGGCCCAGGAAGTGAACCTGGGTCATCGGGTCTGGAAGTAAGTGCCTTCATCCACTGAAGCATCTATCCAGCTCCAGTTGTGCTTTCTTGAAATGGGTGGGGGTCGGTCACATCCTCCTCCTTTTTTTTTTTTAATTTTTTAATTTATTTTTGTATGTGTATGAATGTACTGTCTGCATGTAGGTTTGTGCACCCATGTCGCGCAATGCTGCGGAGGTCAGAAGAGGGTCTCGGATTCCCCTGGAGGAGTTCTCCTGGAATTGGAGTTACAGATGGTTTTTAGCTGCCATGTGGGTGCTAGGGATCAAACCCGGGTCCTCTGCAAGAGCAGTCGGCGCTCTTAACCGCTAGGCTATCTCTCCAGCCCCCACATCCTCCTTCTTAACTAGACTGCCAACACAGTTCTATTTTCTTCAAAACATGTCTTGTACATTGCCAGCTCCCCAGCCCCCGTGGTCACGGTCTCACACCCTAACCTTCTCCCCGGCCTTGATAAAGCAATGCACCAACTACGGACCATTAATAGACTGGATTCTTCAGAAAGTGAGCTTCTGTGAAAAGGAAAGTGTGGCCCTTTTCTAGAAGTGTCTGCCACAGGGGTTGGATAACAGGGAGAGGAGAAACAAAGCCCCATGCGTCTGTTTTCTGCTTATAGCAGGACAGAATGCTCCCTCTCTCCCCAGCCTTCTGCTTTTAAATGGATATCAGCCACCATGGAGGTCTTGTAGCCACAAAAGAAGCTTTCTTTCCTTCTTTGCCACCAACAGTTGCTCCCATAGAAGGGGAAGGTGTCCTGAGACTCATAAACTGTAGGTCCTTACTAACTAATATGTTACTTTCCCCAGGGCTATAATCTTTCCAGTAGCCAGGGCTGGGCCACAGCTCCCTCTGAGATAAATGTGCATGTCAGGGTTAATGCAGTCTCAGAGGGCACCTCGTCCACGAAGCTTCCAGCTTCTCATCTCAGCACCACACCAGGCCTGGACCGCTACAGAAGATAATGTGGCTTGGCTTTCCCAACCCTCTCTCTTCAGTCTGAAAGTGACTCTGCCCAGGCCGATAGATAACTACTCTGCACCCAGACAAGGCTTCATTAGATGCTCTGCCCCCATTCCAAACACCAAGTCACCAAACTGCGCAGGGGAGAGTGGCCCCCTCCCCTTGTGGACAATCACATGCCCAGGAAATGAGTTGGCTTTTCTGCCCCATGCTTCAAACCCTGGTGCAACTTCTCTTAGCTTTAAGGACAAGGACTTTTTAGCCATAACTTGAAGGCCACAAGAGGCCACATGAGGCTGAGCTGCACCCCCAAAATACTGACAACTCCATACAGGCTTCAAGCGCTTCCCTATCTTGGTCTCTGGGTTCCCGTCTGGAATGCCCCAGCACCCCAGGCTCAGGCCGCCATCGCTTCCTGTAGGAAGCCTTCCTGACCCCCTGACTAACCCAATTTACTGCTTCATTTGTTTGGTTTTGGTTTTGACTTTGGTCTCTTTAGGCAAGGCCTTGCTATGTAGCCCAGGCTAGCCTCAAGCTCCAAGAACTTGTCTTGCCTCAGCCTCCCAAATGGTGGGATTACAGCTGTGCCATTTCTATTTTAAGAGGCAGTAAATCTGGGTGTTGTGTACACCTGTAATTTCAGCCCTTGGGAGACCGAGGCAGGAAAATCTTGGCAAGTTCAAGACTAGGCTAGTCACTCCAAGTATTGAATTCTAGGCTAGCCAGGGCTACATATTGAAACCCTCTTTGGGTTTTTGTTGCTGTTGTTGTTGTTGCGTTGATTTAGGTGGGTTTTTTTAATGTTTTTTTTTTGTTTTTGGTGGGTTTTTTTTGTTTGTTTGTTTTTTTGACACGGGTCTCCCTTTAGTTCCAGCTGGCCTGAAGCTCACTACATAGACCAAGCTGGTCTTGAACTCACGGAGATCCACCTTCCTCTGCCTCCCAAGTGCTGGGATTAAAGGCATAAGCCACTACCCCTGGCTCTGAAACCCTGTTTTGAAAAAGAAAAAAAGAAAAAAAACACAAAATATAGTGAGGGGCAGCAGCTTTGCAGTGAGACTTGTGGTTGAAATCACAGGCCTCAGGTTCACTAACTCTCTGCCCATAGGCAGACGCCAATTTGCAAGCTTTCCCTCTCTGTACCTCAGATTTTCATCTGTGAAACAGCTAATGCAGAGTTCTTATGAAGGCAAAAAGATAGTACAATACAATTTATTTTTTAAGATTTGTGTGTGTGTGTGTGTGTGTGTGTGTGTGTGTGTGTACACATGAATGCGGCTGCCCACATAGTCCAGAAGAGGGCACTGGATCCCATGGAGCTGGAGTCATAAGTAGTTTGTTAACTGCCCAATATGGGCGCCAGGAACCAAAGCAGGACCCTCTGCAAAAGCAGTACAGGCCTGGCTCTCGACCGCTGAGCTCTCTACAGCCTAAAAAAGTTGCATTGGCTAGTTGCCTTGTTTGTTTGGTTGGTTGGTTGGTTGGTTGGTTGGGTTTTGTTTTGCTTCACTGTTTTATTGTTTGTTGCTCTTTCTGCCACCCCCCCCCAGCCAAAGACTGAACCCAGGGCCTTGTACTTTTCTACAAAAGCTCTACCACTGAGCTAAATCCCTGACCCCATGGGCCACTTCAAATGTTTTGTCTCATGCTGGTGTCTTAGTTACTTTATATTGCTATGATAAAAGCACTGGCCAAACCAACTTGGGGAGAAAAGGGTTTCTTTGACTTACAGCTCATCATCCAGTCTGTCATCAAGGGTAGCAGCGCAGGAACCTGGAGGCAGAAGCTGAAGCACAGATCATAAAGAATGCTCGTCAGTGGCTTGCTCCCGTGGCCTGTGATCAGCCTACCTTAATATATATCCCAGGACCACCTGCCCAGGGGTGGCACCATCCACAGTGTGCTGGGCCCTCCCACAACTCAATATTCAAGAAAACGCCCTACAGACATGGCCACAGGCAGTCCAATGGAGCAAATTTCTCAGTTGAGGTTCCCTCCACCCAGTACAGCGAGTGGACAACTGAAACTGTCCAGCACACTCGGACACATGCTGTTCTCGCATGCCTGAAATCCCAGCACTCAGGAAGCTGAGACTGAGCTGGAAAGCTTTAGTGGCAACTTGACACACCTGAATTGAGGGAGCCTCAATTGGGGATTTCCTCCATCGGACTGGCCTGTGGCCACGTCTGTGGGGTATTTTCTTGATTGTTGAGTGGTGTGTGAGGTCCCAGGCCACTATGGGCAATCCCACCCATGGGCAGGTTGTCCTCTGTTGTATAAGAAAGTAGCCTGAGCATGGACCAGGGGAGCAAGCCAGTAAGCAGCATTCTTCCATGGCCTGTGCTTCAGTTCCTGACTCCAGGTTCCTGCCCTGAGTTCCTACCTTGGACTTCCTAAGTGATGAACTATGACCCGGGAGATGTGAGCCAAGTAAACCCTCTCCTCCCCAAGTTTGTATTGGTCAGAGTGTTTTGTCAGAGCAGTTGAAGACAAACTACAACAGTCACCAAAACAAGTCAGAAACCAGGCTGGGCTACAGAGGAAGAGCCTGTCTTGGAAGAAAAAAATCAGGAACAGAAAGGATGGAAGAAAGAGAGGAAGGGTTGAAGGAGGGAGGAGGGAAGGAGGGGGAGTAGAAAGGGGGGAGTAGAGAGGGAGAGATGGAGAGGGGTCGGCTGATTTGGAGTCTCATGGAGCACACCCCTCAGCATCTGCAGCCATTCTTTTGACTATCATTTATATTTCCCATCATGCTCTTCACTTGGCCCTCCCAGCAATCTGAGCAGGCAGTAAGTGGGCATCAGTGTGATGGCTATTTGCTGACTGCTGAGGCGTGGGCCCCAGGAGGAAGCACAATCCAATGTCTGGCGTGATGCCTGGCACACACAGGCACTCAATAATTAACACTTGTTGATTAAAAAGTAATAATCACCTGTTCTTTATGGCTTTACAGGTCACTGTCCTGGTGACAAGGATATGCAGGAGGAAGCAGGACAGATGCAGCAGTGACTGGCTAAATCCCTGCCAGGGACACAGGTGGGCAGGGCAGCCTGGGAAGCCCCCACAGGCAGCAGGAGGTGGAAGAAGAGCTGCGGACTCTGGGCCCAGCTGTGTCTCGCTCCCCCCACCCCACCCCTCCACCCCACCCCCGTGGCCAGGGACAGGCTTCTTGAACTTTTTTATCTTCTTCATCCATCAAACTCCAGAGGGGCACCTTCAGTAACTAGTTAAAGTAACACCCCCAACAGTAAGTGCAGAGAAAAGCCAGGCCCCTCTCTGCCAGCTCTCAGGGCTCCTGACTGTACCTAGTATCTGCAGCACCATCTGTGGAGTATGTAAATCCACATGATTAATATTCCCCATAATATTACTGCAACCATTTTTCTTTGCAGATGTGTTTGGTTGCAGGTCTGCAGCATGTTCTAGGGACACATTTACATTTCATTATCTCTAAAAGCTTAACTACTGTAACTAATGCTGGATTAATAAGTTGCCACATTGAACAACTACTTCAAGCCACACCACTTGCACGGTCTGGGAGGGCTAAGCAAGGGCCACACCAAGACGGGGCAGTCCAGATAAGTGGGTCCAATTCCCATGTCTCCCTTGAGACACTTGTTGTGTTGTTCCATCTGAGCAAGTCTCAGACAAAGCTGTCAATTTCCCAGGCCCCAGTAAGCCTTGCAAAGCAAGTCCATGCAGGATACCTGGGGGGAGGGAGGGCCCTGAATGACTCAGCAAACAAAACACCCAGCTCAGAGACTTGTGTGTCAAGTGTCAGACAGGATAAGGCTCCAGTCTAGCCTCAAAGGAAAGAAAATCAAGAGGCATCAAAGGCTAGGGAGATGGCTCAGTTGGTTAAGTGTTTGCCTTCCAAGCATGAGGACCTGAGTTCAACCCCTAGAACCCACATAAAAAGCCAGACATAATGGTGCATGTGTGCTTGCCATCCCAGTGATGAGGAGATGGGAGGGGACAGGCTGCAGCCAGCCTAGCCTGTGTGGTGAAGGCAGATCCCTGGCATGCACTAACATCTCCCACAGAACAGTCCAAAGGGGCACTAATAAGGCAGCCATGGGACAGGCTTTCTGTGGCCCTCAGTGGCAACCCAGCCCCCTGGGAGCATGTGCTTTGTAAAACACAAGCACTGCTGTTTGAGGGCAGTTGTGACCCAAGTGAGAATCCGTTATCACAGTCAGCCATCCTTTTAGCTCAGGCTACTGACTGGGGTCTGGCTGCTCCGAAGTCTCTGGTTTGTCCACGGAATTATTCATTTATGAGTTTAACCATGGTTGATTCAGGGACCTTCACCACAGGGCTGGAGTACCTCCAACTCTGCTCGCCAACACCCCTGTCCATTCTGTACATCACCTGACAGACTGTGGCTCACCCTCTACAAATGTACTGGGCCTTCCTAGTGCCCTCGGCCACAGTGTCAGGTTTGAGGACCAAGTCAGTCGTTGGTTCTTGGCAGCCAGGGAGGAGCGTGCTCAAAAGACACCCACACTTTTCTCCCAGAAAAGGAGTCTAGCATCCAGCTGCTTTCCATGCAGGTATCCAGATCAGCTGCCCACTGCCCTCCAACTCTCCTACCCACAGTGCTCTAGTCCTGACATAGTGCTAGTGACCACTTTGGGCACAGGATGATGACTACCCAGTAATGCTTGGAGCCTGAATGGCAGACAGAGTACCTGCAGGATGACACTCAAGCCCTGGGACATGTCAACTCTACCTCCATACCAGGAACTATCTTGAGTTTCCTGCATGTAGCTTAGAAACCAAAACCCACTTTCCAGGCTGCATCAGTCAACATTCTCTAAAGAAACAGAATCAATAGAATGAATACATACATATATGTATATGGATTTATTAGATTAACTCTTAGAGTCTGAGTAGTCTAACAATGTCTGCACCACACTGGAGAAGCTGAGAATCCGATAGTTTCTCAGTCCACAAGGCTGGATGTCTCAGTGATCCCAATCTGGTGCTGAAGGCCTGATGGATTCTGGGAGATCTGCTAGTCTTCAGTCTATGTTGGAATCCAAGGAGTTGGTCACAGCAGCAAGACCAACTTACCAGTGAGAGAGAAGGCAAGCAGCAAGAATGGACGAACTCCTTCTGCCACGGCCTTTTACACCAGCTGCCTGCACAAGGTAACGGCCACATTTAGGATGGGTCTTCCAGCCTCAAATGATCCAAGCAGAAGGTCTCTCATTTTAGTTCACCTGAGATCCGGTCAAGTTGACATCCAGGATTCACCGTCACACTCCATCCCTTGTCAGCTTGATACCCCGCAGCATTCCTTCTGTCATGCTTAACTTTCAAATGAAAACAATGGCAAAGTTATAATTCCACCTAACATGATATAAGTATCCCACGTGCAATCACAAATGCATTGTGTATCTTAGTGTAGGTGGTAAGGTCCCCAAGGAATACTTAGTCCTTCAATATCTCTTAACCTAAATATGATAATAGATTTACAACACTCAAGCACTTAGCATTTACCTCAATTACACTTTCACAAGGGAACACCATTAAAATCTGCTTAATATGTGCATATGTGTCCAAGCATATTCTTAACAAAGCAGGACAAAAATGTTCATGTCAATTATAATCCACGTTTCTGCAACTGGTCCCATGGCCTCAGCTGATATGACTACCTTCCTCTACTACCCATTCTCTATTTCCTCTGCCATCAGCAAGCACCTCTGCAGGTCTTGGCTCTTTCCCTGGAAGAGTGACCCATACCATCATCTCTGAAGGGTCTGGGCCTTTTGTTGCCCTATCTGGATTGGGTTGTTGTAGTTTCCCATTGACCCTAATCACAGGACATGGTAGCACCAAAAGGCGCCCTACAGCATCTCCCGCCTTCCAGACATAGTCTTCGTCACCCCCATTGTGAGGAAGCAGTCCAGTTTCCCCCTGGCAGTCTGGATCAATCACCCCTCCTACTACTGTTTTATTCCTTTCTTAGCCTGTTGGCTTAAGGGGAATAGAAGCCCAAAGTGGCCAGGTAGAAGTCTTAGCTTCCACTTCAATGGAATGTTTGCTGGGTCTCCTGGAAAAAGTACTCCCCATATATACATTTTGGAACCAAAACTTCTAGGCCAGCAGAATGCAAAGTCGCCAGTACGGTAAGCAAAAATTTTCCTACTGGGTCACTCAGGGTGATAATGAGTGGAATCACTCCCACTTCCACCCCTTGATTCTTGGACCTACGAGTCCTAGCTATAGGAGAAACTACCATATATTGGACACTGATTCAAAGCATATACTGCCTTCTAGAGGACCCCGCCCCAGCCCTCCAGGCTATTGTCCCCTAATTGTTGCTGTAACTGTGCCTTCGAGAAGCCATTCCATCATTCCGTCAGGCCAGCTGCTTCAGGGTGGTGAGGAATATGGTAAGACCAGTGGATTTCATGACCATGGGCCCAGTGTCGTACTTCTTTGGGAGTGAAGTGAGTTCCGTGGTCAGAAGCAATGCTGTGAGGAATACCATGACAGTGGATAAGGCATTCTGTAAGTCCCTGGATGGTAGCTTTGGCAGAAGCATTATGTGCAGGAAAGGCAAATCCATAACCAGAATAAGTATCTATTCCTGTAAGGACAAAACGCTGTCCCCTCCATGATGGAAGTGGTCCACTGTAGTCAACCTGCCACAAGGTTGCTGGCTGGTCACCCCAGGGTATAGCGCCATATCGGGGGCTCAATGTTGGTCTCTGCTGTTGGCAGATCTGGCACTCAGCACAGCTATGGCCAGATTAGCCTTGGTGAGTAGAAGTCCATGCTGTTGAGCCCATGCATAACCTCCATCTCTGCCACCATGACCACTTTGTTCATGGGCCCATTGAGCAACAACATGGATAGCTAGAGAAAGAGGCTGACTATCCACAGAACGAGTCATCCGATCTACTTGATTATTAAACTCATCCTCTGCTGAGATCACCTTCTGATGAGCATTTACATGAGACACAAGTATCTTCACATCCTTTGACGATTCAGAGAGCTCTATCCACATACTTCTTCCCCAAATGTCTTTCTCACCAATTTTCCAGTCATGCTCCTTCCAAGTCCCTGACCATCCAGCCAAACCATTGGCTACAGCCCATGAATCAGTACATAATCGAACCTCTGGCCATTTCTCCTTCCAGGCAAAATGCACAACCATGTTCACTGCCCGAAGTTCTGCCCACTGTGAAGACTTTCCTTCACCAGTGTCCTCCAGGGTTGTTCCAGAAATTGGCTGTAATGCTGCAGCTGTCCACCTCTGGGTGGTGCCTGCATAGCATGCAGAACCATCAGCAAACCAGACCCTAGTCTTCTCTTTCTCAGTCAACTGATCATAGGGCACACCCCATGAAGCCATAGGTGCATGCTTGAGCACAGGAGGCATTGTAACAGGAGTGGGAACCATAGGCATTTGGGCAACTTCTTCATGCAGCTTGCTTGTACCCTCAGGACACAGACCGACTCCCACCCACCTCCTGTTCACTGCATCCAATCAGCATAACCTCAATATAGTAGACCAGTGTGATATTTTCTGGAAAATGCAGGTGATCAAGATCCTTTTGAACTAAGTTATGGCACAAGGCTGGAGAATTAGCATACCCTTGAGGTAGAAGAGTATACTGTTGGCCTTGCTGGCTGAAAGCAAATTGCTTCTGGATGTCCTTATGAACCAGTATTGAGAAGAAAGCATTTGCCAGATCAATAGCTACATACCAGGTACCAGGAGATGTATTAATTTGCTCAAGTAAGGAGACCACATCTGGTACAGCAGCTGCAGTTGGCATCACTACTTCATTGAGTTTTCAGTAGTCAACTGTCATTCTCCATGATCCATCTGTCTTCTGCACAGGCCAATTTGGAAAGTTAAAGGTAGATGTGGTAGGGATCACCACCCCTGCCTCTTTCAAATCCTTGATGGTGGCACTAATTTCTGCAATCCCTCCAGAGATGTGATACTGTTTGGGGCTCACTATTTTCCCTGGTAGAGGCAACACCAATGGCTTCCATTTGGCCTTTCCAACCATAATAGCCCTCACTCCACAGGTCAGGGAACCAATGTGGAGATTCTGCCAATTTCTAACTATATCTATCCCAATTACACTCTCTGGGACTAGGGAAATAACCACACGATGAGTTTGGGGATCCATTGGGTCCACTGTGATTGGACTTCAGCCAAAAGTCCACTTATCACTTGACCTCCATAGGCCCCTACTTTAACTGGAGGGCCACGATGCTTTTCAGGGTCTCCTGGAATTAGTGTCAACTCAGAACCAGTATCCAATAGGCCTCGAAAAATCTGATTAATTTCTTTTCCCCATTGTCCAGTTGCCCTCGTAAAAGGCCTCAGGTCCCTCTGAAGAAGGATAAGGGAAAGGTGAACAGACCAGCAGAACTCTGTATTTTGACAAGGAATTTCCTCAAAGGAACCCAGCCTTCTCTTAACTCAAGGGGTTCTGGGTCTGAAAATTGTCTCAAGTGTAGAAATTGGTTGACTGGATGGAACTCTCTATTGCTGGAATCCAACATCAACTTTCTGTCATTTGTTCTAGAGTCTTTCTGCTTATGCACAGCAAATAAAAACTTAGTAGGCTTCTTATGTATTTGGTCCCTGCAAACACCATGATTGGTTAGCCAGTATCAAACATCCATTTGGTCACACCACTGTGGGCACTGCTTTGCTTTTGCTGTCCTACGATAACTACATTCACCTGGCCTTTGGTGATTCAGTCCTGCTAGCTGACCCCTACTCTGAGGTCTTGTTAAACCTATTACATATATGGAGTTGACAAACCTAATCACTAATATCCTCCTCCCACCTGTGCCATGAAAAAGCTTCATTTGTGAGGAAGGGGCTCTGGGTCCTGGATGGGGCTCGGGGTCCTGGATACTTCACAGGAAGCCCCAATTCCACATCATGAAGATGCTCAGCCAGCAACACCCACTGCTGAAGGCTTCATGGACAGGAGGGTCTGGCCAGACCATGTGAGAGATCTCACCCTTCCTCCCCCTCCGTGACCCTAGAAAAGCTCACCAGGGCAGAAGCCAGTTCTTCTGGCAAGATTTCCCTGCAACTTCTCAGCCGGGAACAGGGAGGTTAATAAAACACAGGGCGAGGGGCTCCCAAGGGACAATTCTTGGCTGCTTCCAAAGTTTACAAAGGCAGGGCTTTTGATGCCTCAAAGGCGCCTGCCGCGGCAAGGGTGAATTATTACACTGCAGGTTAGCAGGACGTTCTGTCCGCAGTGCCTTGGGAATTGGAGTAATTGTATTTTATCTGTTTGCCAAGAGTTTTCAGTAAACTCTTTTAATGTACTTTAAAACTCAACAGCCCCAAACAGCAAAGCCTGCCTCTCTCACTTATGCACCAGGCACTGAATAAACACAGAGTGATATATGGGGCTGGCAAGGACACTATTTATATATTTACACCCTTTCCCAAAACACACATTCATCTTAATGACATTACTTACCACATGCCCAACAAAGGAGCCCTGTGAAGGTCACGGCTGCAGGCGCTTCTCCAAGATGGTGCCTCAGCTTCCAAGGTAGCTCCTCTTCCAGAGATGCCCCATCTTCACCACAGGAACTCAGATGCCCTATACTTCACCTGTGAGCCAGAACCTGGCAGGAAAACCACCTTAGACCTTGCACCTCCAGCAGCAGGAAGCAGACAGCAGGTGGATATCCAATCCCATCCCATGTCCCCACACAGACCTCAGCAGCAGGCCACCTTCCAATCAAACTGGCCTCAATTCTCCCTGAAACCAGGACAAAGAAACAGAGAGGATGAGGAAGAGACAGAGAAGGGCAATGAAGGAAAGAAAGGGGAAGAGGGGCTGGGGAGCAGCAGGAGGAGAACTGGAGGAGAGGGCAGCATGCGGGGGACGCGACGGGGGGCAGGACAAGGCAGGGCAGACTTGGCCTCCAGGCCACCACGCAACCTTCAGCCAAATGTCTCATCCAGAAGAGCATGGGAGAAATGCTGTCCAGTGGAAAGCCCGCGGACAGAGGCAGGTGACGTCAGAGATCAGATCTCGGGTCCCATTGAGCCACTGTCCTTGGGAGGACTCGACACGGGTCTCCTCTTATGCCCCCTCAGTTTCCCCAGGAAGACACAAGAAGTAGCACATCATTTCTGAAGCGTCTTTCATTCTCCAGACACCACTGTGGTCCAAACCACTCTCAGTCCATGAGTCTCCTCTCACAGGTCCCTGAGCCCATCTTTGCCCTCTCGAAGCACATTCTCCACATAGGAACCACAGAGATCATAACATCAGTTTGGGAGCAGCACGTGACTAGGGTGTGTGGCACGTGACTGTTACCCCAGCACTCTGGAGGAAGATCAGAAATGCAATGCTGTAGGTGGAGACAGGCCACCTGTGGCTGCAGTGTCTTAAATTGCTGCCTATCCTTCAAACCTGCCCCTGCCCCCTAGGTGAGAACATCTCCATACACTTTGTGAGAGCCCACGATACAGAGCTCATGATGTTTACAGAGCCTGATGCAGAGGGTTGGGGATTGGCTGTGAGAGATGACATCATACCGTCTATATAAGGGAGGTTCTCTATACAATAAACGGATCTTCATTATCACCTGACAAGATCCCCAGATCAATTACTCCACAAGTGTGTAAGTGATAGCCCACCCGGCTTGTGCTTGAGTGTTGCATGCTAGCAGGATTAGTTGGAAAGAGGTCTGTCTGTCCATCACCAGCCTGGAGAGTGTCCTGTTGCTGCTGCAGGGGATGGACTGGAAAGAGGCTACAGAAGCTGCAGTCTGGGTTTCCTATCTTGGGGAGTTTCCAGCCCCCCAAAACAGGTGTAGTTAGTGCGGCCAATTACAGGGTGGTGACCAACCCTCCTCCCCCAAGGTCAAGAGTCTGAGGTGAGAGAAAGCTGCTCAGACTGGACAGCAGGGCGAACGTTCCTGCAGTCAGCTGGTGGACTGCGTTTCCCACCAGCTCCCTACAGGTTGCTGCCCGAGGCTCCTCCCCCTTCCCTTCCACCTAGCGAACAGGAGTTGTATCTCTGACTGTAGGAGAGCACATACTACACAGTGCAATGCATCCTGGCTGCACCAGCCAGGGATACATGAGAATCTGTCTCAAAAATAAATAAATAAAAAGCATATGTATGTATCAGTTCAATGTCAAGATCATGAGAAAACACCCCTGGGCTTAGAACACCTCAGTGGCCTCCTTCTCCACCAGACTAAAACCCAATCCCCCCTGATCCAGGCCCAGCCCCAGCCCCCCCCCTCCCCTCTCCACCCACCCGGCCTCTTGTCCAGCTGTGCCCAGAAGCCACCGAAGCTTCCAGGTCTTCGTGTCTGGCGAAGTCTCCCCCAGAATGCTCATCCCCAGGTTTCCTCACGGCCTCTCCCCACTGCGCTCTCCACGAGGCCATCTCGGGCCACCCCATCCTAAGGTGTCACTCCCCCGCAAACACAATCCTGCTTCGTTCTTAGGATTGCCTACTGCATCTGCATTTAAATTTTTATTACATATTTATGGGGGGGGGTGTTCACGGGCTTCGCTGCTCCTATGGAACTGAGAGGACAACCTGTAGGAGTTGATTCTCTCCTTCCACTGTGTGGGTCTTGGAGATTCCACTCAAGTCATCAGACTTGGCAGCCAGTTCCTTAGCCCACTGAGCTGCTCTTGTACACTTTATTTACCTCATATGCTGTTTCTTCTTCTCCAATCTCCAAGGCAATCATGGTTCGAATCACACTTGAGGAAGTATTGATCTGGAGGGAAATATCACCTGAGAAGGAGCGAGAGGTCCTGACTTCCAGGGGGACTGTCCTCATCCTCACCCCTCACCCAGCCCCACTTCTACACCTTACCCTGACCCAAACAGCCTGCTTTTTATTCTTGAGGGGCACAGCAAGTAAATGTGCTATACCCTCCTCTCAGGCCAGGGGGCGTCTAGGCCCCAGGATACAGGGCATGGTTGTCTGAAAACATGGCTGAGGTGTGGGCTGCAGCATCTGGAGATGTGGCACTTTGTTTTAAAAATGAGTCCCATGGGGGCTGGAGAGATGGCCTAGCGGTTAAGAGCGCCGACCACTCTTGCAGAGGACCCGGGTTCGATCCCCAGCACCCACATGGCGGCTGAGAACCGTCTGAAACTCCAACTCCAGGAGAACTCCAGCTCCAGGGGAATCCGACGCCCACTTCTGACCTCCGCGGCATTGCACGACACGGGTGCACAGACTTGCATGCAGACAATACATTCGTACACATACAGAAATAAATAAAATTAAAAAAAAATGAGTCCCATGTTTCTGGCACTAGTGGCTCTCAGATTTGTCACCCTTAAAAATATTCTTCAAAGACACCTGTTGTCAATGCATTTTTTAGCGCATTCTGACTATTTCCAAGGCTGCAAACAATCCGCTGGGGTGTGGATTGCAGATGTTCAAGCTTGGGGTGGGAGGGGCTGGATCTGAGGTGAGCAATGAGGACCAGCTCTCAGTTGCTCAGAGACAGGGCAGGTAGCCCTGGGACAAGGAGGCTGAGGGAAGAGCCAAGTCCACGTCTGGCTTTCTTCTGCATACACACAAGGTCTTAGGTCACCTAGAGACAAGACAGAAGAGACAGAGCCTCTGAGAACTCTTCATTTGGGGACTTCCCACTTTGTTCTGTTCTGTTTCGATGTTTTAGACACAGTCACAAGTAGCCCAGGCTGGCCTCAAACTTGCTATGTAGCCAAGGATGACCTTGAACTTCTGAGCCTCCAAGTCCTATGTTCTGGGATTACAGGAATGTACCACCATGCCCAATTTTTGCGGTACTGAGATATCAAACCCAGAGTCCCATGCATGGTAAGCAAGCACTCTGCCAACTGAGCTACGTCCTTAGGCCCTCGGGGTTTTCGCTCTGGATATGCAATTTGATGACAGAATCCCAAGGTTCACCTTTATTTCCCTTTTGTTCTCTGGGAGATTAAAAAATGTGACAAACACCATGTTAGAAGCTAGCATAGTGTCCCGGATTTAAAAATCACAGGAAGTCCTTTCATTTTCTAGACGGATATATATTCCCAGAGTGCAGAGCCGTCCAGAGCAACCTCACTCTAAGCAAGAGTTATCCAAGAGAACACTCTATGCCCATTGTGCTTCAGGCCTGGACCGAGACCCAGCAATTGAGAGAAAGGAAGCACACATGGGGTTTTAACAACTATAGAAAATAGAAATGCAGACCCAGGTGAATGTAAAAGCCTCTTGGGGTGTTTAGGACTGAGGAGACCTGTCCCTTGTTTTGGATAATCTCTGGACCCTGGGGTTTCCAGGATCGGTTTGGGGTTCAAGTCCAGCTAGGACCTGGAGGCTTGAGGTGAAGAGGAATGAGAGGATTGTCCCCGAGCCGGCTCCCACCCCTGGCCTCCCGCCTTGGGCTCTCCAGGCTGATGGCCTCAAGGTCACCTGAACTTGATGGGCCTCCTCTTTCCTCTGGATGACTGTAGCTAGTGTGGAGAAGGAACTCCAAGAACACAGGGAGTATCTTAGATTTGTCCTCTCCTGTAGCCAGCCCTCCCCAGTGACACACAGAGAGGTAGAAGCTTGTGATGGTTATTATTGATTATCAGCTTCACAGAATCTAGAATCACCAAGGGAATTGGCCTCTGGGCATGTCTATAAAGAAGTTTCTAGGGTGGATTAATTGAGGTGGGAAGGAAGACTCCCCCTAGATATGAGTAGCAGCATCCCATGGCCCCAGGGCTCCTGGGCTGAATGAAAAGGAGAAGGTGGGGCTGGAGAGGTGGCTCAGCGGTTAAAAGCAACCATTGCTCTTGCAGAGGACCAGGGTTCGATTCCCAGCACCCACATGGTGGCGAAGGACAGTCTTTGACTCCAGTTCCAGGGGAATCTGACGCCCTCTTCTGACCTCTGCAGCATTGCATAACATGGGTGCACAGACCTACATGCAGATAGTACATTCAACCATAAAAAAAAATAAAAAAAAATGTGGTGGGCGCACGCCTTTAATCCTTAGCACTTGGAGGC
Organism: Rhizomys pruinosus; assembly: GCA_009823505.1. Taxonomy (NCBI): domain Eukaryota; kingdom Metazoa; phylum Chordata; class Mammalia; order Rodentia; family Spalacidae; genus Rhizomys; species Rhizomys pruinosus. The sequence goes on from VZQC01004414.1 coordinate 3,359,516, forward strand.
AGAGGCAGCGGATCTTTGTGATTCAAAGCCATCCTGGTCTACAGAGTGAGTTCCAGGACAGCTGGGCTAACAGGAGGACCATGTCTCGAAAAGACCAAAAAAAAAAAAAAAAAAAAAAAAAAAAAAAAAAGTAAATAAATAAATAAATAAATAAATAAAATTTTAAAAAAGGAAAAGGCGAGCTGCACACTGGCATGCATCTCCCTCTGCTTCCTGACTGAAAGTGACTGTGACCTGCTGCCTCCCCCTCCTCCCCTCCTCCCGCCCATCCCGCTCCTCCCAGCCACCTTGCCTTCCCCATCATCACGGACTGTTCTCTTAAATCGTAAGCCAAAATAAACCCTTCTATAAGTTGCTTTTGTCCATTATTCTGTCACAGCCATGAGAAACATAACTAAACTGTACTAAACAGCATGGACTCTTCAAAGATGGCCTTGAAACTTTGGACAGGAGACCTGACCTGAAGAATGGGAGAAACAACAGTACGGGACTTACAAAGTAGCTGCACTCCTCAGCGAGGTGCCCCAGGAAAGCTCTCGGCTTCTCTGTTGAGCACCGTTGCGGGTAGAGCCAGGGCTGGCATAGGATTGTTGGCTGAGATGTCTTTGTGCTGCCCCAGAGGTGGGCAGGGGTCAGCACAAGTGCTATGGAGCCAAACTTCTCAGACCATAGAGACTGCTACTTTACCTGTGTTTTCTGTACTTGGAGGTCCACTCAACCAGTGCTCCTTCTAGAACAGTCCCCAAGCCTTGTCTGTCTACTGCCTTCTGAATGAGCTGGTCAGAAGAGGAATGAAGACCAGGCGGTAGGAATCTCCTGAGTCCCTGGCCTGAAGCGCCCTGGGTGGTCTGCACACCCCCTCCTCACACTGCTTCATTTATGGATTTTTAGAGCTTCCCTCTCATGGCAGGGGATGACTGGATAAATAAATTTGGCTAAGTCAGAACTTCTAGCCCAGAAGGTCAGGGAGGACTTGGCCCTGTAGCTACCATTAACGGAGCATATTTTAGGAAAGGCCTCTTAAATTGTGAAGGCTTCCGGGGCAAGCTGAGGGGTGATGGATGCGCCCTCTCTAATGGCTGGACAGGAGCTGGAAATCAAACTGAGGAGGGAACAAGTGCAGGGCAGAAGAGGCTTCCATCCTGTCCTTTGCCGGGGGCTGCCAGGCCCAGCTCAGGACAGGCCAGAAGCCAGAAGACTGGTCCTGCTGTCTTTAGCTGCCAATCTGTGTGTAGAGGATTGAGTGTCCGTTGAGGACAGGACCAGGGCCAGCCCAGAGGCCTGCTGCTGTCGCTTATTGTGGTCCCCTGCAGGGGCTTCTCCTAAGTTTCTCGCCTGGTGTGTGAGCTGGGGAAGCAGGACTGTCTCCAAGCGGGGTGTGGTTTGGGCTCCTTTATGTGACAGCTGTAACTTCCCAGGGAACTGTCAGCCACAGTGGGGATGAAGGCTTTGGGGCGTGGCTCCCTCAGGAATTTGGGAACAGAATAATCAGAGTGGCTTTCAGGTTCCCTGGGGGCAGTTCAAGTAAGAAGAGACCCGGGGCTTTGGAGGGATAACACTGTCCACCACACTAACCTCACCCTAGTCTAAATTTCCTATCATCTGGGCTGGAGAGATGGCTCAGTGGTTAAGAGCACCAACTGCTCTTGCAGAGGACCCGGGCTCAATTCCCAGCACCCACATGGCTTTAAGTGGGGCATGGTGGCACACGCCTTTAATCCTAGCACTTGGGAGGCAGAAGCAGGCGGATCTCTATGAGTTCAAGGCCAGCCTGGTCTACAGAGTGAGTTCCAGGCCAGCTGGGGCTATAGGGAGACTCTGTCTCAAAAAAAAAAAAATTCTTATCCTTGGAGCAGAACTGGGGACACCAGTTCTGCTCCAAGTCTCTGTTTGCAGAGGAAGCATTGTGTTTTGCAGGACTCTCAAGTCTCTGTTTGCAAGGAAGCATTGTGTACTTTGCGACAGTTTCCTTAAAGACCCCAGGACAGGTGGGCTACAGCAGGAGCTGGGCCTTCTCACACCTCATCCAGCTCTCAGCCCTGTGTATCCTCTCATGGTTCCCTCTGCATTCCTCCACTACTGATATCATTCATAGTCATTCATATTCACTTATATTCTTTCATTCATTCATATTAATTTATATTCCTTCATTCATTCATATTCATTTGTTCACAATCACACATTCCTATTTACATATTCCTCTTCTTTTTTTTTTTTTTAAATGGAATCTCGCTGTGGCCCAGGCTGACCTCCAACTCTCAGGCTTCCGTGACCCTTCTGCTTCAGACTCCGTATTCATTGCTTTTCTCAATGCTGTGACCAAATACCTGACAGGAAGTAACTTGAGGGTCTATCTTGGCTTACGGTTTGAGCGGATACAGTCCATCACAATGAGGAAGGCATGGTGGTAAGATTGGCTCTCAGCCACAGGAGCAAGGGAGCAAGGCTGCCTGCTCAGTGTGGAACCCCAGCCCCGGGGAGTATGCACCACTAGAAAGCAAGGATGGTTTCCAGGTTGTGTCTTCCCTCCTCAGTTACAGCTCTCTGGAAATTCCCTCACAGACCTGCCAGTGCCTACGTCTCCTGGGCGATTCTAAACCCAGCCAGATTGACAGTGAGGAACCATCACGGCCCCCCTGCACCCAGGTCTGAAATTACAGGTGCATAGTACTTCTCAGCTTAATTACTCTGGATGGAGAGGAGAGTCAGGTTCCCTCTCTTCATTGATCCTGCTGTAAAATCACCCCACTGCTAAACAGAGAGCCACCACCAATGGAATTCTTTGTCATCTCAAGGTGGCAAGCCCAGGGACACATGCCCACCTCAGTCTCCCAATGCTCACCTCTATGCTTGCCTAAATGTCATTCTTGAAAAACGTCATGGATGAATTCTAAAATAAAATAAGCATTGATATATGCCTATGGAACCCCAATTTTTTTTAATTTTTTTATTAATTTTTATTTATTTCTGTATGTGTATGAATGTACTGTCTGCATGCAAGTCTGTGCACCCGTGTCGTGCAATGCCGCGGAGGTCAGAAGAGGGTCTCGGATTCCCCTGGAACTGGAGTTAAAGATGGTCCTCATCTGCCATGTGGGTGTTGGGAATCGAACCCGGGTCCTCTGTAAGAGCGGTCGGTGCTCTTAACCGCTAGGCCATCTCTCCAGCCCCCTGAAACCCCAATTTTTTTAAGCTCAGCCATAAATAATGCAAACTAAAATGTTACCTTGGTATTCATTGTAAATCAAAATACAGCAAGGATTATATTACAACAAAATAGAAATGGAGTAGAAAGTGGGTGATGAGATTCACACTGTGTAACAGAAGAGCTTCTTTTTTTATTTTTTTTAATTTTCGAGACAGGGTCTCCCTGTAGCCTCAGCTGTCCTGGAACTCACTCTGTAGACCAGGTTGGCCTTGAACTCACAAAGATCCACCTGCCTCTGCCTCCCAAGTGCCAGAATAGCTTCTTTAAAATGAACAGTGCAGGGGCTGGAGAGATGGCCTAGGGGTTAAGAGCGCCGACTGCTCTTGCAGAGGACCCGGGTTCGATCCCCAGCACCCACATGGCGGCTGAGAACCGTCTGAAGCTCCAATTCCAGGAGAACTCCAGTTCCAGAGGAATCCGAGACCCTCTTCTGAACTCCGCGGCGTTGCACGACACGGGTGCACAGACTTGCATGCAGACAGTACATTCATACACATACAGAAATAAATAAATTAGGGGCTGGAGAGATGGCCTAGCGGTTAAGAGCGCCGACCGCTCTTACAGAGGACCCGGGTTCGATCCCCAGCACCCACATGGCGGCTGAGAACCGTCTGAAGCTCCAATTCCAGGAGAACTCCAGTTCCAGAGGAATCCGAGACCCTCTTCTGAACTCCGCGGCGTTGCACGACACGGGTGCACAGACTTGCAGGCAGATAGTACATTCATACACATACAGAAATAAATAAAATTAATAAAAAATTTTTTTAAATGAACAGTGCAGCTGAAGAAATGGTTCAGTGGTTAGAACATGTGCTGCCATCGCGTAGGACCCAGGTGTGGTTCCCAGTACACAGGTCAAGTGACTCACAACTGCCTGGAAGTCCCACTCCAAGGAGTCTGATCTTCTGATCTCTGCAGGCACTTGTTCTCACATGCGTGTGCATGCGTGCACACACACACAATTTAAAATAAAATAAATCTTTTTTAAAACTGAAATAGTACTGGGCTGGAGAGATGGCCTAGTGGTTAAGAGCGCCGACTGCTCTTGCAGAGGACCCGGGTTCGATCCCCACACCCACATGGCAGCTGAGAACCGTCTTTGACTCCAGTTCCAGGGGAATCCGACACCCTCTTCTGACCTCCGCGGCATCACACAACACGGGTGCACAAACCTACATGCAGACAGTACACTCATACACATAAAAAAAAATAAATAAATAAATAAATAAACTGAAATAGTACTGACACCAGAGCTCAAACACCATAGCCAGAGACAAAGGCAAGAAAAATTGACGGGACGGCTCCTAACTGTGCCTTCCACTCTTTGAGTGACAGATAAAACAGACCAAGAATGTTGGAGACCTTGTAGACCTAAGAAAGGAGATAAATGTAGTCTAGTAACTGACACACAGAGAAACTTTGTTTTCTGTGGCTTCTGTAACAAAGCATCAGATTTGCTGATTTGAAACAGAAGCTCTGAAGCAAGGTTAGCAAGGCTGTGCTTCCTGCAAGGCCCTGATAAGGTCCTCAGCCCATACTGTTCCCTGGCCTGCAGCTGCATCCCGCCAATCTCTGTCACGTGGTGCTCTCCCTGACTGCCTGTGTTCCAGCGTCCTTCTTCATATAAGAACATTGGTCACACTGGATTGGGATCTACTCTAATGCTTTCAACTGAACTTGATTACTTTTGAGTTGGTTCCCAACTCAAGCAACATTTACAGAAGCCCTGACTTAAGACTTCAACAAATCTTTTATTTATTTGGGGGGAGGGGGCACAGTCCAACCCATAACAGAAGCCAATGTCAAAACCAAAAGTTACATTTCCTTATTAAGAAATAGCAATCCCCAGCACCCACATGGCAGCTAAGAACCGTCTGTAACTCCAATTCCAGGAGAACTCCAGTTCCAGGGGAATCTGAGACCCTCTTCTGACCTCCGCAGCATTGCACGACACGGGTGCACAAACCTACATGCAGACAGTACATTCATACACATACAAAAATAAATAAATAAAATTTAAAAATTTTTCTTAAAAAAAAAAAAGAAATAGCAAGAGGGATGGAGAGATGGCCTAGCAGTTAAGAGCGCCAACTGCTCTTGCAGAGGACCTGGGTTCGATTTCCAGCACCCACATGGGGACTGAGAACCATTTTTAACTCCAGTTCCAGGGGAATCCAACACCCTCTTCTGATCTCTGCAGCATTGCATGACGCAGGTGCACAAACCTACATGCAGATAGTACATTCATACATATAAAAATAAATAAATAAATTTTTTAAAAAATTAAAAAGAAATAAAAAGAGAGACTGAAGAGATGACTCAGCAGTTAAGAGCACTGGTTGCTCTTTCAGAGGACCTGGGTTCAATGCTCAGCACCCACATAGCAGCTAACAACCATGCATAACTCTGGTTCTAGGGGATCATATGCCCTCTTCTAACCTCTGAGGGCATTGCACAACACTGGTGCACTTATACACATGCAGACAATACATTCATATACATAAAATAAAAATAATAAGTAAAATATTTTTAAAAGAAATAGAAAGAGGCAGCTAGGGCAATGGCTCAGTTGACAGAGCCCTTGTCCAGCCAGCATGAAGAGCTGAATCCATGTCCCAGAACCCATGTGAAAAAAGCAGGCACAGTAGCACGCATCTCTAAGCTCAGGGCCAGCGAGGCAGACAGCATCACATACACCACCCACATACCCATGAAGAAATAAAAGATGCCACGTGTTCTCTGGAAGCATGCTAGAAGCATCTGGTGCACTATCTCAGTCTGTATGCCGCTGTGCCATGACATCCATAAATAAATGAAATCAATATTCTAGCCAAATCTTAATGAATCTCTTTTATATTCTTTACTGCACCTCATGATTAATTTCTGGTTTTATTTGTTTATATATTTGCCCTTTCTTTTGATCAGTGGGACTAATAGCCTTGTGGGTTTTTTAAAGCCCGGTTAATGGTTTTGTCTATCAATAATCATTTTTCCTGTCTTATTTATTCAGCTTATTATTGGTTGGTTTCCTAGCATCATTGACCCCTTGTATCTCTTAGATCTTAGTGACTTAGTTTACTGTGGGTATGTGTGTGTTCACTGTGTTTATTCTGCGTGCGTGTGCTTTGCATGCATGTATATGTGTTCACAAGTGTAGGATATGTGTGCATGTATCTATAGAGGCCTGAGGCTGGTGCCACATGTCTTCCTTGATTACTTTCCACACTGTGTGTTGAGGCAGAGTCTTTCTCCAAACCAGGGGCTTGGGCTCTGTTTCAGGAAGTCTAGCTGGCCAGCTCATTCTGGGGGATTCTCCATCCTCACCTCCAGGGCACTGGGATTACCATCAGACCACCACGCCCACCCAGCTTTTTTTTTTTTTTTTTTTTTTTTTTTTTTTTTTTTT
>VZQC01004414.1:3366293-3395857 GCA_009823505.1 Rhizomys pruinosus
GTTTCTCTGTAGCCCCAGCTGTCCTGGAACTGCTCTGTAGACCAGGTTGGCTTTGAACTCACAAAGATCCGCCTGCCTCTGCCTCCCAAGTGCTAGGATTAAAGGCGTGCGCCACGACGCCTGGCTCCACCCAGCTTTTATGTGGGTTCTGGAGCTCTGAATTCTGGTCCTCGTGCTTGTACAGCAAGGATCCTCCTCAATGAGCCTTGTTCACTGTGGTTAGTCTTCCCTAGAGACATATTTTTAATTTTTATTTGTGTGCGAGTGTCTTGCTCTGCATGTACGCAAGCGCACTATGTGCATGCGATGCCCATGGAAGCCAGAAGAGGACATCAGATTCCTGGAGCTGGAGTTTCCGGCAGTTATGAGCCATTGACATGTGTGCTGGGAACCAAACTCAAGTACTCTGCAAGAGCAGTATGCTCTCTTAACCACAGAGTCACCTCTCTAGCCCCCAGAGTGTAGTTGTTTAAGTTACTCAGATTTTTTTGTCCTAGAGTTTTCTCTCAGCTTATGTGTCTTTTTTAACATAATACTTTTATTGATGTTTTGTGTATTTCAGACATCATTTTTCAGTTCAGTTTAGACACATTCCCCTTTCCCTTCTCCCCACCCCACCTCAGTTCATGAATTCTGCCATACATGTCCTGCATCTTTCTCTCAGTCTTTTTAAAGTTTTTTCTGGGCAAAATTTTATTGTTTGGGGCAGAAGTTAACTATATCAGTCCATTCTTTGACCCAGTCCTTATGTTGTTGTGGTTCCCTCCCAATTGTATTGCTCTAAAGTATGTTTATATACACATCATATATGTACCAGAATTATGTCCTCCAGGAATAAACTGTATGTTAACTCTGATATATGTTTAGGAGTTCACATTTTTTTTCTTTTTAATTTTATATTACTCTAAAATATGAATATATACCTTCTGCCCATATACATTAATTACCATGTCTGAAATTAAGTTAATTCTAGGGCTCATTAAGAGATTCACAACATAACATCACAGTTGTTTTCAGATAGAAATATAACAATAGCATTGCTCAGCTTGCCTTTCTTTTCTTTTTTTTTTTTCAGCTTGCCTTTCAATTGGGGGATTTGGTATTAGCATCCTGAAATGAGGGAAACCATTCACCATTTGTTTTGGGGGGGACTGTGTTACTTCACCTAGCATAATGGCTTCGAGTTCCATCCATTTACCTGCAAAGTTCATGATATCATCTTTCTTTACCACTGCATAGATCGCCATTGTCCTGTTCAGCTTTCTAAACCACAAAATAAAATTATATTTGCTGAAAGAGAAATGGGTCCCAATGAACTTTACAGCAAGTTCTGCAGTCGAGGAGAAAACACTCCAATTAAGACCACTACCCCAGCACCCAGCCCCCTGTGAAGGAGTACTTGGAGCCAGGGTTTGATTTAGCTGGAACAGATGAGGACAGAGGCTATAGTGCTGAAAAGCTAGTTTGTGTTCTTATAATCATTCCAGAAAGGGGCTGAGAGTGTTCAAAGACTGGGAACTGCACCAATGTGCCTAGAGCATGGGTTGCTATGGATACCTGTGTCTTGGGATGCTCTAGGTGTGAGAGGGGTACATGGGAGGAGGTGGGCCGCTCAAGGCTCTAGCTGGTCACGAGGATGCTGGGCATGACCTGGAGGATCACGTGGTGCCCTGGACCATGACGAGAACCAGGACTTGAAGCCCCAAGGAGCCGGTGCCTTTCTGGGACAAGTCTGCAGAAACCCAGAGAAATTTCTTGGCCCTCAGGGGGTGGCAGGTAAAATGGATTGAAAATTACAAGCTGTCAGGGAAGTTTTCTGCCTAGTTACACTTTAGCAATTTGGATCTCCGACATTAATTTGAATATTAATCATTTTGGAAAAACACATACATGCGAATGTTTTTCCTTTTAAACACCTGTCGCCAAGATCCTGATAAATGGCTTGTGCAGAGATTCTGTTTGTACCCAGAATCCTGAACAGCCGTCCCTTGTTCTATATCTCCCAGAGTTCTCCTTCCTCCAGGGCTTCAGGAACTCCGCTGAGCCTCCCTCTTAGCAGATCTCGCCGGCCCCAATTCATCCCTATCCTCCCCGAGGAGAGGGGGTGATTCTGTTCTTCAGCCTCCTCCCCAAGATGTCATCCACCAGCCCTAATGTGGATGGCCCACCAAGTGTCCTAAAGGATGCTAAATCCCCCACCTTTCCCTGTGCATCCCAGGGGACATGTGAGCTGGGGTCTGACCCAGAGGAAGTTGGAGATGCTGAGGGAGTCCTGGCCTCCCAGGCTGGACGCTTGCCTCTGGAGGAGACGGTGGTGTTGATGGGTACAATCCTGTCCCTACATCTAGGTGCAACCTAACCCCCAGGCTGGTCACTCACCTCTAGAGGAGACAGTGGTGTTGATGGGCACAATCCTGTCCCTACATCTAGGTGCAGCCTAACCAGGGCTCTTGGGAAAGTTCTGTTGTCTGGGGTAGCTGAGCAGGCTCTGGAAACCAGCGGTAATCATATAAATAGGCACGGCGCTAATGATAGCGGTAGATGTGGTGGGTAGCATTCATCCCTGCCTGCCAGGCACCGTGCTACCTGTTCAAAGGCCTCATGCCACGTAACCAGCACCAGTGCCAGGAGAGAGGACCATGACCTTTTCACAGCTGAGGAAACTGAAGTCTGTGGAGGTCACATCTCTGACCAGGCAGTGGCATCTTGACGGAGCCTAGGACTGAGTAGTGGGCCTGTGCCTTGGCCCTTTGTGCCATCTTGCCCTAGCCATTTTCTCTGCTCCTGCTGCTGCCTGGCACCCCAGCCTGGCCCGGTTGCCCTAGCCCCTGCTCTGTTCCTTCTGGCTGCCTTCCCTGACTAGTGGAGTCGCAGCCGCCCCCCAGGAGCTGGCCAGCACCCCAACACCCGGCTGCTGATCCCACCACTCCCCTGAAGTCCCCACCAACTGTGCTCACCTCACCCTTAAGCTGAGACCCCACACAGAACCCACATTGGCACGGGACTTCCTTCATCCAAGCAGGACTGAGGTGCCATTGTAGTGCTAGAATTACAAGTGCACATCACCAGAGCCAACTGATGTTTTGGCTTGGGTGTTGGGGGGTGTTGTTGTTTGTTGTTGGTTTTTGTTTGGATTTGGGTTGGCCTTTTTTGTTTGGGGGTATTGAAACAGAGTCTCCCTGTAGCCTCAGCTGGCCTGGAACTCACTATGTAGACCAGGCTGGCCTCAGTCTCAGTGATCTACTTGCCTCTGCCTTCCAAGTGCTGGGATCAAAGATGTGCACCACTACCCCCAACCTTCTGACTGTGTTTGTTGGTTGGTTGGTTGGTTGGTTGGTTGGTACTTGGTGTTTTGTGACAAGTTCTTCCTGTAGCCCCAGCTGGCCTGGAACTTGCTCTGTAGACCAGGCTAGCCTTGAACTCACAGAGATCCGCCTGCCTCTCCCTGGGATTAAAGTGCTGGGATTAAAGGCATGCACCACAATGCCCAGCCTGACTGTTTTTTACATGAGTTCTAGGGATCAAACTCAGGTCATCAGTCTCACATGGGAAGCATTTTTACCCAATAAACCTTCTTGCCAGCTTTTGTTTTTGGAGACAGAGTCTCTCACTGACCTGGTGTTTACAGATTCGGCAAGACAGGCTCCCCAGCAAGGCCTTGGGGATCCTCCTGTCGCCAGCACCCCAACACTAGGATCATAAGCGTGTGCCACTGTGCCCACCTTTTTTATGTGGGTTTTGAGAATTGAACTCTGGTCCCCACACTTGTATAGCAAGCCCTTTACCAACTGGGCTCTCTCCCTGGTCCTGTTTGAGACAGGACTCTGTTACGTAGCACAAGCTGGCTCTCAACTTACAATGCCTGGCTATGAATATTCTTCTGTCACACAGGTCATAAAGGATAGAGCCAAGGTGCTCTCTCAACCCCATTGAATCTCAAAGCAGGGGTTGGGGGCTAGAGAAATGAATAGCCACGTCAATGTCTGCCTTCCTAAATGGAGAGGTTGGGGGTGGGGTCTTTGCAAAGTGGCAGAGCCGACTGCTTCACGCACACAGGGTGGACACTTGTCTGAGCTGGAGGAGTTGCTGCCGCTCTGCCCGTGGTTTTCCAAGCAACCACATACATCTCTAATCCAAATCAGAGATGGGGAAAGTAATTGCCTTTTGTGACCAGTGAACTCTGAGCAGCAAGCAGCCTCCTCCACTACAAATTACAGTGCCCATGACCCCACAACCCCAAAGCAGACTTGGTTCCCTGAAGCCACATCCTGAGTGTGACGGAGGCCTGTGCTAGGGCCCTGCTGCATGGCCGGGGCCTCTCTCTCTGCCCCACAGGATGGAGAAGCTAATTTATTTGGACATATGACAGCTAATGGGCTTATCTAACTACAGTAAAATGGTTTTCTGAATTATTCATGTGATATTTGAAATCATGATTTGTAGGAACAAATTAGCTACCCAAAAACTAAAAATGAAGTCTCCTCCTTAATAATGCATTGGGCAGGGAAAACAGGTGTGGAGGGCTCAGCGTGGAGCATACAAATGGGAAAGTCCCAGAGGGTCCTCCCCATACAGCCATTATGCACAGTCCCCAGCAGGGGTGCCAGCGGCCTGGGTGACACATGCTTGTGATCCCGCTTTGGGTCTGCTTAGGCCTTCCAAGAAGGCGGCTTCTCTCTTTGGATGTCCCTGAGGCCTTCCTTCCTCATCTGTCCAAGAGCGATCTCTCTACTCCTCAGACTCAGACTTCCCAGGCTATGATGAGGTATCCAACTTCTCAAAAGCAGAAGATCTGGAATCACATTGGTTTTCAGTCCTCCAGGACAAAAGGTGTGGGGCCCAGAGCTTCACCACCGCTAAGCCCTTCTCTACAGTCTTCTTCTCTTGTCTTGAGAAATCCGCGGCGGGAGCGAAGGAGCTGGCTCAGCGTGTGGAAGTGCCTGATGAACAAAGCTTGCGAAACAGAGTTCAGACCTCCAGCATCCGCATAATTAGAGCAGGACAAGGTCAAGTGCATGCCTGCGATCCTCGCACTGTGGAGACAGGAAGATGACTGGCACTTGCCGGTGCCAGCCGAGCTCCAGGTTCAGTGAGAGACCCTGTCTCAAAGGAATAAGTAGGATACATGATGTTCACCGTTGGCCTCCACATGCATGCATATGGGCACACAAACACACACACACACCTATCTACATACAAGAACATACAACACACACGTACTATATGCTGCACCCTAAGCTGCCCCTGATGAAGTGACATTAGGACTTCAGACCCCTGTCTCCCTAAGACTCCATGGGAGGTCGGCAGGCACACTCCCTTCTGAGTTAAATCCGGTTTCCGTAGACAGGCAATGGAGAACACGGAGTGGGGGTGGGGGGGTGCCACGCCAGGGCTCACAGCTCTGTGTGAAAATCCTGTCCAGTCCGACATGGGTCCTCCGTTTCTTCCTTTGCCCCATGAGACTAGTGACTTTGACTTCATGGGACCATTTTAGAGGCAACTAATGAGAGAGCCCAATGGGGCGAGGAGAGGGCTCTTTGATAAGTACCCATGTTAACTCGGTGAATCTGTGCTGCCCGAAACATTCATTTGCCTAATTATACTGTAATTGTCCCACAGCAAGCGGGCAATTATAATATCAGTAATAAGCCCTCTAACCACTGTCTATAATCTGGCTCATCCCACACTGGGAGAGTTACAGGGAGTCTCCCTCCTTCAGCCTCCAGAGGCCAGTTTGGAACACTAGGTACTTCTGCAGAGAATCAGTGTCACCTTCTGGTCAGACGGCTCCAGACAGTCCCATGGGACCCGGATGCTTTGTGTTGCTTTGAGTGACATTTCTTTGTCTTTGTTACAATCTGCAGGACCACTTCCAATGCTATCAGCAGATGGGGGCGCCTATGAGCCCTGTAGCTACCTGGAGCCATAGAGAGCAAGTGACACACTGTCTGGCCACTTCTTGATGAATGAGAACTCACCATTCGCCAAGAGGTTGCAGACTGGAAGGAGAGATGTGCGCGTTCAGGTCAGCTGACTCCTCAACAGCTCAGCCTCGAAGGTGAGTCACCTCCCAAACTGTGAACAATCTTCACATTTTGTCTTTTTAAAAACTTAACAGCTGGGCTTGGTGGCGCACGCCTTTAATCGTAGCACTCAGGAGGCAGAGGCAGGCGGATCTTTCGAGTTCAAGGCCAGCCTGGTCTACAGAGCGAATTCCAGGACAGGTGGGGCTACAGGGAGACCCTGTCTCAAAAACACCAAAAATAATGAACAACAGAGCCAAACATGTTGGTACATACGTTGATCCCAGCACTCAAAAGGCAGAGGCAGGTGGATCACTGTGAGATCAAGACCAACCTCATCGATATAGCAAATTCCAGGCCAACTGGGACACAGGGAAACCTGTCTCAAAAAAAAAAACACAATTTCTTTTTTTATTTTTTTATTCATTTTGTATGTGTATGAATGTACTGTCTGCATGCAGGTTTGTGCATCCGTGTAGTACAATGCTGTGGAGGTCAGAAGAGGGTGTCAGATTCCCCTAGAACTGGAGTTAAAGATGGTTCTCAGCTGCCATATGGGTGCTGGGGATCAAACCCGGGTCCTCTGTAAGAGCAGTCGGTGCTCTTACCCGCTAGGCCATCTCTCCAGCCCCAAAACAGAATTTCAAGGACTGGAGATGGAGAGAGGGCTCAGTGTTAAGAACACTTGCTGTGGGGCTGGAGAGATGGCTCAGTGGTTAAGAGCACTGGTTGTTCTTACAGAAGACCCTGGTTCAAATCCCAGAACCCACATGGCAGCTAACAACTGTAACTCTTCTGTCCTTCTCAGGCATTGCACAACATGGGTGGACTTAAACACATGCAGACATAACACTAATACACATGAAATGAAAAAAAAAAGAGCACTTGCTGCTCTTGCAGAGGACCCAGGCTAGGTTCTCAGCACCCATGTTGGGTGGCTCACAACCACCTGTACCTCCAGCTTCGAGAGCCAACACCCTCTTCTGGCCTCTGCAGGCACCTGTACATATGGGCATATACACAGAGACACACACATATAGACATAAATTAAAATCATCTTTTTAAATTTTTTTTTAATTTTATTTATTTTTTATGTGTATGAATGTACTATTTGCATGTAAGTTTGTGCACCCATGTCATGCAATGCCCTGGAGGTCATAAGAGGGCGTCGGATTCCCCTGGAACTGGAGTTAAAGATGGTTCTCATCTGCTGTGTGGGTGCTGGGGATCGAACCCGGGTCCTCTGCAAGAGCAGTCGGTGCTCTTAACTGCTAGGCCATCTCTCCAGCCCCTTCAAACTATCTTTTTAATGAATTATCAAGGTGTATGGGGAGATGGCTGAGTCAGTACAGTACTTGCCACATAACCAGGAGGACCCAAGTTCAAAGCCAGGCCAGGCACACCAGCGTCTGTCTGCAATCCCCGAGCTGGTAGGTGGAGACAGGAGGATTCCCAGAGCTCAAAGACCAGTCTATGCAGGCTCACCGAACCAGTCAGCTTTGGTTCAGTGAGAGACTGTGTCTCAAAAACTAAGTTGGAGAGTGATGGAGGAAGAAGTTCGGTGTCTGCCTCTGGACTCCACATGCTGCGTGCACACACACATGCACTGTACATGCACATACACAAAATGAATATCAAGAGTATGTTTGAAGTCCCTGCAGCAGCAGCAGCTGCTGCAGCAGCAGATACAGGCATTGTCCACTGAGGTGACTACAAAACAGAGTGTACACCTATCAGCTCTGCCATCCTTGGCCAGCAGATGGCTTTCAATGGTGATTTGAACTCAGAGCAGCCACAGAAACCTCGAGGGCTTCGGAAGCCAACTGGGAAGAAGGCACTGCTCCTAAATTGATCCCAGCAGGTCTTGCGGCGCATCCACAGTGCTTGCCGGATGCCCGAAGGAGGTGTGGAAAAGGGACAGTCAGAGGCATGAGCCTTTGCAAGCTCTGGCCCAAGCCAGTTCAACTATGGATACAGGGCTCTGTGAAGGCAGGTGAAGTCTCCACACACATGTTAGAGAGCCACAGCTAGATGGAATTTCCCACCAGCCCTTGCAAGCTTACTCAACTCATCCCTTTCCTGAGGTCTCATCACCCCCTACCCCCCCAGAAGCCTTCCTATCTTCAGTGACTGGGCCAGATCTCCACACTGTAGTCTGCCCAGCACCTCTGGCTGCTTGTCTTTTAACATCTACCACTATTGTAAATGTCTATCTGCTCAGGTGACATGGATACACATTTACAAAGTGGTAGATGTTTGAAGCTGACTATAGATTCAGGATAAGGACAAGGGGGTCCCATTCTGCTGGGTCCGCAGGTGTAAGCATAGTAAGAAACCAGATGCCAACACCTGGAAAAGCCTCACTCCAGGGGGCCCTCACTCTGATGATAGAGACAGGAAGAAACCCAAGAGGTCTCTACTCAGGTGCCCAGGGAAGCAGTGTCCAGGGAGCCAGCCGGAAGGACCAGGAGCCCAGCTGGCTGCAGCACGAGCCCAGGGAAGAGATTCTAGTGAGGACTTCCAACTTTAAGAGCCATCAGCTGGAAACCACAGTGCTCAGGAATGTGAAAGCAGAACACGGACCTGCACAGCACCCGTGCCCGTTCAGAGGCAGTCCGTGAGGTATGAAGTAGGTCACTGGCTCCCTGGCGAGAAGGAGCTGTGTATTTTTATAACTAGGTTTGAACATCATCAGGTGATGAGCTTATAACACTGCAGTCCCCTAAGGCCTGGCCTCCATTTAGGAGCCTTATTTTTAACAGCAGAGGAAGGCTGGATCAAATGCTACTAACACGCTAAAATCCCCTGGGCCTTGGCATGTGCCACAGGGTATTCAGACAGACCATCGGGGTGGATGACCTGTGGTCAGGGTGGGGCAGTGCCCAGTGAGCAGTGAGTGCTGGGTACTGCCATGCTCAGGGCTGCCCAGCCATGCTCAGGGCTACCCAGCCATGCTCAGAGCTACCCAGCCATGCTCGGGGCTACCTAGCCATGCTCGAGGCTACCCAGCCGGCTCAGGGCTACGCAGCCATGCTAGGGGCTACCTAGCCGTGCTCGGGGCTACCCAGCCATGCTCAGGGCCATGCGCAGCTGACTTTCTTTTTATTTTTTTTATGTGTATGAATATACTGTCTGCATGTAGGTTTGAGCACCCATGTCATACAATGCCACGGAGGTCAGAAGAGGGTGTTGGATTCCCCTGGAACTGGAGTTAAAGACAGCTCTCAGCCACCATGTGGGTGCTGGGAATCGAATCCTGGTCCTCTGCAAGAGCAGTCGGCACTCTTAACCGCTAGGCCATGCTGCTGCCTTTATGAGCATGCCCAGCTGGGGCTCTGTCTCTCTTTCTTCTCCCCAGTAACTCATCTCCTCTGACTTCATCTTCTTCCCCAGTGACGCCAAGAGGCAGGCCAGCCTCATCAGGTGTGAGAGGCAGTGAGAGGTGAGGCCTCGCCCAAGTCGCCTGGAGAATCCATCGGGTGGAGCCCATCCCTCAACCTGGGTTCATGACTTAGGTTCCCTGCCTCTATAAAAAGACCAGGGTTGGGGCTGGAGAGATGGCTCAGTGGTTAAGAGTGCCAACTGCTCTTGCAGAGGACCCGGGTTCAATTCCCAGCACCCACATGGTGGCTTAGAACCGTCTTTAAGTGGGGCGTGGTGGCACATGCCTTTAAGCACTCGGGAGGCAGAGGCAGGCGGATCTCTGTGAGTTCAAAGCCAGCCTGGTCTACAGAGTGAGCTCTAGTCCAGCTGGGACTAAAGGGAGACCCTGTCTCAAAAAAAAAAAAAAAAAAAAAAAAGACCAGGGTCTTCAGAAAGGGTTCATCCAGCCCAAGAGACAGCCTATGGAGGCTGCCGTCGGTCCCTCCCACAAACCCAAGACAAACCTGAGAGCTTAGAGTGAATGGCATATGAGGTAGGATTTAAACAGTGAGGACAACAGCATCACCCACTGGGACTTCACTACCACGCAACTAAGGAGGAGACACAGATGCCCGGGAAGGCCTTGCTTCACCATCCACATTTACCACCTGTTCTGTTCTTAGCCCACGCCTCCAGGATACCATTCCCCAGCAGACCCTGAAGGTAGGTGCGGCCAATGAGCCCACATTCTGAGCAAAGGTTAATCACAATTGTCACAGAGTCCCCTAGAAGGTATCCATCTGGGCGTGTCTGTGAGGTTTAACTGAGAAGTTTAACTGAGGGACGTCCCATCCTAAATGTGGGCGGTGCTGTCCTAGAGGCTAGGGTCCCCCACCAAATAAAAAGGAGAAAGGGAGCAGAGCAGCAGCATTCATCTCTCTCTGCTTCCTGACTGGACACGATGTGGCAGCTGCCTCACACCCACCCTCTATGACGTCCCACTGTGAGGACTGTACTGTCAAACTCTGAGCCAAAACAATCCTTTCTTTGTTAAGTTGCTTCTCTGTGTGTTATACATGTATATGATGTGTAGATGTGTGTGCGTGTGTGTACATGTGTATGATGTGTAGATGTGTGTGTATGATGTGTAGATGTGTGTGTATGTGTATATATGTGTATGATGTGATGTGTGTGCATGTGTGTAGATGTGCATGTATGACGTGTACATGTGTGTGCATGTGTGTATATGTGTATGATATGTAGATGTGCATGTGTATGTGTGTGTGTCTGTGTCTGTGTGTGTGTGTGTGTGTGTATGCAGGCACGTGAGTACCATGGCCTGCTTGTGGAAGTTGGAGGGCAAATTTGGGTTTCAGCCCCTGTCTTCCACCTTGTTTGAGGCAGGGCCCCTTAGTCGTTTGCACTGAGCTGCATACACGAGACCAGCTGGCCCATGGGCTTCTGGGAATTCTCCTGTCTGGCTCATCTTGCTTCAGGAGCACTGGGGTTATAGACCTGCTGCCACACCCAGTTTTACATGGGTTTGGGGGATTCAAACTCAGGTCCTTGGGTGTATATGACAAGCTCTTGACTCCCTGAGCCGTCTCCCCAGTCTGTAAGTAGCTTCTTGGCAGGTATTCAGTCACAGCGATGAGGCAGTTCCTACAGACTGAGTGAAGCAGCCCTGCAAGCTCAGCTTATACAAACTTTCCATGGGAGGTGGAAAACCATGCCGTTTTCTGTTTTGGCTGAAAAGGAGATAATCCTTTAGTGACCTCAGGTTATGGAAGCCAGAGATATACCATGGAAAGGGTCTGGGTCACCGCTTGGAGGATGGCTGCCTGACAAGGGTGACCTGTATTGAATTTGAGGTAAGCTAAGTCATTGGAATGTCAAGGAATTTCTGTCTCAGCAACGATCTGTCTTGATAGACCCCAACCACCCTAGGGAGCTGTGACCTGGCCTCCTCTCCCAGATCAGCAGGCTGCAGGGTATGCCTAGTCCTTCAAACAGCAATCCCAGCCGGGCATGGTGGTGCACACCTTTAATCCCAGCATTTGGGAGGCAGAGGCAGGTGGATCACTGTGAGTTTGAGGAGAGCTGGGGCTACAGGGAAACCCTGTCTCAAAAAGACCAAAAAATAAAAATAAAAACGAAAACAAAACCCAAAACCAGCAATCCCTTCACAAAGTGACAGTTGGAGGGTCTGGACCAACAAGAGTTAAACATTGACAGGAAAGGGACCGAATCCTAGTAGGCTGTTCCCAGGCAGGAACGTTCCATGACACAGCCAGCTCCAGGCTGGGCCCCCTTCATTTCCCACAGCCATGGAGGAAAGAAGCTTCAACACTCCTGGAACCTGAACCTACTCCCCATAAAGCAAACCCTCGAGGGACCGTGTGAGCTCTCAGGGTCTCTGACCCCAACCTAAGGAAGAGAAGTGCTGGAAGCCGTGGACAGCAGTGTCCCAACCACTGTGGAAAGTCGCACCGCAGCTGGAGAGAGGGCTGAGTGCTTAGTCAAGAGCACTGGCCATTCTTGCAGAGGACCTGGGTTTGATTTCCACCACCCACATGGCCTCTCACAACATCCTGTAACTCTAGCTCCAGGGGATCCAGTGCCCTCTGACTTCCGAGGGCTCCTGCATGCACACGTACAGGCAAGAATGAATTTTTAAAAGAAAAGTCAAGTGATGATGGATCTTCGGTTTTGTTGGCTGGCTGCCTGGTTGATTGGTTTGTGCTATCTCTCTACTCCCTTTATGTTTTATTTTTAATTATGTGTATATTTGGGTGTGCTCCTATGAGTTTGTACGTGTACAAACAGTGTCCACAGAGGCCAGAAGAGGACATCAGCTCTTCTGCAAGGTCAGCGCATGGTCTGAGCCGTCTCTTCAGCCCCCTGGGCTCTGATACATCCTGAGAACATCTCCATTCTGGGCGGAATCTGATCCATCCCCACCCTACCACTTCCTCTCCTCTCCCATTGTAGTTCATCAGGAAATAGTTCATGTGCTTCACCCAGAGGGCTGGCAAGCAGCCCCTCCTTGACGATGAGATGCTATGGCAGGTTGGAGACCAAACCATCACCCTTATTTCTAAACAAGATGGATTGGGGACCATGATGTCACTATGAGACAAAGGGGGGCTGAGAGATGGCACAGCGGTTAAAAGCACTGGCTGCTCTTAGAGAGGACCCAAGTTTGGGCTCCCAGCGCCTACAAGGTAGCTAACAATCATCTATAACTCCAGTTCAACGGAATCCAATGCCTTCTTCTGGCCTCTGTGGACACTGTACAACATGAGTGCTCTTACATGCATGCAGGCAATACGCTCATACACATAAAATAAAATAATAAATAAAATACTTTAAAAAATATATGAGGACAGCCGGGCGTGGTGGTGCACGCCTTTAATCCCAGCACTCAGGAGGTAGAGGCAAGCAGATCTCTGTGAGTTCAAGGCCAGCCTGGTCTACAGAGTGAGTTCCAGGCCAATTGGGGCTACAGGGAGACCCTGTCTCAAAAAAAAAAAAAAAAACAGGCATGGAAGAGTATGCTTATAACCCAACACAGAGGCGGCAGAGGCACTTGGCTTCTGAGCAGTGTGCTGGCCAGCCAGCATAGCTACTTGGCAAGTTCCAGGCCAGTGGGAGCTCCTGTCGAGGTGGATGGCACCTGAGGAATAACAACAGGGGACGTCTTCTGGCTGACACACACATGAACACATACACACACACACACACACACACACACACAGAAAGTTTTAAAAATACAAAAATCACCATGAGGGAAACTCGCTTCCCAGGGCTCTGCCTGGGAATCTGGAGGTTTTCTCTCTCAATCTGGGGCCTGCAGAGCAGTTAACAGCACATGCTGTCCAGGGATGACGAGCTCCAGGACCAACAGACCAGTGGATGCAGCCATCCCCTGGTGTCCATGGAGAATGGGTTCCAGGACCCATCCACAGGCACCAAAATCCCTGGGTATAAATGGTATAGTATTTGATATTAGCAGCGCACATCCTCCAGACACCTGCAATCATCTCAGGATGACTTACAATACCTAACACAATGCAGAAGCTACGTAAAGAGCTGTCACACTGTGCTGCTTAGGGAATACTGACGAGAAAAGAGTCGGCTCAGGTTCAGCGCAGATGCAATTTTTTCCAAAGAATTTCTAACCTGTGGTTGATAAATCCATGGCTGCAGAACCCACAGATTAATTAGGGGAGGGCTAGGGATGTAGCTCAGCTGGCAGAGTGGCTGTCTGGCATGCATGAAGCCCTGGGTTCCATCCCTAGCACTGTGTAAACCAGACATGGCCGTGCCTGTCTATGATCACAGCAGTCAGGAGGGAGGAGCAGGATCAGGGGTTCGAAGTCATCCTCAGCTACAGCACAAGCTTAAACCAGGCTGTGCTACATGAGACCCTGTCTTTAAAAAAAAAAGTGGGAGCCTGGAGAGATGGTGCAGTAGTTAAGACCACTAACTGCTCTTCCAGGGGATTGAGTTAGGTTCCCAGCACCCACATGGTAGCTAACAACTGTCCTTAATTCCAGTTCCAGGTGATCCATCTCCCTCTTGTCGCCTCCACAGGATCTACACAAAACAAGTGCACTTACATACATGCAGGCAAAACATTCATATACATAAAGATGTAAAGAAAGAAAAAGAAAGAAATCAGCAAAGGGGTTTGAGGATGCCACATATGAGTAAAGCTGTAACCAAATGTGCTAGCTCAGGACTGGGGGCTAGTCAGCTGGAGAATGGACAGGAGAAGGCTAGGCCAAGGCCCAGGGCTATTGAGGGCTGAGGCTGGGGTTCAGGTAGGAGGCTCTGTGCCCTGTTGGCTGGACCCCAAGGCTCCCAGGAGTTCCCCTGGCTCACATTTACATTCCCCATCTGATCTGTGAGGATTCATTCCAGCTGGCCTAGAATTAGGAGTAAGAGATGGATCTGTGTACCACTGGGCTGTGGTCACAGCAGGAAGCTTCACTGATTAATAGCTTTGCTCTGCAACCTAGTGTCTGAGGTGTTTCTATGCAGTCTGTACCAGCTCTGCAAGCACCATTTATTGATACTAGAAAGATGGATTATTAGTTCCTGATCTCAGTGAGACTTCCAAAGGGCAGAACCATCAGACTGGTACCATGGCAAGAATCCGCTTCTGACCACCAGGATCTAAGAAGCCCTGCCCAAGGCTCCAGGTCAGCATACCTATCCAAGATACCTTGCACTTATGTGACTGGTTCCTGATTCAGGAGAGAAAGAGCAGATGAACAGCCTTGCCCCGGGTTGACAGTCAGAATTCAGGCCTAGTCTTTGCAGGCTGTGCAGTGGGGACAATTCCTCAGTGGAATGATGCTGTCGTGTCACGGCCTGTCTTGCCTAATAGATGGATTTGGAAGCCTAAATGCTGTGAGTTTTTTTGTCTTCAGCAGCAGAGCCCTGTCTGACACTCGTGGTGAGTCCTGTCCACCATGGAGAGTGGCTTCTCAGGCCTCTTCCTCTCTTGAGGTCATGATCAAGGCTTCTCTGCCAGTTTGAATTAGATCTTAGGATCAGGCCACATGGCACGCTCGCTCTCTCTCTCTCTCTCTCTCTCTCTCTCTCTCTCTCTGTGTGTTGCTGGGGACTCTGTGTGTGTGTGTGTGTGTGTGTGTGTGTGTGTTGCTGGGGATCGAACTCAGAACCTCACGAACGCTAGGCAAACACTCTATCACTGAGCTACATCCACAGGCCCCTTTGTAACCAGTTCAGTTTCTCTTCTCAGTCTGGACTCCAGAACCAGGCATTGCTGATAAGATCAGGCCAGCAAAATTCCAGTCTTTCCAACCCCTAGAGAAAAAAAAAAAAATGAAATTCTCTGAATTAACACTTGTGGTCATGGAAACTGAAATTTAAAATCAGACTTTTCTAACTGACTGAAGCCTATGCAATTAGGCAGATGAATGACTAATGAAATGATTCTAAAGCACTTTGCAGAAAGCCTATGTAAATGTGGGCAGAAAATAACGGAACTCGGTGACAGTCTCCGTGCTCTCGCTTGTGATTTGAGGGAGCGCGGTTCCAAGTCCTTCCGCAGGGATATCAGCCATTAGTATTCAAAAACACGTCAGTGCCTGAATAGCTCCAAAGCCGAGCCCTTTGGGAGAAGTCAGAGGTCTTAACCACAGGGTCTGAGACTTGCCTGTGAGCCTGGGTGCCCATTGGCATCTCATTGGATAGGCAGTTAGCCTGGCCTCCTGCAGCAGCTGGGAGAGGCTCTGCAGAGCAGCAGGTGATGGTTCTTCAAGGAGCCCCTTCCCAAGCACAGCCACCCCATGAGATTATAACTTCTGATGCTCAAGGATATCTACACATGCCCCAGGCAGGCAGGAACAAGGACTCTGTCACTCCTATGTCCCAGGCTGGGCCAAATTCATTGACGAGATGGGTGAGGCCCATAGGGTGGCAAGGGAGAAGTACCAAGATCAACTGGACAGAAGGGGTGAGCTGGCCAGCGTTGTCCTCTGCCTACTTGAACCACAGGCAGGACACTCGAGTAGGGACCACAGAGTCAGCACCGTAAGCACCTTGGAAGGACACTTCTGGAAAATACGTTTATAGTAAGAGCAGAGGCTTCCTGTGGGAACAGGAGAGCGTCGCCCGACCTTTGCCTCTTGTTTCACAGCTGCAGTCGATGTGCCTGCAGCACGTGTCTACATCCCTGCTCTGCACAAAACAGACATCCAGGTCCACCGTGCAATACCAGCTCCAGCTCCTCAATGGCAACACCACAGATCACCACACAATTTCCTTCTATACTAGAGTCACCTGTGCTCAAGGACGCCTCAGAGCACACAGTCATTTCACAAACAGTTCCCTGGCAAACATTTTGACACCTCTCTTCCACTGGGCTAAATATATAGCTCCATTGGTAGAGTGCTTGCCTGACCTGCATGAAGACCTGGGTTCGATTCCCAGCACCACATAAACTGGGCATGATGGTGCATGCCTGTCATCTCAGCACTTGGGTGGTAGAGACAGAAAGATTAGAAGTTCAAGTTCGTCCTCAGATAAATGTGAGGCCCTGTCTCTAAAAAAAGGTATTTTTTTCTGATTATTCTCACAATTTGTCTATAAATAAAATGTAATCAAAGGGGCTGGAGAGATAGCCTAGCGGTTAAGAGCACCAACTGCTCTTGCAGAGGACCCAGGTTCGATCCCCAGCACCCACATGGTGGCTGAGAACCATCTGTAACTCCAATTCTAGGAGAACTCCAGTTCCAGGGGAATCTGAGACCTTCTTCTGACCTCCGCAGCATTGCACGACACGGGTGCACAGACCTACATGTAGACAGTACAAAAAATAAATTTAAAAAATGTAATCAAGATGGATTAGGGAGATGGTTCAGTGAAGGAGAATATTTCCTGTGCAAGTATAAGGACCTGAGTTCAAATCCTAGCACTCACGGAAAAAGCTAGGTATAATCACCTGCAACCCTTATAACCTTAATGCAATTGGGTGAAACTGAAGGATCACGAGGGTGTGGGGTTGCCAGCCCAGCTCTGGCCCAGTGAGAGACCTCGCCCCAAGGGAATAAGATGTGGAATGATAAAGCATTTTACCCAACTTCCTTCTTTGACACACACTCACAAGCAAGCAAAGAAGCAAAAATGTACCAAAAATTAAAATAAAATGGAATTGTAATTCGGTTTGTAGTACAAAGGTTGAAAACAACACCAAGAATCCAAAATCTTGGGTGGAACCAATGTGGAAAGTTCCTTTCTTAGGAAAAATGTGCTTTGGAATCATTATAAACTTCCCATGAATGTGAAAAGAAAGGCCTTGGTCAGTTCTGGGAGGAGATAAGGAAGGGGACCCATGGGAAACCATATGGCAGAGACTGCCTGCTGCAGGCCACAGAAACCTCCCTCTCAACTGGGACCTCTTTGAAAAGTAACGCGGCAGGAAGCACAGACTGCGTCATGTGAATCCCAAGCGAGAGTACCAACGACCTCTCCTCCCAGAGGTGGCCCTGCTTCCGGTGGAGCCATGTTCTCTGGAGCTGCTCCTAAGGCAAGCCTATTTTTTACTTTATTTTGTTGTTTATAGTATGTATCTGTCTGTCTGTCTCCCCCCCCGTACGTGTGTGTGTGTGTGTGTGTGTGTGTGTATGTGTGTGTGTGTGTATACAAACGCATGCATGTCAAAACAACTCATAGAAGTTCTCTCCTTCTACCCTGTTAGACCCCAGGGATCAATCTCAGGCCATCGAACTTGGCAGCAAGCACCTTAACCTGCTAAGTCATCTCACTGACACACTCTTCAGGGAAGTTTAGACCTCAGGTCAGTACTTCAAAGGACAGCCCTAGAGTAGCGTCCCATGCTGGTCCTGAGCATGGCCCTGTTGACTCTGAACTCCATGTCCTCCTGACCATGCTGGAGGCAAACACTGACATGCTTAGTTGACACACAGGGAAACTGAGGCTAAAGGGACACTAACACAGCTCAGCCTTGAGACCAAGCTGCTCTTAGACAGTCCGTCTCGGATGGACTTTGGACAAGACGAGCTTGGTATTTTTCTGGATCTTTGTGATGGAGAGTGTCTGGGTCAGCCCCAAACCTTCTCATTAAACACCACCCATCCAGCTCTGTTCTAATGTCCCTGTCATGCTAGGAATCCAAGCTCGTAGGCCCTGTGCCCTGGGCTCTTCCTCTGTACTTCAAGGGTCTGGAGAGGAGCTCTTGAGCTTGAGCTAAATTCTACAGTTTTGTCTGGTTGTCTATTTTGCATGCCTAATACACCAATAATATGTGGGCTGAGGATGGACTGGTAGCTTTCTTACACACATGCACAAAGCCCTACGATTCATCCCAGGTTCACATAAACCAGCCATGGGAGTTCACATTTTGGGGGGGGGTCTTTTTGAGACAGGGTCTCCCTATAACCCCAGCTGGCCTGGAACTCTCTATGTAGACCAGGTTGGCCTCAAACTTACAAAAATCCTTCTGCCTCTGCCTCCCAAGTGCTGGGCTTAAAAGCATGTGCCACTATGCCCAGCGGTGGTCCACACTTGGAATCCCAGCACTGAGGACATGGAGTCAGGAGGATCGGAAGCTTAAGGTCATCTTTGGATACATCGCTCAGGGCCAGCCTGGGATACATGAAACTCTATCTTAAAGAAAAATCAGTAATGTGAATTATAACAATAGCCAGGGGGTATTTATTGTCATGGGCCAGCTTCTAAAAAAGAAACTTGATCTGTCAGAGGCAAATTCTTTTTTTCTTTTTCTTTTTTTTTTTTTGTCTTTTCGAGACAGGGTCTCCCTGTAGCCCCAGCTGTCCTGGAACTCACATTGTAGACCAGGCTGGCCTTGTACTCACAAAGATCCGCCTGCCTCTGCCTCCCAAGTGCTAGGATTAAAGGCGTTTGCGCCACGTACCCAGCAGAGGCAAATTCTTTACATGATGAATAATCATCTACTCTAGGAGTGGATTTATTAGACTTTGAGCACAACTTTAAAATATTTTATTACATTTATTAACTGTATGTATGTGTGTATGTGTGCATGTGTATTCCAGGACATTCATGTGGAAGTTGGAGGACGCTGCAGGAATAGCTCTCTTCCTTCCACCATGCGGGACCCAGGATCAAACTCAGATCGTCCGCTTGGCACAAACAGCCATTACCCGTTGAGTCATCTCTATAGCCAGAATACAACTTCTTTACTGCATTTAAACTATGATCTGACACCATTTTTGGTATCCTGTCCATGACTTGATGGGAAGCTGTGTTTACCCCAGGGCTCCTCAGTTGTCCCAGTCAGGGAGCAGGCTGAGTTCAACCAGACACTGGAATGCTTAACCACGGCCTGGTGCTGCCTCCGTCCCCTCCCTGTCCAGCCTTTAGCTTCTGCCCTTGGAACTTCTGCCCCAGGAGCCTTTTCTTGCCACCAGGAGGTGGGCACAGAGCCCAGAACACTCTCTACCAGCGTCAGCACAGTGCCCTTGAACGGCCCCTCCACTCCTCACGCTTTGCTGGAGGTAACCCTGGTGAATCCAACTAACCATGTAAAGCACTTAAGAGACATAAGTGCTTGTGATTGGGACTCATAAATTACCAGGGACAGGGCCCTGCATGTTGTGATGAGTCACTTACACTGGTTCTCAGTAATGAATAATTATCCCTCGGACTTGCCGCCAAACACACCCCCAGGCCTTCAAAAGCCACTGACCCAATGTTGCTGGGCTCTTTGGAAGGTCAGGAGAGACAACCAAGGGCAGCACTGAGTCTCTGATTAGACACTGGTCTGAAGAGACTCTAAGACACTTTAGGGCAAATGTGACCATAGACAAGAAATTTGATGGTGTCAGGAAACTATTAGGTAGAATAGGCATTGTGATTCTACGTGAGTATTATCTTATTTTTAGAGATGGAAATTGAAATAGGGATAAAATAACACGATGTCTGTACTGTGTTTTTAATTTTTATTATTCTTCTGTGTCATTTGTATGGAGAGAGAAAGAAAGTCAAAGAACAACTTTCACGGTTCAGTTCTCTCCTTCCGCATGTGGGTCCTGGGGTCAAACTCACGTCCTCAGGCTTGGACACAGGCAGCTTTGCCATCTGAGCTGTCCCGCTGGCCCCATGCAGGGGAGAAGAAGATAGAATGTGTGGAAAGATATAGACTCTTTACAAATGGGTATAAAGCATATGGGTGTCTGTTATATTGCTCAACTTGTCCATGTATTTTTACATAATTGAGTTTAGAAATAAAATAGTAAATAATTACAGCACGATGATTTCTCAGACACCCTGTTGCTGAGAGTACAGATCTACCACAGCAAAAGGCTAGGGGAAGATAAACTGGTTTCTAACAAAGAGTATCCTCTGACCTCCGCGGCATTGCACGACACGGGTGCACCAACCTACATGCAGACAGTACACTCATACACATAAAAAATAATAAATAAAAAATAAAAATAAAAACAATAATAAAATAATAAAAACATAGTGTCCCTGAGAGAATTCAGAAGCAAAGAACTCATCTGGGTCTGGAATGTCTGGAATGTAGCTCTGGAACATTCCTCAATTGTCCCTCCTTCCTGAGATGGTTAATGCATATCAGAAAATAGAGGTGGGACTGGGGATATAGCTCAGGGATATAATACACTTACCCACCAGGAGAAAAGTTCCTAGAACCACACACATGTGAATGGACGTGGACACCTTACACTGAACCTTCTGCAAGGCTGACTAACTGACAAGAACTTCAGTAATTGTGGAGAGTTTGGAATGCTGCAGGTCCAGGGATCCATTATAATTTATCTTGGGCTGTTTTTAGCCTCCTTAAACACTCCTTCCCCCTCTGTATCTGACCTAATATCTTCTTGAGTATCAGGCAGTCTTTTGTAATATATTAACAAGGAGGAAGTGATGATGATGATGATGATGATGATGATGAAGAAGAAGAAGAAGAGGAGGAGGAGAAGGAGGAAGGAGGAGGAGGAGGAGGAGGAGGATATAACGAGCGAGAGGAAAGAAGAGACACCAGGATTGATGGAAGGAAGAGAAAAAAAAGGTAGTGAGCAAGGATGAAGAGATGAACCAAGGCAGTACTTGTCGCCAGAAAGGTTTCTGATCAATAAAGAGTCAGAATTGACTCCATTCGAATGATGACTACCAAGATTCTGTTTGAAGTAAATAGGGAGATCGTGTCACAAAAAAAAAAAAAAATCAAAGAAAGGAAAGGAAAGGAAGGGGAAGGAGGGAAAAGGACAAGAAAGGAGAAAGGAGGAGAGAGGACATGGAAAAGAGAGGGGAAGGAAGGAGAGGAGGGAAGGGAAGGGAAGGGAAGGGAGAGGAAAACACACATCCAACGTTAACAGGTCTGGCCAGGGTAACTTACCAATGTATTTGCCCCATTTAACAAATGTGTGGCTGAGCCCTCTCCCCACTGCCTGGTTGTCCTCCCCCAATATCCCAGGGCTGGTCAGTGAAAAGCCTGCTCCGTTGTCCACAGAGCTGGGCTCTAGCCAGGCCCCTCCAGCCCAGACAGCCCTCCACGGCCTCTTCCCACCCTGACAATGGACTCTCCTTGCTGTCCATTTATCCTCCTATTGATTTTGCTATAAACCTACTCAGCCCTCCCCTTCCAGGGCAGGAGGAGAAACTTCCATTGATTATATTGGAATAAGGTTTGTTATAAAAGAAAAAAAATAAAATGCCTAAAACACCGAAATGAAGTAAGGTCTTCGAGGTCCATAAATCACCCAGGATAATGCCCCAAATGAACAAGGCTTCTTAAACACCCAGAAAATACGACACCATAAAGCAGTTCTGACAAGCAGTGGCAGCCCCTTCCCTGTGGCTGCCGTTTGAAGAGCACCATCAATAATGGTTATTGCTGTTTGGTAAGCAAAAGAGGGGAGTAATGTCCAGCTCCCCCAGAAAGTCCCCTCAAAGTCACTTTGCCCAAACGGCAGCCTGGCAGTTTTATTTTTTTTCTCTCTCACGCAGTAAATACATCCCAATTATGAGCATGTCACGTTAGCTTTTACAGTTCACTAATCACAAACTTTTTTGAATGTCATTGCCAACCAGCTTCTTTCCCTAATCGGAATTTATGATTCTGTTTGGCCATTAATGGGGAGAAGGGGGGTCACGGCAGTTTCATTGTTCTGGAGCTGGAGGGTGCAACTCTCGCCCAAGGTCGTAACCCCTGCCCTGCCTCTCAGCTCCACATCCTAGGGAAGGAGAGGGAGGGTTCTGTAGGATCCTGTCCTCTTGGCTTCTCCTCCATGGCTGACCTAGGCCATCAGGATGCCCTGTGTCCCCTCTCCTGATTCATCTGAGGACTCATCCTCTCAAAAGTTCCAAACTATGATGATGATAGCAGGAACACTCAGACAAGTCTGAAGTCACCCTCTGAGCTTTAACTTCTCCTGAGCAGAACCCCAAGTCCCCAGGAGCCGTCTTTCCCTGGGACAGACCTGGCTAGCCTACAGTGACTGCCTCACATCTGCCTTATCGCTGCCCCTTTAGGCTCCATGTGGAGCCCTCCAGCTGGTCAGATCAATTCAGAGAGGACCTGGGGGAGGGGGGCTAGAGCTGCTCAGAGGACAAAGTGCCCGCTGCACAAGCATCAGGACCTGAGTGTGGATTCCCAGAACTGGAAAAGCCAGAGTGGCTGTGCATGCCTGAACCTTAGCCAACAGCAAGCCAGGGTTTTGTGCCACGACTCTGTCTCAGAAAATAAGGTGGGGGGGGGGCGCGGAGAGATGGCCTAGTGGTTAAGAGCACCAAATGCTCTTGCAGAGGACCCGGGTTCGATCCCCAGAGCCCACATGGTGGCTGAAAACTGTCTTTAATTCCAGTTCCAGGGGAATCCGACGCCCTTTTCTGACCTCTGCTCCATTGCACGACATGGGTGCACCAACCTACATGCAGACAGTACATTCATACACATAAAAAATAAATAAAATTAAAAAAAAATAAGCCACCCCCTGCCCTAGAGTGTCAAAGATGCCATGTTAAATGCCACAGAGATCACTTAGATAAGAAAGAAGACTTAATTTCTCTGTGCAAAGTAAGTTACGATGTAACATCAGCGAGAGACATGCTGCTGTTAGCATGTTCTCAGGATGAACAAAAAAAATGGGTGACTCATCTAGTAAAGAAGATCCCTAAGAATCCTCCATCTGGCTTTGTTCGAGCCTCTTCTCGAACGCTGTCTACAAGATCCACTGCAAATCAGTCTTTCCGGAAAGTGGTCAAAAATACATCTGGAAAAACTAGTTAACCATGTGACTTACTGCTGTGTGGAATCCTATGGGATGCTACCTGATAAACCAGGCTGTTTTAACCATGCTGAGCAAACAAGCTGTTTCTTTGACACAAATATCACAGGCTTTTCAGGGTTAAGATTGCTGTTACTCTGTCCTTGCTTTGGCACAGCACTGAAGGGTGTTTTTGTTTTTGTTTTTCTCTTTGCGGGTTTGCCAACAGGTAGATTAGATTAATTATTACTATGTAATGCAAATACAGTTGGGGGAAGCTTAGCTAGATATAATTTTTTTTTAAAAAAGGTGCTGCCTTTTTGAATTGATAAGAAAACACCTGTCATTCGTGATAGAACAGTTTTCCTCACGGGTGAGAGGAAGGAGCTTTCACTTTCAAGTGGAACGGCCGTCACTATGAAGACTAGCTCGTGGGAGGAGTGAAGAAGATATCTCAAAATGAGACAAGTTTATTTTTTTTTTTTTTTTTTTTGCTCTTGCAAGACTACACAAAACTATTTAAGCAGTGGCTGTAACCTCAGTGCCTCTTCGTTATAACCTTAAAGTGCTATTGATTGCCCAGAGTGGACTTGATGGAGACATTAAATATCTTACATTATGCTTTACAAAATACTGTATATGTTTCAGCAAGTTTGTAGAATTGGGGAATGAGAGAAAACAGAAGAATTACATTTAATCTATGCATTGTTGCCAAGCCATATGGAGTTATTTTACTACTAGAGACATTAGGAACTAATTGTACAAAAGAACCAATGTTTAAAAGCATTTTGTGGGTACATCATTTCTGTTATTGTATAAATTATTCTTTGTGGTTTTAAGTGAAAAGACTAAGTTAAAACAATATAAGAAATGTATGCACTGTGTGAAATGTAAATTATTTTAGAACACTTTCAGTGGGAGTTGCATTGCCTTTTAGTGCCTTAATTGAGAGAATTATTTACTGCCCTATACAGATTTTTTTTTTCAGAACAGATTTTAAAAAAAAAAATTGTGTGTCAGTGGGGATTTTCATTGGTAATTGGTTTAATTTAAAATATTTAGAAGTTTGTTGGAGTTTTGTAAATTGTGTACAATCTTTGCATCAAACTACCTGCTATAATAATGAATGACTTTATAAAACTATCTGCAAAAAAGATACAAGGTTGCACCAATATTAAATATGGAATATATATATACTATATGATATATATATATATATAATACTTTTATGTTAAAAAATTACAATAAAATGTTAAACTCGGGGTGGAGAGATGGCTAAAGGTTAAGAGCGCCGACGCTCTTGCAGAAGGACCGGTTCGATCCCAGCACACCCACATGGCGGCTGAGAACCGTCTGTAAACTCAATTCCAGGAGAACTCCAGTTCCAGGGGAATCTGAGACCCTCTTCTGACCTCCACGGCATGCACGAACGAGGGCGACACGGGGCAAGACCTACATGCAGACAGACAGTACATTCATACACATAAATAATAAATAAATAAATAAATAAAATAAATAAATATTTAAAAAAATACTGTTAAAACTCTTGTCCAGTATCAAGAGTTGATTTGTATGGGCAGTATGATTTATTGTTTATTTTATACCAAATACCTCCTCAATAATTTATAATGCTCTGCAGTAATATTATCAAATAAGCTGGAAAACTGATCGTCTCTAGGGTGATATGCATGTTTCAAGTGTTATTGAAAGCCGCACTGATGATATTAATAATAACATATCTGCATTAATATGAAAAAATAATAAATAAATAAAATTAAAAAAAAAATAAGGTGGAGAGCAATAGAGGAGGTGAGGTTAACCTCTGGCCTCCACACTCCCATGTGCAAGCACATTCACACACACATACACACACACATACACCCCAATAAGAAAAAAGAAAGGGAAGGAGGAGAACAAGTGTATTCTCTAGGTTTTGCCTGTGGAGAGTCAGACAGAAAGGAATGAGGGCTTCTCACAACACCTGGGCCCACTTCTGAAGCAAGGAACACGTACTTGTGCCTGGTGCATCTGAGCCTGGGGGGCAGAGGACACAGGGGTCAACCTCCAAGAAGCCACTGGCCAAATCTGGGACAAATTTAACATCAGAGAGGATCATGACAATTACAGAGATTCCAACATTCAATGAGAATAAAAAGATCCATGAAAGAGGAAGAGAAGGAATGAAGAAAAGGACGGCTCTTCTGATCAGAGAAAGCCTGCCAAGACATAAGGAAGAATGCTAGAACCAGAAAACTGAGTCCCTTGGGAGGGAGCGGGGGGCAAGAAAAGAGAGCGTTGGGTATGGGGGATGTGCATTACCTACAACACACACCTAGATGAAACTGTAAAAATAAGGTGAAAATCAAGAAAGGAAAGAAGGGAGGGAAGGAGGAAAACGGAAAAGAAAACAAAAGATAGACGGAACAAAGGAAAGAAAAAAGAGATAAGGGAGGGAGGGGAAGAGAAATAAAAATAGAGGAGGAAAGTGAGGGGAGGGAAAGAAGGGAAGGAGGGAGGGAGAGAGAGAGAGAGAGAGAGAGAGAGAGAGAGAAGAGAGAGACCGAGTCCCTTTAGAATTTTGAATTCTGCCTCTGGGAGGCAGAGGCAGGCAGATCTCTGAGTTTGAGGTCGCCCTGGTCTACATAGCAAGCTCCAGGCCAGCCAGGACTATGTGGTAAGACTCTGTCTCAAAACAAATTATGAGGATATGAGGAGCTGGAGAGATGGCTCAGCAGCCAAGAGCACTGGCTGTTCTGGCAGAGGACCTGGGTTCGGTTCCCAACACCCAAATGGAGACTCAACCACCATCTGTAATTCCAGTTCCAGGGGATCCTATACCCTCTCTGGCCTCTATGGACATGGCATGACACAGGTGCAGTTACGCACATGCAGGAAAAACATTCAAACACATAAAATAAATAATTTAAAAAATTTTTGGTCTTTTTGAGACAGGGTCTCCCTGTACCCCAGGCCATCCTGGAACTCATTATACAGACCAAGCTGGTCTTAAACTCACAGAGATCCTCCTGCCTCTGCCTCCCAAGTGCTGGGATTAAAGGCATGTGCCACCATGCCTGGATAATATTTTAAAATTTTAAAAATATGAATAAAGACTAGGATTGGGGGTGTAGCTCGGTGGTAGAGTGCTTAGCCAGCATACACAGTCTGGGTTTGATCCCCAACATCACAAAAGAAAAACCAAAAAAGGTTAAAACTGTCAAGCTGGCCAGTTTAGCTGTGAGCTGGGTAACAGTGAGGAATGCAGGAGTCCCACAAGGCCAGGCCACATGGGGGAGTAGAACTGGGCCCTGCAGCAGAAACAGACTCAGGGGAAGGGAATGTCTGTGTCAGAGCTAAACCTATCTGGAGGTAGAGTCACGGTGAATCTATGGACACTCAGGGCACAGCCTGGGATGTGGTATAGGTGGGAACTAACGTGGCTGGGACTAGGACCCGGATGCATTCTAGAGCCAAGCCAGAGAACCAAGACGTCATTCCCTGCCTCCCTCCCTGTACTGCAGTGCTGGCCCAGCAAGCAGGGCACTCCTTTGCCCCCTTTGTCACTGCCTTGGTGCAGCACTTCTGGCAGCCCTGCAAAATTTCATAAGGACCGACAGGTGTCTCCTGCCAAGTCTAGATGGGAAGAAGGCTCATTCAGCAACCAGGATTCTATGTAGCCATCTCCAGGGTAGAGAAATGGCTCAGCAATAGATTTCCCTTTCAAAAGCCCTGGCAAAACATCCTGCTCTGAATGGAAGCAATCTAGAAGTTTGGGGCTTGGATCATGGGCACCAGTCTATGCCCTGCCCATCTGTCCTCTCCCACAGCCACCCCACACCTGCTCCTTGGCTGGCCCCCAAGGAAGACTTTAGCTGAACTCCCCGCTGCTCCAGCCTCCTGGCCACGCTGTCCCTTCGCCTGCATGAGAGCAGCCATCTGTCTTCCTCAGCCTCTGAGACAGCCAGGTGCCCACCCTGCGGGGTCTATGTCAGAAGTGACATGAAGTACAAAAGCCACCTGTCTCCTGTCACCACGTGTTGTCCCTGGCCTCTTTCAGCCTTGTCTGAGCACCGCTGACCTGTCCTGGCTCATTCTTCCCTGGTGACACCCACAGCGCCTGCTTTTGTTGATTCCTAAGAATCCTCTGGCCTCCAACAAAGAGAGCCACTCCTGTCTGAAGTGGATCTGCACGGCGACTGTTGGCGCCGCATTCACAGTTACAACAATAACATTTTTCATGAGCAGAAGGATTTTTGTCACTGCAGGAAATGAAATGCAAATTAACAGCTGTAAAGATTTTACCATGATGAAACAGGTACGTGTATGCCGAAGGACTAATGAATTAAATACTTCAAAGCCTGGAGGGGAAAGGTTCTTCAAAAGCAACCTCTTATGTCAGACCAGGTGACACTCCCCTGTAGTCCCAGCACTTGGGAGGTAGAGGCAGAAGATCTGGAGTTTAAGGTCACATTTTGTTACAGAGTGAATTTGAGGACAATGTGGGATATATGAGACACTCAAAAAAAAAACAAAAAACCTCTGTATATAGACCAGGAGATTCTGAACAGAGAAATGGGCCACTGAGATGCCTCAGCGGGTAAAGGCTCTTGCCACCAAGCCTGATGAACTGGGTTCAATCCCCAGGACCTACATTGTAGGAGGTAAGTGACTCCTCCCAGTTGTCTTTTGACTTCCAAACACTTGTGCATACTCATGTGTCCATTTGTGCACACACAGACACAACTGTTTGGTTGATTGACTAATTGACTGACTGACTGACTGACTGACTGACTGACTGACTGACTGACTGACTAAAAGAATAGGGATGGACGGGACCTCAAGGTCTCAAGTCTAAGTTCACCTCCAGGGGTCCCATCCAACTCCTTCTCTGACCGCTACTGCCTCTGCTGCTGTTTACCCAATTGACTTACACACACACACACACACACACACACACACACACACACGCACACACACACAGAGGCATCTTCTATGATTTCGTTCCAACCCCTGAGTCAATATCTCAACATGGTTTTTGGTTTTGAGGTTTTGGGTTTTTTTATTTTTATTTATTTATTTATGTGTATGAATGTACTGTCTGCATGTAGGTTTGTGCACCCGTGTCGTGCAGTGCCACGGAGGTCAGAAGAGGGTGTTGGATTCCCCTGGAATTGGAGTTACAGACGGTTCTCAGCCGCCATGTGGGTGCTGGGGATTGAACCAGTGTCCTCTGCAAGAGCAGTCGGTGCTCTTAACCGCTAGGCCATCTCTCCAGCCCCGAGGTTTTTTGGGGAGGTCTTTTTGAGACAGGGTCTCCCTGTTCCCCCAGCTGGCCTTGAGCTCACTATGTAGACCAGGCTGGCCTCAAACTCACAGAGATCCTCCTGCTTCTGCCTCCCAGGTGCTGGAATTAAAGGTATGCACCATCACATCTGGCTTAATATCTCAACTTTTTTTTAATTTTTTTTAATTTTATTTATTTATTTTCTATGTGTATGAATGTACTGTCTGTATGTAGGTCTGTGCACCCGTGTCATGCAATGCCGCAGAGGTCAGAAGAGAGTGTCGGATTCCCCTGGAACTGGAGTTAAAGACGGTTCTCAGCTGCTATGTGGGTGCTGGGGATCGAACCGGGGTTCTCTGCAAGAGCAGTTGTTGCTCTTAACCTCTAGGCCATCTCTCCAGCCCCATATCTCAACTCTTAAAGACTTCTATTTCTCTGGAATCTTCCACTCTGCCTATTCCTGACCAAGCACAGATTTTCTCACCCCTTCCAGCCCCTTCCCCAAGCCTCAGCCCTTCTGTTTAGCTCCACCGTGGTCCTTGTAGTAGAAGTGTAGGAATGGTCCTGCCTCTCATTCCCTCTTTTAAAATAAACCAGTAGGGCCAGACATGGTGGCACATACCTTTAATCCCAGCTCTCAGGAGGCAGAGTCAGGCAGATCAGTGAGTTCAAAGCCAGCCTGGTCTACATAGTGAGTTCTAGACCAGCTGGGGGCTAAAGGGAGACCCTGTCTCAGAAAGACCAAAAAAAAAAGAAAAAAGAAACCAGTAAGGGATGGAGAGATGGCTCAGAGGTTAAGAGCACTGACTGCTTGGGCAAAGGTTCAGTTCCCAGCACCCACATGATAGCTAACAGCTATCCATAACTCCAGTTCCAGGGAATGCAATGCACCCTTCTGGACTCTGTATGTATCATATGACATGGGTCTACTTTACATGCTAGCAAAACATTCATATATGTGAAATAAAAAATAAAGACAATTTTAAAGAAATAAATAAATTTCCAGGAATGGTGGCACACACCTTTAATTCTAGCACTCAGGAGGCAGAGGCAGGTGGATCTCTATGAGTTCAAGGCCAGCCTGGTCTACATAGTGAGTTCCAAGACAGCCAGAGCTACAGGAAGACC